>OZ038387.1:69400180-69916346 GCA_964036045.1 Eutreptiella sp. 'Long Island Sound 2002' | reverse complement strand
CCAACCGCCAAGTTTGGCCCCCCAACCGCCAAGTTTGGACTCCCAACCGCCAACTTTGGACTCCGAACCGCAAAGTGTGTCCCCCCCAAACGGCCCAATTTGGCCTCTTTACCTCCAAATGCGGCTCCCCACAAACCGCCAAATTTGGCCTCCCAACCGCCACATCTGGCCGCCGCCCAAACGCCAAAATTGGCCTCCCAACCACCAAATTTTGGTAGGTGTTCCCATGATACCCCACGAAGGTTACAAAAAGGGGCTCAAGTGCCCACACACTCTCTCTCTGCGTAGATTGTTTATGAGGGAGTGCCACCGCCGTATCCAATCCGGCGGCCGCATGTTTCCTGCGAACCGAAGACAGCTGTTGAAGCTGTGTCAGACCGTGTCAGCCTGGACCGAAGGCAGACGGTACTGGTTTGCAAACCCTTTTTTTTCCTGTTGTTTTTTTTTTGGTTGGAAAGTTAAAACAGATGAGTTAGAAAACGAAACAACCAAGATCCAAAAGACACACTTGAACGTCTGTTTCCGTTTTGGAAAAACAGGCACGAACCGGAATTCCCGGTGTCAAACCCGAACCGACCTAGACTGACCCCCGTGTGAAACGCTTATTTGTCGATATGGTATACCTTCACATCGCGCCCTCCCTTTGTTCTCCTTCCTTTTTCCCATCCTGGATCCTACTAACCCCAACTTGACCTTTTGCCCTCAGAGCCAAGCCCCGGGCATTTCAGGTCCCAAGCAGGGGCCTTGGTTTGATAGGTCGAGATCTGGATAAGTAGACACCATCGGTTTCTGTTTAAAAAACAAAAAGATGAGTAGACACCAGGGACAACAGCCGGTGATGGTGGTGATGATGAGAAGGTGATGATGATGGTGATGATGATGGTGATGATGATGGTGATGATGATGGTGATGATGATGGTGATAATGATGATGATGAAATCGGTGATGAAGGTGATGACGATGATGCTCCTCAGCTCCTTCCCCCCCTTTCCACAACGACCCAGCCCTTTGGCAATGCACTCTCTGGGGACTTGACAGGTCCCGACGCAGGGTTGACAAGCAACGCCCCAGGGCCCAGTCACGCGTATGCCCTGATCCCAGCCCGAACATTCCTGGGCCCAAGGCCTCTCAAATCAGATGGACTATCCAGCACAAGATTTATGCTTCTTCTTCTTCTTCTTCTTCTTCTTCTTCTTCTTCTTCTTCTTCTTCTTCTTCTTCTTCTTCTTCTTCTTCTTCTCCCTAATCCCAGTAAGGAACACGTCTGACCTTCCTTACAATTCATTTCCACTTATGTATATATGTGCATATATGGGCGTTACCACCGGGGCATGGGGGGGGGGGTCGTTTTGGCCAAGTTCACTGCGCAATTTGGTGGCAGAGTCCCCCCCCCCCCCAAAAAAAATGGAAACGCCCATATGGGCGTTTTTCTCCAGGATGGGGCCGGGAGAGCAGGGGATGGGGGGGGGGGGGGTCCAGAGCCACCACTTTGGAGGCGCAGTTGGGTCAAACCTGTTTTGTGACTGAGCATAGGGGCTGGTACGTGTGGCATACGCATCCCACTAAGGGGGGCCTTTCTACACGTCGGCAGCCAAGCCCGTCAATGGTCGGGCCGATGCAGTGGGAAGGGATAGCCCCGGCCCAACCACCAATGCTGTCCCAGCCCCCGTGGCCCTGGACAGCGGGAAGGCCGCCAGCACAAAGACAGGAGGGTAGACGACTCAGTAGAGAGCAAAAGAAAGGCATAGGTTAACTGCGGTAGAAGCTGCCTCTGTGCCGGGCACGGAGGACGGGCACTGGCACCAGGGTACAGCCCGATCAGGGGACCAGGGCCAGACCGATCCGCCGGCAGCGCATGGCACGTAATATGGCCCAGAGATAGAGATAGGCCTAGGCAACCCCCGAACACACCCTACTCCGACCCCAAGCCCGATCCTGAACTGTAAATCGTGACCTAGCCTGTCACCTCTGTGAACCTAACTGGACAGCGGTTTCTGTTGAAAAAAAAGGCATGTGGCACGTAATAACGTTGTAGATATGAACTCAAGCCGGTAGCATATGGCGCGCGCGGCTCAAAACAAATTATTATTCTTCTTCTTCTTCTATGGCACAGGCATAGGGCTTTTCAGGCAGGTGCTGCCCTGAAGCTGCCTCTAGGTCAGGAACAGAGGGGGGGGGGGGGGGCATCAAGTGCCGTGCAAGTACCTTTTCCAGCCACCCCAGGCGGCAAGGACTAGCATGGCCCAACAGTGGGTAAGAAGTCAGAGGTCACAGGCGACCACAGGCGACGGAACCAGGGCTCAGGGTTCATGTACCCCAGCCTCCCTCCCTTGCAATTCCCCCCTCCACTGGCGATCCCCCCAGGGGGGTGTTTCATGGCGCGGTGCGCCGCGGTGCTGAAACAAGGGGGGGGGGGGGGGGGGCACAGTGAGTGAGGGAGGGGGGGATCACCGAACTCTGACCAAAACGTGAAAAAAAACTTCGGCGCCGTAGGAAAATCTCATCCAACCTTGGACCAACCAAAATTCAGAAAACGCCCTTTGTTTCGTGGCGCGATGCTGCAGCATCCCCCGGGGGGGGGGGGCATTTCGTGTCTACGGGGCCAAAAAGGGTGCCAGCTCGGCCTACCTCGGATCCTGGTTAGGGCCCAGGGGATTGGGATTAGGGGGTTAGGGATAGGGTCACCGAGCTGGTTAGGGCCAGGGGGTTAGGGTCAGGGGTCTAAGCCTATCCGTATCCCTATCCGTATCCCTAGACCACGGGGGGTGGGGGGGCTCACTTTGGGCAGTTGGAGTCAGGCGCGGAGGAAAGTTTTTCGGGGGCCGGGGGGGGGGGGTGGGGGGGGTGACACTTTTAGTTAGCTTCCTTATGACCCCCCCCCCCGGGGGGGGGTCATACCTACGGGGGGGTTTGCAAGGGGGGGGGTATCCAGGGATGTGCTTAAGGATTTTTTTCAGGGTGGGGCGGGGTTCTGGGGGCCAGACCCCCCCCCCCCTCCGCTCAAGCTCCGACCAAAAAAAAAATCTCCAGCCGAAAAAAAGTTTTCCTTGTAAAAGGGTGGAAAAAGGGTCAAAGGGTCGGCGCCGAAAATTTTTGTGGTCGTTTTGGGGGGGGGGGGGGGGCTGGGGCTGGACCCCCCCCCCCCCCCTCCGCTTAAGCACATCCCTGGGGGGTATCTCAGCTCCGCACACAGGCTAGGGAAGCTCGGCACAAAGGCTCGGGGCCCGGCTCCAGAGTATCCTGCGTTCAATCACACTCCGCAAGCACACTGGAACTCAGTGTGTGTGTGTGTGTGTGTGTGTGTGTGTGTGTGTGTGTGTGTGTGTGTGTGTGTGTGTGTGTGTGTGTGTGTGTGTGTGTGTGTGTGTGTGTGTGTGTGTGTGTGTGTGTGTGTGTGTGTGTGTGTGTGTGTGTGTGTGTGTGTGTGTGTGTGTGTGTGTGTGTGTGTGTGTGTGTGTGTGTGTGTGTGTGTGTGTGTGTGTGTGTGTGTGTGTGTGTGTGTGTGTGTGTGTGTGTGTGTGTGTGTGTGTGTGTGTGACCCAATAACGCTCCGCAAGCACATCGGAACGTTGGTTCCTTCTGAATAAGAAAAGCAAAGGGCCCAGTGTTCGGCCTGAGTCCACATCGGATGGGGAAATCCCGCCGGGTGCTGTTGCCGTCCAGGGTCCAACCAGGGTAGGGGTAAGGGTAGGGTTAGGGGCAGGGACAGGGGCATGGGTAGGGGCAGGGGTAGGGGCAGGGGTAGGGGCAGGGGCACGGATAGGGGTAGGGGTGTGTCAGACACAGTGCCAGTGAGCACTCACGGTGGACGCTGCCGTTGCACCTCGAGGGCACGGAAAGGCACCCCAAAAAAGCACAGGAAGGCATACAACCACACGAGGCCTTACTACGCTCTTGGCCAGCCACAGGCCCTCGAGGTGCAACGGCAGCGTCCACCGTGAGTGCTCACTGGCACTGTGTCTGACACACCCCTACCCCTATCCGTGCCCCTGCCCCTACCCCTGCCCCTACCCATGCCCCTGTCCCTGCCCCTACCCCTGCCCCTAACCCTACCCTTACCCCCACTTTTAGGGTGCTTTTAGGGCGCTTTTAGGGTGCTTTTTGGGTGCTTTTTGGGGTGCTTTTTGGGTTGCTTTTTGGATTGCTTTTTGGGGTGCTTTTTGGGTGCTTTTTGGAGTGCTTTTGGGCTGCTTTTTGGGGTGCTTTTTGGGTGCTTTTTGAGGTGCTTTTTGAGGTGCTTTTTGGGCCCTTTTTGGCTGCTTTTTGGGGGGTGCTTTTGGGGGTGCGTTTGGGGTGCTTTTTGGGTGCTTTTTGGGGTTCCTTTTGGGGTGCTTTTGGGTGCTTTTGTGGTGCTTTTGTGGTGCTTTTGGGGTGCTGCTTTTGGGGTGCTTTTGGGGTGCTTTTGGGGTGCTTTTTGGCTGCTTTTGGGCTGCTTTTGGGGTGCTTTTTGGCTGCTTTTGGGGTGCCTTTTGGTTGCTTTTTGGGTGCTTTTTGGGTGCTTTTTGGGTGCTTTTTGGGTGCTTTTTGAGTGCTTTTTGGGTGCTTTTTGGGTGCTTTTTGGGGGGTGCTTTTTGGGGTGCTTTTTGGGGTGCTTTTTGGGTCACTTTTGGTTGCTTTTTTGGGGTACTTTTGGTGGTGCTTTTGGCGTGCTTTTGGCGTGCCTTTCGGTTCCATTTGGGGTGCTTTTGGGGTGCCTTTCGGTTCCATTTGGGGTGCTTTTGGCGTGCCTTTCGGTTCCATTTGGGGTGCTTTTGGGGTGCTTTCGGGTGCTCATGTGGTGCTTTTGGGGTGCTTTTGTGGTGCTTTTGGGGTGCTTTTGGGGTGCTTTTGGGGTGCTTTTGTGGTGCTTTTGTGGTGCCTTTTGGCTGCTTTTGGGTTGCTTTTGGGTTGCTTTTTGGGTGCTTTTTGGGTGCTTTTTGGGTGCTTTTTGGCTGCTTTTGGGGTGCTTTTGGGGTGCTTTTGTGGTGTTTTTGGGGTGCCTTTTGGCTGCTTTTGGGCTGCTTTTTGGTGCTTTTGGGTTGCTTTTTGGGTGCTTTTTGGGTGCTTTGAGGGTGCTTTGAGGGTGCTTTTGAGGTGCTTTTTGGGGTGCTTTTTGGAGTGCTTTTTGGGTGCTTTTGGGGTGCTTTTTGGGGTGCTTTTTGGGGTGCTTTTTGGGGTGCTTTTGGGGTGCTTTTTGGGTGGTGTGTGTGTGTGTGTGTGTGTGTGTGTGTGTGTGTGTGTGTGTGTGTGTGTGTGTGTGTGTGTGTGTGTGTGTGTGTGTGTGTGTGTGTGTGTGTGTGTGTGTGTGTGTGTGTGTGTGTGTGTGTGTGTGTGTGTGTGTGTGTGTGTGTGTGTGTGTGTGTGTGTGTGTGTGTGTGTGTGTGTGTGTGTGTGTGTGTGTGTGTGTGTGTGTATGTATGAGAGGTTCTCTCCAAACACGCCAGCCAGGGTGGCGCCAGAGCAGCGACGAGCTGCACAAGCTGCCCAGTGCTACCGCGCGTAATAACGTTGTACCTCTTAGATATGATCCCAAACTCCCATAATCATCCACGGCGTGCACGGGCGCCTACATGGACACCCCGGAAGGATCGCCGGGGAGAGGGATATCCATGATGCTGGCGTCAGACGACTCGGGGGAAGAGCGGAGCTCCCCTCTGGACCAAGTGCTGGAGGTGGGGATCAGCGCCATGGGCTACGCGGACGACACGTATGGCCTGGGCACCTCTTTGGGGTCACTGCAGGGGGCCCTGGACCAGACCCAGATATGGCTTCGGCTGACAGGTCAGGAGGTGAATGGGAAGAAGTCGGTGTCCTTTACCACGGAGGAGGTGCCCCGCGATGTGGGGCTGGCCATCAGCGGAGCGGACATCCCGAAGAAGGAAGAATTTCGGTGCCTGGGGGTGGGCATCCGTACACGTCCATGCGCGAAGACAGGGCCTCTGCTGGCGAGCAGGATCCGGCGGGCTGGAGAACTCCTTTCCAGGACGTACGGTGTACAAGGGGACTGTAATCGGCGGGCTGAGGCAGCGGCGACGCTGGCTCTGGCCACAGGGTTGTATGGGGTGGAGATTGCCCCCGTAGAGGCCAGGAGCTTGCAGTCGCTGGAGACCAAAGTGATGACGGCGGTCTGGGGATGCTCGAGGAAGTCAAGAGCGAAGGAGATTCTCTTCGCGGTTCTGATGAAGGGGCACCGCCTGTCCCCGGTCATGAGACACCAGGCCTCGGTGGCAGCATGGCTGACAAGAGTGGCGCGGACTCCAGGCACGCTGCAGATGGCGGTGCAAGCGATTTGGGAGGCCAGTGATGGGAATCCACCTCCATCAGGCCCAGTGGGCAGGGCGAAGAGGGTCCTCACACGGCTGGGCTGGTCCCCTAGAGGATGCTGGTGGAGATGGACGGTCCCGGGTCTCCCGGACCCTGTCTGCCTGGCGACGAACAGCCCTGCGGAGATAATGCACTGTGTTCGCGAATCGATAAGGGAGGCAGCCCTGCGAGATCTTGAGAATAGGAGGCTGCGGCAGTTCGGAGGCATGAGGGGAAGGGTTGCCAAGGGTCCGGTACTGGACTATATGGCAAGACTGGAGCATCCAGCTAGGAGGTCACTGCTCATGGGCTGCCTGACAGGAGCAGTATGGACAGCGGACCGCGCGCATCGAAGGAGGTTGCGGGACACCCCGCAGTGCCCGTACTGCGCTGTCCCGGGCCTGGCGGAGGACGAGGACCACATGCAGTGCGAGGCATGGGCTAGCGTACGTGAGGCCCCGCGCAGGAAGCTGACGATGCTGGCCTCGAGAGTGACGACTCTCCGGCAGGAGGTGAGGGAATGCCCCCCATGCCTACGCATCTGCGGGCTGCCCCCACAGTAAGCAAAGGAGACCCTGAGCCCCGAGTTGAGGACCCTGTTTGTGGACTCTCTGCTGGATGCTTGTGGCGAGGCTGGATGCAGAGAATTAGATCAACGCCATCTTTGACAGGAAGTTTCAGCCGCCAAGGTCCTACCCGTATGGGGAGCTGTATGGACCGTTGCCAAGGGATCTGACGAGCCTGCCGCTGGTGGTTCGTTACCCACCGAGGACGGTGTGGAAGTGGGAACTGTCCTTCAAGGAGGATTTGGTGCGGTGGCTAGCCCAATTGCAGTGGACGGCGCATGGGCATGTAACCTTTGTGGAGCTGGCCTTGGACTACGAGGCCACAACCATGCGGGCCCCCCCGGCTGCGCATGCCTCTAGACTCTGTGCGCAGGTCCTATCACTGCATGAGAGGGCCAGGGTGCTCCGAGTGGCGATGACAGTGCTAAGTAAGCATGTGGTGTCAGGGGCCCTATACAGGGGAGGCATGACATGCCGGGTGCGATCGCTGGTACCACTAGGTGCGGGGGCTATGGCGGGGCTCACGGCGCGGCCCTACTTTGCCTCCAGGGCGGAGATGAGCGTGCGGTTGAAGGCGCTGAAGACCTACTGCGAGGAGGCACGCGCACAGCATGGCAGCGGCGCCTAGGAGGACTATCAGGGCGTACCGGCCCCTGGCCCCCACCACACTGGCGGCGATGGCCCCGAGGACGCAGACGCCGAAGGGACAGGAGAGAGACAGGGCTCTGGATGCCAGGGGCGGCTCCACGAAGAGGACGACTACCTTTGCAGCGAATTATGTGCCCCTAGCGGGAGGCAGACCGTCCACGGCCCTCCCCTATGCTGCGATCAGGCCGGCGCGGACAATGCGACAGAAGTGTGAGGAACACGACAGGGAGGCCTGTGAGGTGTGCAAGGCCCGCAAGTTGGGGGTCCGGAAGTGCTGTGCAGCAGGCCACCACCGCAAAGGATACATCAGGAGGAAGTACGGGGCAACCAGAAGGACGTTGTACTGCCTGGCGCATGGACAGCCAGCATGCCACAGCTGCAGGACCCATCACAAGGGTACTCAGCACTGCTGCGCCCTAGGCCACCACCAGGGCTGCCCACCGAGGAAGTACCGCAGGCGACCTCACGCCCCGGAGAGGCCCCCAGCGGTGACGGACCCCATACATGTGGTTATCTCAGATGACTTGGGCAGTGACGCCCCGACCACGCCCCCACCGCCAGCGACAACAGCTATGCTGGCCACCATGCAGGCGGATAAGAGACCCAGGGCAGCGCTACCGGCTGTGCTTGGCACGCTGATCACCACTCTGTCAACTTCCCCAGGGACGCTGGCGACTTCTGGTAGGCGGCTACGCGCCGGTAACCGAGGAGAGGCAATGGGCGCAGACTCCCCCCTGCTGGCGCGGCCCAGGTCTGGCAGTATAGCCCGAGACCCGCGGCCGAAGCGACACAGAGTCCGTAGCCCCCCCCCCCCCCGGCATGGAAATGCAGCGCAATGTAGTGCAGCGCAATGTAGTGCAGCCGGCGGCCAAGCCGGGAATCACCGGTTCGAATCCCGGTATGGGCTTATTTTTGCCGGACGTCCAGACATCACACACAACTAGTTCAGCTCAAAGGATGGTTCTCCTGCCAGTACCAATAGAGGAGACAGAAGGGTGGCAAGAAATGGAGTTGAAGCGGAGGGAGTTCCTCACGACAGCCTTGCACCAGAAGAGGGAGATGATACAGCAGCACCATCTAGACATGAGACAGATGGCGCAGCTCTTGCACCTGCAGCTGGGGTGGCAACAATGGCACTCGCAGAAAGTAGAGTGGTGGAACACGGCCAAGCAGTGGACGAGGGAACGGCGCCGAGCGGCATTACAGGCGGAGGAGCGAACAGGAAGGGAAGCGATCCAAGAGGACAGGGGGTGCTGGACACAGGGAGTCATGATGATACACTATGAAGGCCAGCAGGAGGCAATCCGGAGAGAGGAGGCACGGCGATTGGTGACACTTAAATCATTGTCAAAAGAAGGCAGATACAGGATCTTGCAGAACACAAGAGAGATGGAGCAGAGGGGGATGATTATGCAAAACCGACTGAGAGGGCTGGAAAAAATAGAAAGGAAAAAGCAGAAGGAGGAGGAGATGGAAGCAAGAAGACGAGTACGACAGGACGGCGAAAGAAGCGCATGGAGGCAGAAGTTTTTGCAACAGAGAAGACTGGTAGAAGTGGAGGAGTCAAGACGACGACAACTACTAGAAGCGGGCCACAGGCGGCTAACGAACGAAACGAGAACGACGCAAGACCAAACGCTAACAACAACGGACATTGACGAAACAAGACACTACCTGGTACCATTGACAGTGGACCTATCGAAAACAGCCAGCAGTCGACGGCCGGCGCAGTTCAGCTCCAAGCGACGAAGAGAGCAGCCAAGTGCCGGAAGAGAAAGAAGTCCGAAACGCAAGCGGAGGTCGGTGACGAAGTAAGCAAAGGACACCAGCGCCGAGACACGAAGAGATCAAAGCCGAGGAGTAAGCAGAAAGAGGCACCCAGTTAGGAAACCCCGGGAAAGGGGGAACACGAAGCCCACGAGTAGGCGCCCCCCATTAAGGGAGGAACCCAAAGAGGGTGGAGTGGGAACCCAGGGAGAAAGCGGCAGGGCTAGCTGCTGTTGTACATAGCTGAGCGAAGCAATGGATCGATATGTCACGCTACACAACAATTGATGCTGCGAATAATTTGGAACGCCCCGGCATGGAAATGCCTTATTAGGACAGGATTTAACATCAAATATCCACTTGAATTTTCCCTCACCCTCCCCCTCGCCCTTCGCGACTGGAGATATGCCACAGCTGCCGTTGGCAGCTGCTGGAAGGGCCGGACGACTGGCCCTGCCCTCAGGGCATGGGCGTGCGTGCGAGAGTAATACCTGATTTTATGTATGAGAGGTTCTCTCTTAACACGCCAGCCAGGGCGGCGCCAGAGCGGCGACGAGCCGTATATGCTGCCCAGTGCTATCGCGCGCCATAACGTTGTACCTCTACAATATGATCCCAAACTCCCATAATCATGTGGACTACGCAGCTCAAGATGAATTATTCTTCTTCTTCTTCTTCTAGAGGTAAGGGTACCCCCCCCTCAAAGGCGCCAAGCAGACTCGCCAGAGTATTCAGCAAATACATATAGCCCAGCATATGGGCCGCGGTATCCCGTGAGGGGTCCACCCACAGCACCCACGCCAGGAGTGCTGGACCGCACCGGAATAGGCTAAAACAGTCTATCGCTGCCTCTAGTCCGGGGTTAGGAGAGGTGGGCGCTGGGAAGGGACTATCCTGCAATTCTCGGAGCTCGATGCCTCCCAAAATCATGTGGAGTGCCCAGCCGGCCGCCTCGGGGCCCCGCCAACCGCGCTAAAACCTCTCCAGCCATGGCAGCGACAAGGACGACACCATCGACGTCCTCGAAGGCAGACAAAAGGCCCAGGACGAACACACCCCCACAGGCTGGCGCTAGACCCCCGCTAGCCACGCTGGTGCCCCGCCAGACGCGCCGTGGCCCCGCCGGCCACGATGGAGCTACGCCAGACACAGCAGTGCCCCGCTGGCCACCCCGGGGCCCCGCCAGCCGCGCTGGAGCCCCGCCGGCCATGCTGGTGCCCCGCCAGACGCGTCGGGGCCCCGCCGGCCACTATGAATCTCTGCCAGCCGCATCAGTGCCCAGCCGGCCGCCCCGGGGCCCCGCCACCCGCGCTGGAACCTCTCCAGCCATGGCAGCGACAATGACGACATCATCGACGTCCTCGCAGGCAGACAAAAGGCCCAGGGCGACACCCCTGGCCGTGCCTGACCCACGGACCACCGTCCCATCAATGTCCCCAGAGGCAATGGTGATTACTAGTAAGCGGCTACGCGCCGGTAACCAGGGCGAGGCAATGGGGGCGGACTCCCCTCTGCTGGTGCGACCCAGGTCTGGCAGTCTAGCCCGAGACCCGCAGCCAAAGCGACACAGAGGCAGCGTCCGTCGCCCCCCTCCCCGGCATGCAAATGCCCTATTAGAACAGGATTTGGCACCGGATTTTCACTCGAGTTTATTCCCGTCCTTCGCAATTGGAGATATTCCACAGCTGCCATTGGCAGGTGCAGGAAGGGCCAGACGACTGGCCCCGCCCTCAGGGCACGGGCGAGCGAGCGAGAGTAATACCTAATTTTATGTATGAGAGGTTCTCTCCAAACACGCCAGCCAGGGTGGCGACAGAGCAGCGACGAGCTGCACAAGCTGCCATGAGCTACTGTGCGTAATAACGTTGTACCTCTTAAATAAGATCCCAAACTCCCAAAATCATGTGGACTAAGCAGCTCAAAATGAAATCTTCTTCTTCTTCTTCTTAGAGGTAAGGGTAGGGGTAAGGGTAGGGGTTGGGGTACATCGCGTACAGATAATTGTATCTCTGTATAACGGTACTTACTATATATACTTAGTATACTTGTATATACAGTCTCCGTGTCCACCACGGTCGTACACGTGCACGGCGACACACAGTAACAGGCCACGTAACCACGACTGACGTGCGTACGTCATACGATGCACCGTCGTACGAGACACGAGGTCTATCGATACGCGCACAGTCGATATACATGTGTGGCATGTAGATACATAGTACTTACTCAGTATACATATATGCATACATACATATGCTCGTATATTCAGCATATATGCGTACATACATACATACATACATACATACGGACTCGCATGCTACAGCTCCAAATTCCCATTCGAATGCAGTCCTTCTGCCCTTTCGCTGTCCGGGGTGCAGGTTTACAACCAGGTTTCAGAAGGGCTGTTCACAGGGTCACGAATCCACGAAGACCGCAGGTTGCCACGGGGTAGGGGCAGGCTCATCGTTTGTAAGCCTGCATCCATGTGCAACTGTACCCTCCCCCCCTTGTATAAGCCACCCCCTTGTCCAAGCTACAGTAGGCGTAGGGACCATATTAATTTGGGACCTAATTTTAATTCGGTACCAAACGTAGTGCAGCCACATAAGACATGGGTTTGGTGACGGATTTGCGAGTCACATAGAGTCATGGACACATTTGTTGTGAGTGTTTGCCCACTTGACCCAGATAGCTCTGATTTTGGGGATGTTTGTGCATTATAGGGGGAGTCTTTGCACGTCGCGCGCACTGCGCGCTACTTTTAGACTATGTTCCCCCCGAAGAGCCCCCAAGCACACCCCTTGGAAACACCATAGAAACCATGAACATCATTGTACTCCTTTTGCCGCTCGGTCAACGTCTTTCGACCGATAAATGGCCATGCCACATGAGGCGCCCCTTGTATGCACCATCCATGGAGCCAATCTCATAATCCATATAATGTCCCTTCACCCTTTTGGGCCCCTCGCGATCCCAAATGAGAACATCCGCCGATGTCCCCGGGGCCAACGGACAAATCCAAACGATGTTGCCCAAGCTGTCAATGGCAACCGTAACTTTGTATACGCACCCGGCGTATTTAGGATTAAACAAGACATCGCAAAGGATGCCTCCTATGGATGCAATGGGGGGTCCCCAACAAAGGGAACAAAATCAGAAGTCAAAACCTACGCTAGGGGTCACCATGATGCACCACGCAACAAAGAGTGGATTCAAAGATTGTCCCGGTTTCCTCAATAGCACCGGAAGGATGGGGCCCGAAAGAGGGCAGAAATGCTACATCACCCCTGCATTCTCGGGGGTCCCCAACAAAGGGGGTCAAAATCAGAACTCAAAACCTCCGCTACGGGTCACCATGATGCCCCTAGGGGCCCCTAGTATCTCAAAGTATGGGTCTCTAGTACGGCCAGACGCCCAAATAGTTGCACTGCGCGCGCACTACGCTTGAGGCGCCCCCATATGCCCCTTTCTTGCACCAGCTCACCATGCAATCCTCTCTTTTTGAACGTGGGTGCCCGGTGTTGGTAGTTGTATGTGTCGCGCGCAAGCTACGCCCGTGTCCAAGCTACAGTAGGCGTAGGGACCGTATTAATTTGGGACTTTGGCGTAGCTTATACAAGGGGGGGGGCGGGGTACTCCTATTTGCGGCACCGACTTGTCGTTTGGTTGGCGGTGTAGCCCCTGCCTTGCTGTCGTAAAGTGACTCCTCGTTGCCGCACCGCAGATCGATGTGCCACAATGTCCAAGCGTGCCGCGCCCTCCGACGCCGAGCCCCCAAACCAGCGCCGGCGCACCATCGCCGACCCGCATGCCCCACTGCTGCTGCCCTGGAACGCGACGGACAACACTGACAACCTCACTCGCATCCTCCAGGCCCCCAGCTGGCAGGCGCTGTTCCAGATCGACCCCGAGAACGGCGAGCAGGATCCGGAGGCCCGCGAGGTCGCAGTCCGCCACAGGCGGCGGCTCCTCCTCCTTGCGGCGCACCCTGATAAGGGCCCTCCCGAGGAGTGCCAGCTGCGCCACGCTGCCACCACGAAGATCAATGCCCTGTTCGCCGAGGCCGCCAAGACGTGGGCCCCGGCCGAGTCCGCCGCAGGCCCGCCGGCCGCTGGCCCGGCCGCCCCAAGCGACGAGCCCCCGCCGGCGCTCTGCGGGCCCTCCCCCGCCACCGCGGGGCCCGCCCACCAGCTCGTGGGCAAGCGCGTCAAGCTGCACGGCCTGTCCGACCCCGCCCTCAACGGGCGGTACGGCGACGTGACGGGCGTCAGCGCCAGCGGCGAGCGGGCCGAGGTGCAGGTCGACGACGACCCGCCTGACACCCTCAAGAGCGTCCGGCCCGGCAACCTCCTGCCGGTCCCCCGCGGCTTCGTCAGAGGCGGCGCTCTGGAGCTGCTGGCTCGCATGGCCGCCGCCGTCGACGACCACGGGACCGCCAAGACGCCCGAGCTCATCTACTCGGCGCCGCTCGCCGTGTACACCGGCTTCGGCATGGCCAAGATGCTCAAGCGGAACGCCCAGTTCGAGGCCATGGCGGCGAACCGCTGCGTCTCGGCCGAGGTCATCGCCGCGCGCACCGCGGCCAACTGCCGGAGGCGCCTGGCGGGCGGGCCCTACCACGACTTCGGCCTCATCTCGCTCGTGGTGGTGCGGTACGGCCCCGGCGGGGGGCGCGAGGCGCAGTACAAGGACGTCTGGAGCCCGGCGGCCGGCAGGGCCGAGCGGCAGCCGCTGTTCTACGTGCTGGACGGACAGCACCGGCTGATGACGATGAACGCGCTGATGGAGCCCGAGACGTGGGCCGGCGCCCTGCCCGAAGCGCGCGCGCGCCTTGCGCTGGACGCCGAGCGCATCCCCTTCCAGATCTCCGTGAAGGTGGTGGACTCGAAGGCCGCGGCCAACCGCGCCCTGCTCGAGATGCAGGACTGCTACGCGCCCGACCGGCGCTGCTTCTTCCTGCACGACCATGAGGCCTCTGTCGCTGGCGCGGCCCTCGAGCTGGCTAAGCTCGCGTGGCCGCGGGCGTTCGTGCCGCTCGACCTGCGCGTCAAGGCCAACCGGCTGGTCCCCGACCGGCCGATGCTCGACGACGGCTGCTTCTTCGACTTCCTCCGCGACAGCGCGCTGCTGCGGGTCGCGGTCCGCAACGACGTCCCGGTGGCGGACAAGGCGCGCTACCTCTTCGACCACCTGCGGATCGTCAACGACGCCGTGCGCACGGGCGGCGCGCCCGGCAGCCTTAGCACCGAGGCGTTCCGGAACTTGGGCCGGAACGGCAAGACGTCGGGCTGTTACCTCGGGTACTACCGGCACGACGCCAATGGGTCGGATTTGATGGGCAGGCTGAGGCTGGCAAGTGATGCCCGTTCGACGCTGCCGGCGCGCGCCGATGGGAAGAGGCCCGTTGTGCCGGCGGACGCCATGTGTCCCTTTGTGCCCCGGTGAACGACATGCTTGGCATGCTTTGCGTGCTGCATCAGAGTCTTCTCACAAGTTGTGCCGCTGCCTGGGAGTGGCCCGCAAGGCGCGCCCGGCGTTTCACCATCTGAGGTATCGGTACTGCTCCGGAGGAGGACCGGATTGGGGGGAGAGCACGCCGGTGCAGCTGTGCCGTTGCCATGGGGCAGGTCCAGTCTTCTGTGAAACCCTTCACCCTTTTGCCCTACCCATGACTCAAGGCATGTCGGGTTTTCACTTCCGGGGGGGGGGGGGGAATCAATAGAGCCCCCCAAAACTGGGGGGGGGGGGTTCGGGAAAAGGGCTCAATTGACAGGCACCATTAATCAGTCATTATGAAGTCTGGCGCCAAAGGCGCCGAAAATTTTTTTGAGCAATAAAATTGGGCGATTTTTTTCCACCAAATATATGGCAAACGATGACTTTTCTGAACCCCCTCGACGCGCTGATTCCACAAATCCCATTTTCTTTTTTCCGATTTTTGGGTCTGGGTCACCTCCGAGGCCCGGGGGTCAGTCTCGGTAGGATTTTGGGGGTCCTGTCAATTGAGCCCTTTTTTTGGGGGGGGGCGGGGTCCGGCCGGAGGGCTCTATCGACCCCCCCCCCCCCCTGGAAACGAAAACCCGGCCTCCCCAAGCTCCAACATGTGCCAGAGATTCCGGGTTGTCCTTTGGGAACGAGAAATTTCTTTTTCCCCCCACCAAGGCCGCCTCAGCTGGGCGGTGGCAGGATTCGGTTAACCGACGGCGTTCGGCGCTCGACTGACGGCAGTTGATGGCCAACCGACGCCGGTTGGCCGTTGACCGACAGCAGTTGGGCGCTCCGTGGAGGCCCGAGCGTATCGGATGCCGGGGGTTTGTTTTTGTTCCTGTTTGGGTCTGTTGGCCCCCAGGACAGCCCTGCAGAGCGTCGGCGCAAGAGAAGGCCAGCGGAGGGGGGCCTGTCCTCCTGCAGCATCTTCCAGGGAGTGGGGCACCAGCGGGGCACGGTCTAGAGCTGTTGCCCGTCGGTGAACCCCGCTGCAAACCCCTTTCCTTCCCGCAGCCGATCTGCATCTTCATCGCCGAGGAACAGGCTCCTCAAGTTGACCGCCTGAACCTGTCCACTTGCCTGATGATACCGCGAGCCCGTCCACATGCGGAGTGCTTGTACAGTGATGAGGTGGGCCGTGCTGACCCGCCCCAAGCGCACGCCGCAGACGTGTGTTTGTTCGAATGCAATCGCTTGAACGGGCGGTGGGCCGTGCCCCAGGCCCAAGGGTATCCTGCCCACATCGGGTGCATGGCAGTGGTCACATGTGCGCCATTCAGCAGCCATTCAACTGCGTGATTTCACGCCGAGACTTCTGACACTGGACTCCAGCAGCAACTTGATGTGTTTGCTGTTGGCCCCTGCGGCGTGCGCACGCCATGCAGCGGCTCCCTCTGTGGGAGGGGGGCGGGGGCAGCATTGTCTATGTTCACTCCATCCCTTGCATCCAGACGTTGTCAAAGGCTCACTTTGAGGCGGATGTTGCACACAGTGCGCCCCCTGGACAGTGAGTACAGCTCGACCAACGAAAAGCCCATTTTCTGTGGAGGCGGATCGTTTGGTGACACGTACTCCCCCTCCCCGTTCACGGTTCTAGGGTCTGACCTATGATTATGGCTTCTCTGTGGAAAGCTACAGTCGGCGCAGGGACTGCAGGGATTTAGAACCAAAGCTCGTAGTGGAGCGAAGGGAAGAAGGTGAGAGTGGCCGAACGGGCCAATGCCCTAGCCCCTCCCCCTCCCCCGCCCCCTGTACAAGGCGTGCCGCGGGCATATGCAAACAGGTAAACAATGGCAAACTGTTTGTCCCGCATCTTTAATCTGCTCGGCATCTTCAATTGACCAAATGCATCTCCAAGCCTGGTACCGACGGCTAACCCGAGTATAGACAGTCAAGGACACGATAGTACGGCAAGTTTGCCCCCTTGAGGTCTGCGTCTGAAAGGGCATTGGGAGTTCCCCTCACCTTTCGGTCTTGTAGCTTCGCATGCAGAACTCTTGCTAACCTCTTGCCGAGCTATGTCTTTGTCTAAGCTTCAGCAGAGCATCGGAACCGCATTCATCGGGGATTTTTCTGTACCTTGAATGAGAGGGGCGCCGCCGGATACCACGGTTTGATAAGATTTGTGCCAGGTCCCTTTGGAACGGAGGAGTGATTGGCTGTGAAATGCGTGCATAACACACGCTCATTATATGCATTGATAAAACGAAGCGGCACATCCATCAAAAGAAATACGAAAAGTGGATTCCTTTATCAACACTTTTGTGCCGAAGTGAAAAACGACAAAATGGGATCCCAATGAACAAAAATGGTCACCCATTAGCAAAAACACATCTCTGACGGCCCAACCCGCACACCACTTTTCAGCAGCGGATCGGCCTGTGGACTTGCGTTGCCAAGCAAAAAGCCTGCACTTTTCATAAAGCACCAGAATTATGAACAATATGGCCTTTCATGCAAGTACTAAGGTACCCAGGGTAAAGCAGTCCACAAGACCAACCGCTGCGTACTCTGCAGTGAAAGCTGCGGCTCGTCTGACAATAATCTGCTTGGCTCCACTGCCCCCGCCCCACCCCCCACCCCTTCCGGGTCCGTGGTAAAACTTGGTAAGAAAAAATTTTACTAAGTTTCAAAACTTAGTAAAAAATATTTATTTACTAAGTTTTTCCTCTGGGGGTGGGTTTTCTACTAAGTAAATTACTTAGTAAAAATTTTTTTTACTCGGTAATTTACTTAGTAAGTAACTTACTAAGTAAATTAGTCAGTAGAAAAAAATTTTACTAAATAATTTACCTGGTAGAAAAAAAAATTTTTACTAAGTAAATTTCTTTGTAGAAAAATTTTTTCGCTAAGTAAATTACTTGCCGGAAAAATAAGTTTTCCCACTTTTGACTGCCATTGGGCCCACTTGTGGGCTATTTCTGATGTTGTCCCCCCACTCTGAAATCCACGCTTTGTTGTGTGGCCCCAAAATAATAAGATTTTCCACTTCTGACTGCTGCCACTTCTGATGCTGCCCCCTGCTCTGAAGCAGTGGGGACCCCCCAGGCGGCAGGGGCTATGTAGCCACCTTGCCCACTCGTGGGCCACCTCTGATGCTGCCCCCCGCTGTGAAGCGGTGGGGACCCCCGAGGCGGCAGGGGTTATGTAGCCACCTTGCCCACTTGTGGGCCACCTCTGATTCTGCCCCCCGCTGTGAAGCGGTGGGGACCCCCCAGGCGGCAGGGGTTATGTAGCCACCTTGCCCACTTGTGGGCCACCTCTGATTTTGCCCCCCGCTGTGAAGCGGCGGGGACCCCCCAGGCGGCAGGGGTTATGTAGCCACCTTGCCCACTTGTGGGCCACGTCTGATTCTGCCCCCCGAGGCATGTACGGAGAAATTGGCCACAATGAGTCCCGTGGGCACGGATGACACGGAGGACCACTATTGTGCAACCCCCAGTATTTGGACCATGCTCGGAAGGAATACAAGCAAAGGCGGACCAGGTGGTTTGTAGGTCCGTCTCTTCCGGGGGTTCCATGTGTTACACCCGCGGAGGCAAGGGCTCATTCATTGAAGCTTGTCACAGAGCACAAGTTGCATGGTATTCGCGAATTTTTGAAAGATGTGCTCCCCCGCATGGGTACACAATGGGCCTCCAATCCTTGCCAAGCAGTGCCTCTACCTCTGACATAGATGGGCGAAACGAGCCTTGCCTCAGCTTACTCAGTGCTTTGCACACATCAGCCAGGATTTGTCGTGCACTAGGGCACTCAGTAGGAGATGTTGGGTGACCACCAGATGGTGCAGAAACAACGATTCCGGACGGAATGGAACTGGGTGGGACGGGGTCCAGTGGGGTACTCGATGCCTCGGCCACAGAGGTGCTGCTTCCATCCACATTCATAGAGGGGGTGGGGTGCAAGATGCTTTACACGTGCACCTCCTTCTCCCACTTTTGCAGCACCCATTTCACCTCATCCCTATCCTTGAACCGTCGGGCTAGACACTCCACTCCAACCAAGCAGTGAATGCACCCATCGCAAAAGATACACCACAAATATACAGCCCTATTGCATTGACCACAAGTAAAAGGTGGACGGTACAAGCCGGGCACCATCCCCCCCCCCCCCCGCGCCCCCTTTTGGTTTGCGGCAGGGTTGCATATCATAGGGAAACAGGATAGGGCTAAGCCAAAACCAAAATGCGTCATTGTGCACACTGCAGCCCGTCTTTGATGACCCGTTTCGGAGTGAAAACGCGCGAACGCAGCCACTACATGTCACAATTCCAGGTTTGTCGCCGCAACAATTTGAGTTCGAGGCACGCCATTTCCGGGACCTCAACACTGAGAGCTATGTCACAGATTGTGCTCATATTGTGGTGTATTACTGGTGGGCTGCCCAAACCGCTCTCAGTGCGGATTGGGACACAATGGGCATGGTGTGGGTTGTCCGCGACTCTTTGTGGAATGCCTTATGTGCCAGTGCACAACGGCGCGCACAGCTGGTTAAATCGTGGGCAGGGCGCACTTTGCAAGCTTCGTCCATGGATATGTCTTTCGCCCCACCCCTGATTGTGGCGCAGGTATATAATTTGAGCAATTCCCATTGGGTGCTCCGCTTGTTGTTGATTGCCCCAACTCGCGAATACCTGTGCCTTAATTTTGACCCAATGTGTGACCGGCCACACATTGTTGGGGCAAACCAGGAGGAGTTGGCTGTTGTGGATTTGATTGCCGAGCGAGAAGGCGTAGAACCACAGCAGCGGAAGAAGTGGTCAAAGATTTTGGATGCTTTCGGTGCCATTGCATTTGCAATTGCACCCGTGCATTCAACCTTCATGCAGCAAATTGATGGTGTCAGTTGCCATCCGGCATGTCTCTTGACGTTGCATTGTGCCTTGTCTCGGCGCGTTGTCAAGGGCATATTGCAAGTACCACAAGATCGATTGTGGTTGTTGCGTGAAATGGCTGAGGCTACTCTGTACTTCAGTCGTTCAAAGTCGGCCTCCACCCCAAGGACCCCGGCGGTACATTGGGAGGTGGCTCGGATGTACCCAAATCTGTGGACCCCGTTGACACATGCTTTTCTTGTGATGGCACACCTCACATGGCGTGCCACGAATGTAAGGTTCTTCATTGTGCCTTGCACGCGTCCATCTTGTGTCAATCGGAGATTTGTGTTGGGTTGCGCCAATTTTGGACGGCCAACCTTGCTGTTGTTGCTGTTGCTTCTGCTGTTGCTTCTGCTGTTGTTGCTGCTGCTGCTGTTGACACCCGTCCTGGTGTGCCTACTGTTGTTGCTGCTTCTACTGTTAACACCCGTCGTGGTGTGTGGATCTGTCGCAAGTGGTATGCGGTGCCTCCTCAATATCCCCAAAATGCCGATGGTCAACTGAGAAATGACCAAGCATTTTGCATTGAGCTGCAAGGGGAGTTGAAAACGGCTCTGTTTGGGATGTGCACCAATAATCCCGCAGTGCGAGGCAAACCGCGCCATGCAAATACCAAGGCCGACTTGATTTTCAAGCATGTCTTTTGTAACTACTTGTAAGTAGTTCCCACAGATGTTGGCCATGGCCCTGTCAGGACTCTTTTCTTGAGCCCGATTTCGTTTCTATTGCCCAACCCCAATTATATTTTGTTATGTTGGCCGAGTGCCAACTAATTGGATTGCATGATGGTTTGGCCTGGGTGGGGCGCCACTAACACAAGTGGCTGAGAATCGACTCGGGGGCCTTGTGCCCTCAAACAAAAGTACCACCTACCATCGAAGTGTTGACTACCTTGTTTAAAACGGCAGCCGGGGGGGGGGGGGGGTTAGTGGTCCGAGGTAAAACTTAGTTGAATTTTTTTTTCATTTTTCAAAGTTTTTTTGCTACCCCTACCCCTGTGTACCTGTGCACAGGGCAGTGGGAAGGGGTCCCTACCCCTGTGTACCTCTGCACAGGGCAGTAGGAGGGGTCCCTACCCCTGTGTACCTGTGCACAGGGCAGTGGGAAGGGGTCCCTACCCCTGTGTACCTCTGCACAGGGCAGGGGGAAGGGGTCCCTACCCCTGTGTACCTGTAGCGCAAGCTGTCTTTGTTTTCCTATTAGTCTCGGGCTCTCTCAAAGCCTTTTCTAAATACTCAGGGCTGATGGTTAACCACAAAAAGTCAGCCATTCTCCTGAAGGGACACTGGACAGAGAGTCTGAAAGTCCAGCTACTCTCGACCGGTCTGCAGTTTCAAAATAGCCACAAATACCTGGGGATTGAGTTTGGCCATGTCACGCCAGAAGTGGCTTACTCCCATGCACTGCAAAAGGCCATGGGTCGGGCCTTTGCAATGCAGTCATGGGACCTGTCGCTAGCTGAAAGGGTCCTCCTGCTGAAACTCTGGATTCTCCCCCTCCTGATTTACCCAGCGAGAGTGGTCTTCCCCTCGGACCCAGTGGTGAGCGCACTGCGCACGGTCTACCAGGTTGCATTAAAGCTCAACTCCTGGTCCATCACGCTGGACATTCTCTCCCACCCTTTGCACAAGGGAGGATACAATCTGGCCGCACCAGGAACTTTCCTGTATTGGCAGCATGCTTCAGCACTTGTGGCTTACGTTAAAGACCCACTGAGCGTTCCCAGTATTTTGCACACGTCATTCCAGCCATTTGCAGCCGATTTGGGTATTACCCTAAGCCCGGCATCACTGCCTTTTTTTCAACTAGGACCAAATGTTGTTAAGCAGACTATGCCTTTCCTGGGGTGGTGTGCACGCGCCTTCTCACTGGTTAAAAAAGATGTGCACTTTGAACACCCTGCCCAGTTGCCTGGCGATGCCCCAGCGTGGCACTCGACCTTTTTCTTGAATGAACACTGCCACACCTACTTTTCGCCCCGCCTCATCCGCCAAGGAGTTTTAACAATTGGACAATTGCTTGAACAACCCACTTATTTTTCCATGCTTGTTCCCACCTGGGAACCTGTCTATCGGCACCGCCTCCAGGTGGATCAACCACTTCTCCCTGCCTCTCTCCTGCCCACTTTTGCACTGCCCCCCCAACCCCCTCCGGACCTTACCTTTTGGTATGCATGGACACGAGCACCAGTGGCGGAGCTTTTTTCACAACCATACTCCTTGAAACCTCGCCAGCCAGACTCAGTCTGGGAAGCCTTCCACCGCTGCAACCTCCCACCGCGGCACAAGGACTTTATTCATAAAGCATTATGGTCCAGGCTCCCTGTAGGCCAACGACAGCAGAGCTGGAAACCGCTAGAGGTGTGGTGCCCTGTTGACCAGGAACTAGAAACCGTTGCACATACGCTGTATCACTGCCAATTTGTTCAAAAATCTTTTGCATTCATTAATCAGGTCTTCAGGCCAGAGGGCTTCCAACCTTTTAACGTTTTCCAACTTTTGCAAGAGGACCCTGCGGCCTCCCTGAGCACCCCAGCAGGCCTTGTGGGCTGGTCCGCCGTTATCACCAACTGTTCGCTACGATGCACCAAAAAACACGAACCAATTTTCAGGGTCACATGGGACAAATTCTGTGACCACTGGTATCACGTCCTAAACCTCTGGTCCTCGTGCCCACGCTACCTACCCATCCCGGATACGATCCTCACCTGGTTCCTCACCAAGCTGCGACGATCGTCCCGCACATGCACCGCCGCACTGCCCACGGCAGAGCAACCGGACCCGGTCCCCTCCTTTCCCAATAACCCCCCAACCCCTCCACCCACCAGGGCAAAGGCGCGCGCCACAGCACGACAAATGCGCAAACTTGAAAAAGCAGAGGAGCTGCAGGAAGTCCTGCAGGACCTACAGGACCAAGGCATCCCGCGAGTCTATACCGACGGTTCCTCCGCAGTTGAGGGGCCGGCAGGCAGGCTAGCAGGGTATGGCATTTTTTGTGAGCATCACACCAGCATCGCTGCATATGTCCCGGATGGGTACAGGCAAACCAACAATTCCGCCGAGCTCCTGGCGGTCATTAGAGCACTTAAAATCTTTCACACAGGTGACATTGTACTATGCACGGATTCACAATACGTCATTTTGGGAGCATCCGGGGCCGCCCGCCGCTGGCGACTGCGGGGGTGGGTCGGCTCGTCGGGACCAGTTTCCAATGTCCCCTTGTGGGAACAACTGCTAATGGAACTTGACAACAATTCACGCACCGTACACTGGATCAAGGTCCCCTCGCATGTGACCATTGAGGGCAACAATGAGGCAGACCGCCTGGCCGATCAAGGCAGGCAGCTCCACCCCCGTTACCCACACCCTCGCACGCCACAGCTACAACTCTGCCACACGGGCACCCCGGCGGCGCCCAAAAGAGTCAAGCTCTCTTCACTGGAAGCAACTTCGCCTGTTGTTAAACGAGTGGATTTTTTCCTGCACGAGTCACCTCTTCGGGCAACCTCTGCGGAGGGGCATCACCTACTCACAGCTCTTAACCTCACACTTCTGTCTGACGGGGGTGTGAGCACCTCTTCCAACAGTGACAGTGACACGGACACATGGAACACCTCTGGGGGAGCGTCCAGCCAGCCAAGCGTGCGGTCGTGCTCCACGGAGGCCAGCCGCTAAGCCCGGCTGGATCAACCGGGTGCCCCCCTCCAAAACGCCGGGAGACCTCCACATCGGCTGCAAGGGCTACGCGTGGATGTCACCCGGCCCTCGAGGTAGACACGCGGTTCCCCGCCCTACCCCCCCGAGCCCTCTCCCCATTTTCTGATTAGCCTACCTCTGCATTGCTGCGTCCACAATGAAACCCGGCGATTCCTCCCGCAAGAGGAAGCGGGGACGCAGGTCGTCTGATCCTGAACGGACAGAACAAAAACGGAGAAGGCAGGATCACAATCTGATCCAAGATGTGACCGTCACGGAGCATCTACCAGCAGCATCCAGCAGTTACCGAACATGGACGCTTGTCCCATCCCTACCAGAACAAAAGCAATTCAGTCTTCTTGCCGCATTAGCTCACAGGCTCGAACGGCACGTCCCGCACCCTGTGAGTCGCCAGCCTGAGTCGAAACGACACGCCGGAGTACATTCCATGGAACGAACGGTTGTCATCACGGACATGGACACCAATAGGTCGCTGAAAACCGGCATCACAACACAACGCATTTCCGGTGTTCCCAAGGGTACAATGCGGCTGTGGTGCATGGGGCTGCCCCGCCTGGTCTCTGCTTACCAGCATGTGGTGCAGGCCTTTGTGGACGAGGACTCTAACACATGACGCCACACCTTCTTACAGTACAGATTGCACACGGCTTACACGTCACACCTGCTCTTATACTTTATCCTCTGTATCTTATACTCTCACTTCTGTATGTACCCCCCCCCCCCTGCTGAATCTGTATGTTACCCCCTGCTCTTCTTGAAACTAAACAGCAACTGACGGGGAAAGGCCGAGTGAGTGCCATGCTTTGCAGCCCAGTCAGCTCGCACGTAAACAAGTGAATGCAGTCCACACCTTAAGGACGACTGCTTTTTATTGATCCTGGTTGTTCACTGGAGTCGGCAGACAGGACAAGCACACAAGTGACCCACAGAGCTAACCGCAAGAAACGCCTCACTGTACCTTACATAGTGGAGCACCCCAACCAAGAAGGGGACACGTGCATTGATTGAGCTACACAGTACTGCTGGACTAATGGCTGGAATTGTCTATGGCGGGGACATTCAGTCTATCGGAACCGACCATTGATCCCCCACTAGAACAGCCTAATTGCCCCCCCCCCCCCCCCCGCTCCCTGTGCTAGCATGGCCCAGTTTCTGGTTCAGGGGGTAAAAGTGGGAAAACACATGGTCATGGTGTTTGGACAAGTCCATGTTTGCACACAACACGTACCACGGAACACACGTTGCAGACATGACCAAACCCTGTGGCTCAAAACACGACAATACAAAGAATTTGTCGTCACATGCACAACTCACGTACCACTCAGTTGCTTGCATTCTGATTGACAACTGCCACACACTCGACAGAGGCCGAAGGGGGCGGGGAGCACATTGGTCTGAGGCAAGAGAATCCGCACGGCCAATGGGAAATGTCAGATGCTCCATTGGGAGATCTTAGTAGAGCTGGGTATGGCCTGACCGCTCATATCTGATGGCTACACATTTGGGGAAGGACGAGAGGTGCACACAGGGGAGGTGTAGACAAGTTTGGACACAACTTGGAACACATTTTGTTTCTAAAGGGTTTGTCTGTTGTGCAACCCAATGAGATATCGTTTTTTGGAGGGTTTGTTGTGGCACCATGGAAGTCTGCAATGATGGGGTCAGAGGGTATCCAAAGGCTCCATATGGCGGAAGTATCAACCATTTGTAAATGGAACCTGTAACTTTAAATGGTTTCGTGGCATGGGGATCCAGTTTTTTGGCCAGGGCCAGTGCCTCATTCTTGCCGAGCGTTTGGCTGAAACTGCACACCTCGTTAGCGCCAAACCCCCCACCCCACCCCGTGCGCCTCGTCAGCGCAAACCCCCCCCCCCCCACCCCGTGCGCCTCGTTAGTGCCAAACCCCCACTCCCCCGTGCACCTTGTTAGCGCCAAACCCCCACCCCCCGCGCGCCTCGTTTCAGTCTCGGTCGAACTATGTTCTATGGCACCATGGCAAGAACTATGTTCTTGCCATGGTCAATTGGCAGTGATCTCCTGCAATTCTGCCTCCAAATGGTGAGGGGTTGCTGATGGGGCACCAGCGGTGGCACAGTCTGCAGCCCTGTCAGCCCATCTCCACTGGTTTTGACTCAAACCAGTTTTGACTCAAACCAGTGATATACGATGGTCTGCTGACCCTTTAGAAGGCAGAGGCACAGCCATATAAAGCATGGCTGATGAAAAGAGAAAACGCACAAGTTAAACAAGTGGAACTGCATGCGTGGACACAGAATGCAGTGAAGTTCCTTATGTGGGGTAAACCGGTGGTGGTCTACTACAAACCTCTATGTCTTCTCCTCTAAGCCAAGAAGAGTACAGGCACCATGGCTTGAGAGGGGTTTATCAGTAATTGCTTGCGTGCCGTGTCTGTTCTGGTGTACAGTGTACTGACCAGGAAGCACGGGGCATTCTTTTGCACGCAGTGGGCACGCAATGCAACGTTTTCAACAATTACCCAACCCCTAGGTTTGGGCCTTTTCTACAAGCTACTAGGCCTCTTTGGGCAGAACATGAGTTTGATTCTATGGACGGCATCCATGTGATAAGAATTTCCATGGAAGGGGGTTACAGACATGATGCTGATTTTCAAGGTATACCTATTTGGTGTATTTCCTAGCACGTGCACACACTGTGCATGCAATGCAAAGGTATTCTCAAAGGTACGGTATGGTTTCTGTCAAAGTGGCGGAGTACAATATGAGAATACAGAGTCTCATAAGAAAAGAGAGAGCAATGGTTGGTTCTCATTGATTGAATGCCCCTGCCATAGGCACTTTCAGCCGTTAGTCTAGTTTGTTGTGTGCAATCCATCATGCTGCCAACAGCAAGAAAAGCCATTGAGTGTTGGTGGGACCTTGAAAGACAAAGGGAATAAGGGGCAATGGTATAGTTGTCGGTTTGTTGCTCAAATTGAATACGATTTACTTTCCCTTTGAATGTGCACTTTTGAGGGTGTTTCTCACACGGCGTAGTGCGGGCACGCAGTGCGATCTAAGACTCGCTGGATTAGAACGATGGTACAACTGAATATTGCCCAAAAGCGGTCATAGGGCACCAAGCATTAAGAATGGGTGGCCAATAGTTGTGTTTAGGTAGAAAGAACAATGCTGATTTCCCGAAGTAATTGTGTGTGGTGTGTTTGTGGGCTACAGGAGACATTGTGTATTGACAGGACATATGGCAATGAATGTTAACCTCTTGAAGCCAGCCAATCATTCCTTTCATCTGAGAGGCACCACAAGGGGGCACGTTCCTACCACTGCCTCGGTTGGGTGTACTGAACAAATACATGCTGATGCTTGATCGTGGTTCTAGCTCTCTCTCTCTCTCTCTCTCTCTCTCTCTCTCTCTCTCTCTCTCTCTCTCTCTCTCTCACTCTCTCTATCGATGTGCAAAGCTCAAAAATGATGTTTTTGGGGTCCAATAGTAACACTCAGGAGCTCCAGTTGTCGAGGGCAACTTGGCTTTCGGTTGCACAATTCCTGCCACATTTCTTCTTGCCTTGTTTGCTTCTCTGCCTCTTTGCCAGCACTTCACCGCATGCACCAGAGCACCGCATGCCCGTTCCTGGATCCTCACCTGTGGCACACACACCCATTCCCTGCACACCCGATTCTACACTTACCACACCAAAAATTCTTCCCGATAATTGCCGAACAGGATCAAATTTCTGCTGCCCCGCAGGTCATCATCATCGATATGGTGGTTGAGCCTTGGCAGCAGGACAACACAATGATTTTCAAGGCAATGATGGCCGCCTGCGGCGTCATGTCGCCACGACACGGCTCCGTTGCCACCACCGCACAAAACATTGTGTTCCCCTACAGGCTGCAGACTGCGTGCAGTGACAACAGCGGCACCGCTTGCCTATTCCTGCATGTGGTCCTGAGCACCAAGTTCCCCAACAGCATGGTTACCGTGCTCGGCGACACGGTGGATGAATTTGACACATTCAAGGACACGGTAACATCAGTTTGGAGTGGGTCGAGGCCCATGTGGCCGATTTAGAGGGGTTGCTGAACAAAGCCAACGCAGAAGCCGCTGCATGTCGCGAGAGGATACGGGAGTTCGAGGAGAATGTGTATGGAAGACTGACAAAGCAGCCGCTGCCAAAGCTCAGCAGGCTTTGCAAGTACACATGAGCTGGATAGCAAGATCTAATGGGCGCTGAGGACAGGCTGCACAGACTGCATTTTGCAGCTTTCTCGTGGCACGTTTCTGGTCTGCGACAGCAGGTGCAAAGCCCCTCAGACCCCGTGTGTAGGAAGTGCATACCAGTGTGTACCGTGCAAGCATATGCAGCCGCAGCATGCCGCAGTATGCCGCAGCATGGAGCTGCACATGGGGGTTTGGAAGCATGCTGCAGCATCCAATTTTTTGAGTTCATGTGTCTGTCTGCCTGCACGGGAGACATTCTGCCTGCCCCATGTCTCCCCAGTTTCTTTTTATTTGTCTTGTCATGAGTCAGTCATCTGCACCAACAACATCCAGTCAACAGTCAACACCAAGCACACCACTGTCCCAATCAGATGGGAAAATTCTGCTGGGGAATGGGAACGTCAACCTGGCACACATGCACGCAAGGCTGCACTACAGCCCCCACCCATTTGTGTGGAGGCACCACCACAGCCCCACGATCATTGTCAATGTCCCACAGCCAGAACCAGCTGAACCTGAGTGCAGCCAAAAAAGACGATTTTCCTACGTTGAGTAGCATTGCTGTTTTCTTTGTCCGACGACCACGCTCTGTTTGCCATGTTGAGCGAACGTTCAGTTTGATGGGCCACATCCAGACAAAGGACCGTTTGCATTTGGGCAACAGCACTTTGCGCCATTTGGCTATGATGTGTGTCAACAAACCCACTACAGACGATCCGGATGGTGAAAGTGATTAATTCGGCTCAACAGCGTTGTGCATGTTGTCTCTTGTTTGTGAGTTCAATTTCCCACAGAAGCGCAGGTACCCACATGTGCAGGTAGAAGCATGCCGCAGCATGCCGCAGCATGCCGCCGCACAAGAAATTTTTCCGAGGGACCGCACATGCTTGGTACCGTCTGTGCAGCAGATCGCAGCGAGCGCTGTCCGTACTTGCTTGGTAGGCGTTGCTACATATATGGCCCCCCGCCCCTTGAAATCTCCCCCCTCTTGAAACCCCGACCCCCCACAGGGGGGAAACCGTCACCTTGGCCCAGAAAGCATAGTAAATACTAGGCACCAAAGAACATTTTTACAAGGCGCTGAAGGTGCCGAAGCTGATTTACACTGTGATACTATGGTACAGATTTGCGATGCACCCCCCCCCCCCCCAAAGGAGGGGACAGTCACTTTGTGAGAACTCACCCCTGTAGGGGGGGAACCGGCCCCAACAAAAGGGAGGAGATTTCAAGGGGGGCGGGGGGGGTAGGCACGTGCTGGTTATGCGCCCGGTACGCATACGATCCGTAAAAATGCACACAAGGCGCGCACCGGCGCATACCAGGCATAAGGATTGCATTCAAGCGCATACCCATCGCGTAGAATCGTGTGCCCAACGCAGGTAGCATGTAGGCATAACAGTGCACAATGCGTGCCACACGTGTACCAGCACGTACCATGCAGGTCGCATGGCGTACAAGGTGTGTGCTAGCTGGTATCTGCGCATACTGGGCACATGCTGAGTGCGCCGCATGCGTAGGTGGGCTGGTGGTATGTGTTGCTTCACCCTGTGCATAACTGGTACTCGTGCAGTAAGCGGTGTTCTGCGTCATGCGTGGTATGTGTTGCTACAAGCAGGGATGACAGGTATGTGCACATTACACACCTGGTACATGGTGGTCTGTGCTCGTTGCGCGCTGCTGTGCATGGTAAGTGCTAGATACCTGGGTGACCTGAAAATTGCTCTGCGGGGGGGGGGGGGGGGGGTGACATGAACTTCTGCCGAAGGAGGGGGGGGGGGGTTGGAGAAATGGACGTCCGTGCCGGGCCCCTTAACAAGGGGCAGTTTTGTAGGTTTGTTTGAAAATCACCTCGAAGAGAGGTTGTTAGATCAAGCGCTGGATATCACTTTTTTGAGGGGGGGGGGGACCGGGGGGGTGTCAAAAGTTTTTGCCCAGAAGGCTCCAAGCAGTGGGGACATAGACAGCCAACAGACACCTGGTGGTCGAATGATAACGCAGCCGACAAGGAGCTTTCGGCCGGCGGTTCAAATCCTGGTCGGCTGACCTTTGGCGGCAGCGGCGGCGTAAAATTCGCCCTGCCGGGGTTCGAACCGCCAACCAAAAAGGCTCCGGCCGGCTGCACTACCACTCGGCCACTGCTTTGTCTGAGCTGAAGGGTCTCCCCACTGCTTGGGGCCGCATCTGCCACTGACAAAAAACCAATGCGGTAAGGCGCGGTAAGGCCTGGATGGGGCGCTGCATGGCAGCCGGAAGTG
This sequence comes from Eutreptiella sp. 'Long Island Sound 2002', assembly GCA_964036045.1. NCBI lineage: Eukaryota > Euglenozoa > Euglenophyceae > Eutreptiales > Eutreptiaceae > Eutreptiella > Eutreptiella sp. 'Long Island Sound 2002'. Next base: position 69,886,549 of record OZ038387.1, on the reverse strand, counting down.
ACCGGGGGTCATCGTACCCTGAAACAAAAGTACCACTCCCGCTGGCACTCGGTATCTATGGTTCCGGCACGGCGACCAAGGAGGGGGGGGGATTTGGAAAATGGGCGTTCATGTCACCCCCCCCCCCCCCCCTGGCGCAGAGCAATTTTCTTCCCGCCCTGCTTGTATGGGCCTAGATACCTACTTGTATGGGCCTGGTGCGTGTTGGTTTGCACTGGATGCGCGTTGGCACACGTGCTGATTCACGCTGGGTACACAATGGTACACGCTAGATAGGCTTTGGTACATGTTTGGTATGTGGTGATCTGTGCTTGGTACGCGCTAGTACGTGCCCTTTACCTGCTAGATACATATTGATATTTCCTTAGTAGTGTGTGGTGGGTTGGCATTTGTATGGCCCTAGTATGCGCTAGGTACACATTCACATGTACACCGGGTGTGTACCACGCACCTACCCGCACTTTCCAAGCGTGTACCGTGTACTCTCTACCTCTCTGCCAGCGCTTCCAGGAGCACCGTTCCTGGATCCTCACCTGTGGCACACACACACCCATTTCCTGCACACCCGATTCTACACTTACCACAACAAACATTCATCCCGATAATGGACTGCATTGCTGAAAAGGATCACATTTCTGCTGCCCCACAGGTCATCGTCATCGATATGGTGGTTGCGCCTTGGCAGCAGGACAACACAATGATTTTCAAGGCAATGATGGCCGCCTGAGTTGTCATGTCGGCACGACACGGCCCCGTTGCCACCACCGCACAAAACATTGTGTTCACCTGCAGACTGCACATTGCGTGCATTGACAACAGCGGCACCGCTCGCCTGTTCCTGCATGCGGTCCTGAGCACCAAGTTCCCTAACAGCATGGTCACCGTGCTCAGCAACACGGATCGCAAGATCTAATGGGCGCTGAGGACAGGCTGCACAAGCTGCATTTTGCAGCTTTCTCGTGGCACGTTTTTGGTCTGCGACAGCAGGTGCAAAGCCCCTGAGACCCCGTGTGTAGGAAGTGCATACCAGTGTGTACCGTGTGTGCAGCAGCTCGCACCGGGCACTGTCCGTACTTGCTGGGTAGGCGTTGCTACATATATGCTCCCCCCCCGCCCCTTGAAATCTCCCCCCTCTTGAAACCCCGACCCCCCCACAGGGGGGAACCGTCACCTTGGCCCAGAAAGCACAGGAAATACTACACGCCAGAGCATTTTTACAATGCGCCGAAGGTGCCGAAGGTGGTTTACATTGTGATGCTATGGTATTGTGACACTTTGATGGTACAGATTTGCGGTGCGCCCCCCTTCCAAACGGGTGGGACCGTCACTTTGTGACCACCCCCTGGCCCAACCGGCCCAACAAAAGGGAGGAGATTTCAAGGGGGGCGGGGTGCATAACTGGTGCGCCGGGACTAAGCGGTGTTATGCGTCATGCGTGGTATGTGTTGCTACAAGCAGGGATGACAGGTATGTGCACAGTACACACCTGGTACATGGTCCTATGTGCTCGTTGTGCGCTGCTGTGTGCATGGTAAGTGCTAGATACCTGCTTGTATGGGCCTGGTGCGCGTTGGTTTGCACTGGATGCGCGTTGGCACACGGCTGGTACGTGCTGATCCACGCTGGGTACACAATGGTACACGCTAGATGGGCTTTGGTACATGTCTGGTATGTGGTGATCTGTGCTTGGTACGCGCTAGTACGTGCCCTTTACCTGCTAGATACATATTGATATTTCCTCAGTACACGCTAGTGTGTGGTGGGTTGGCATTTGTATGGCCCTAGTATGCACTAGGTACGCATTCACACGCTCTGTACACCAGGCGTGTACCATGCACCTACCCGCACTTTCCAAGCGTGTACCGTATACTCTCTACCTCTCTGCCAGCGCTTCCGGGAGCACGGCATGCCCGTTCTTGGATCCTCACCTGTGGCACACACACCCAGTCCTCGCAGACCCGATTCTACACTTACCACAACAAACATTCATCCCGATAATGGACTGCATTGCCGAACTGGATCACATTTCTGCTGCCCTGCAGGTCATCGTCATCGCTGCATGCGGTCCTGAGCACGAAGTTTCCTAACAGCATGGTCACCGTGCTCAGCAACACAGTGGATGAAGTTGACACATTCAAGGAGACGGTAGGAACACCCGTCTGGAGCGTGTCGAGGCCCGTGTGGCCGATTTAGAGGAGTTGCTGAACAAAGCCAACGCAGAAGCCGCTGCATGTCGCGAGAGGATACGGGAGTTCGAGGAGGAGGTGTATGGAAGACTGACTAACGGGTGCCAAGCAGCCGCTGCCAAAGCTCAGCAGGCTTTGCAGGTACACATGAGCTGGATCGCAAGATCTAAGAGGCGCTGAGGACAGGTTATCTGGGCTAGGTACGTGCTAGTACATGCCCAGTACCTGCTAGATACATATTGATATTTCCTGAGTGCGCGGTAGTGTGTGGTGGGTTGGCATTTGTATGGCCCCAGTATGCGCTAGGTACGCATTCATACGCTCTGTACATTTGGTGTGTACCATGCACCTACCCGCACTTTCCAAGCGTGTGCCGTGTACTCTATACCTCTCTGCCAGCGCTTCCGGGAGCACGGCATGCCCGTTCCTGGATCCTCACCTGTGACACACACACCCAGTCCTTGCACACCCGATTCTACACTTACCACAACAAACATTCATCCCGATAATGCATTGCATTGCCGAACAGGATCAAATTTCTGCTGCCCCGCAGGTCATCGTCATCGATATGGTGGTTGCGCCTTGGCAGCATGACAACACAATGATTTTCAAGGCAATGATGGCCGCCTGCGGCGTCATGTCGCCACGACAGAGCTCCGTTGCCACCACCGCACAAAACATTGTGTTCCCCTACAGGCTGCAGACTGCGTGCGTTGACAACAGTGGCACTGCTTGCCTATTCCTGCATGCGGTCCTGAGCACCAAGTTCCCCAACAGCATGGTTACCGTGCTCGGCGACACGGTGGATGAATTTGACACATTCAAGGAGACGGTAACATCAGTTTGGAGTGGGTCGAGGCCCATGTGGCCGATTTAGAGGGGTTGCTGAACAAAGCCAACGCAGAAGCCGCTGCATGTCGCGAGAGGATACGGGAGTTCGAGGAGGAGGTGTATGGAAGACTGACAAAGCAGCCGCTGCCAAAGCTCAGCAGGCTTTGCAGGTACACATGAGCTGGATCGCAAGATCTAATAGGCGCTGAGGACAGGCTGCACAGACTGCATTTTGCAGCTTTCTCGTGGCACGTTTCTGGTCTGCGACAGCAGGTGCAAAGCCCCTCAGACCCCGTGTGTAGGAAGTGCATACCAGTGTGTACCGTGTGTGCAGCAGCTCGCACCGGGCGCTGTCCGTACTTGCTGGGTAGGCGTTGCTACAGATATGCCCCCCCCGCCCCTTGCAATCTCCCCCCTCTTGAAACCCCGACCCCCCACAGGGGGGAAACCATCACCTTGGCCCAGAAAGCATAGTAAATACTAGGCACCAAAGAACATTTTTACAAGGCGCCGAAGGTGCCGAAGCTGATTTACACTGTGATACTATGGTACAGATTTGCGATGCACCCCCCCCAAAGGAGGGGACAATCACTTTGTGAGAATCCCCCCCTCCTAAGGGGGGAACCGGCCCAACGAAAGGGAGGAGATTTCAAGGGGGGCGGGGGGTAGGCATGTGCTAGTTATGCGCCCGGTATGCATACGATCCGTAAAAATGCACACAAGGCGCGCACCGGCGCATACCAGGCATAAGGATTGCATTCAAGCGCATATTGGGCGCCTAGCCATGCATACCCATCGCGTAGCATTGTGTGCCCAATGCATGTAGCATGCAGGCATAACAGTGCACAACGCGTGCCACACGTGTACCAGCACGTACCATGCAGGTCGCATGGCGTACAAGGTGTGTGCTAGCTGGTATCTGCGCATACTGGGCACATGCTGAGTGCGCCGCATGCGTAGGTGGGCTGGTGGTATGTGTTGCTTCACCCTGTGCATAACTGGTGCTCGTGCAGTAAGCGGTGTTCTGCGTCATGCGTGGTATGTGTTGCTACAAGCAGGGATGACAGGTATGTGCACATTACACACCTGGTACATGGTGGTCTGTGCTCGTTGCGCGCTGCTGTGCATGGTAAGTGCCAGATACCTGCTTGTATGGGCCTAGATACCTACTTGTATGGGCCTGGTGCGTGTTGGTTTGCACTGGATGCACGTTGGCACACGTGCTGATTCACGCTGGGTACACAATGGTACACGCTAGATAGGCTTTGGTACATGTTTGGTATGTGGTGATCTGTGCTTGGTACGCGCTAGTACGTGCCCTTTACCTGCTAGATACATATTGATATTTCCTCAGTAGTGTGTGGTGGGTTGGCATTTGTATGGCCCTAGTATGCGCTAGGTACACATTCACACGCTATGTACACCGGGTGTGTACCACGCACCTACCCGCACTTTCCAAGCGTGTACCGTGTACTCTCTACCTCTCTGCCAGCGCTTCCAGGAGCACCGTTCCTGGATCCTCACCTGTGGCACACACACACCCATTTCCTGCACACCCGATTCTACACTTACCACAACAAACATTCATCCCGATAATGGGCTGCATTGCTGAAAAGGATCACATTTCTGCTGCCCCACAGGTCATCGTCATCGATATGGTGGTTGCGCCTTGGCAGCAGGACAACACAATGATTTTCAAGGCAATGATGGCCGCCTGAGTTGTCATGTCGGCACGACACGGCCCCGTTGCCACCACCGCACAAAACATTGTGTTCACCTGCAGACTGCACATTGCGTGCATTGACAACAGCGGCACCGCTCGCCTGTTCCTGCATGCGGTCCTGAGCACCAAGTTCCCTAACAGCATGGTCACCGTGCTCAGCAACACGGATCGCAAGATCTAATGGGCGCTGAGGACAGGCTGCACAAGCTGCATTTTGCAGCTTTCTCGTGGCACGTTTTTGGTCTGCGACAGCAGGTGCAAAGCCCCTGAGACCCCGTGTGTAGGAAGTGCATACCAGTGTGTACCGTGTGTGCAGCAGCTCGCACCGGGCACTGTCCATACTTGCTGGGTAGGCGTTGCTACATATATGCTCCCCCCCGCCCCTTGAAATCTCCCCCCTCTTGAAACCCCGACCCCCCCACAGGGGGGAACCGTCACCTTGGCCCAGAAAGCACAGGAAATACTACACGCCAGAGCATTTTTACAATGCGCCGAAGGTGCCGAAGGTGGTTTACATTGTGATGCTATGGTATTGTGACACTTGATGGTACAGATTTGCGGTGCGCCCCCCTTCCAAACGGGTGGGACCGTCACTTTGTGACCACCCCCTGGCCCAACCGGCCCAACAAAAGGGAGGAGATTTCAAGGGGGGCGGGGTGCATAACTGGTGCGCCGGGACTAAGCGGTGTTATGCGTCATGCGTGGTATGTGTTGCTACAAGCAGGGATGACAGGTATGTGCACAGTACACACCTGGTACATGGTCCTATGTGCTCGTTGTGCGCTGCTGTGTGCATGGTAAGTGCTAGATACCTGCTTGTATGGGCCTGGTGCGCGTTGGTTTGCACTGGATGCGCGTTGGCACACGGCTGGTACGTGCTGATCCACGCTGGGTACACAATGGTACACGCTAGATGGGCTTTGGTACATGTCTGGTATGTGGTGATCTGTGCTTGGTACGCGCTAGTACGTGCCCTTTACCTGCTAGATACATATTGATATTTCCTCAGTACACGCTAGTGTGTGGTGGGTTGGCATTTGTATGGCCCTAGTATGCACTAGGTGCGCATTCACACGCTCTGTACACCAGGCGTGTACCATGCACCTACCCGCACTTTCCAAGCGTGTACCGTATACTCTCTACCTCTCTGCCAGCGCTTCCGGGAGCACGGCATGCCCGTTCTTGGATCCTCACCTGTGGCACACACACCCAGTCCTCGCAGACCCGATTCTACACTTACCACAACAAACATTCATCCCGATAATGGACTGCATTGCCGAACTGGATCGCATTTCTGCTGCCCTGCAGGTCATCGTCATCGCTGCATGCGGTCCTGAGCACGAAGTTTCCTAACAGCATGGTCACCGTGCTCAGCAACACGGTGGATGAAGTTGACACATTCAAGGAGACGGTAGGAACACCCGTCTGGAGCGTGTCGAGGCCCGTGTGGCCGATTTAGAGGAGTTGCTGAACAAAGCCAACGCAGAAGCCGCTGCATGTCGCGAGAGGATACGGGAGTTCGAGGAGGAGGTGTATGGAAGACTGACTAACGGGTGCCAAGCAGCCGCTGCCAAAGCTCAGCAGGCTTTGCAGGTACACATGAGCTGGATCGCAAGATCTAATAGGCGCTGAGGACAGGCTGCACAAGCTGCATTTTGCAGCTTTCTCGTGGCACGTTTTTGGTCTGCGGCAGCAGGTGCAAAGCCCCTCAGAACCAGTGCGTAGGAAGTGCATACCAGTGTGTACCGTGTGTGCGGCACCTCGCACCGGGCGCTGTCCGTACGCGCTGGGTAGGCGTTGGTACATATACATATGCTAGGTACGTGTTGGTCATGCGCCCGTATGCATACTGGGTTTGTAAAAACGCACACAAGGCGGGCACCGGCGCGTAGGCGTAAGGATTGCATTCAAGCGCATACTGGTATTACAGCGCGTGCCGCTCGCTGCAATGTGGGCAGTATTTGTTGCTATGTCCTTGGTATGCTGGCACATCTGGCACACTCTGGGGAGCTTTGATTACAATCCACATTCGTGGTGTCTCCTTCGTTGCAGGCAGTGTATTTGCTTGCCCGACATTGCTGGTTGATGTCTACCGAGGCTTCCCATTGGAGCTTGGAGGGTTTTTTTTTTCAAAAGGCTACGAGTTTGCAAAAGGGCTTGATGCGCACTAGTACGTGCCCGGTATGCACTGGTATGTGTTCCTTACACGCTAGTACGCGGCCTGGTACACACTGCCACACGCCTCATACGCGCTGGCATGCGTCCAGTATGCGCTGCTACACATGCAGTACGTGCAGTACGTGCTGGTACATACCCGGTACGTGCTGGTATGCACTTAGTACACACAAGGTATGTGTTGCCACACGTTTGGTACCGCAGATACACGCATTTTACACTCCCGGTACACGCTGGGTACGGGCTGCTATACTTGTACCAGCGCTGTAGCAAGTGTATGATGTACTAGTGCGTACTAGTGCATTCCAAGCACGTAGCAATGTTTACTGGGCGGTACTGCCAAAAAAAGAAGTCGCTTATCAGGGAGTCTTGTGTTGGTACAGCGGGTCCCGTCTCATGTGGGTACAGAAGGCACCGAAGAAGCTGATGTGAGGGCAGAGCCAGGGGCATCAGGTGCATTGTCACAGGTGAGGGAGGACAGAGTGGCACGCGATGTATGGACAGATTGGGGGCTGGAGGAGATGGAAGGTCAGTTTGATGATGAGGGTTCCAGGGCCGTGCTGTCTGAGGATGGGGATTACAGCTCTGAGTCATGAGGTTTTGGGGAATTCATTTGCGGAATTTTTGTACATGGGTTCATCCAAATGCTGTCAAACCTTGGTTCTCAGGTTCAACCAAGCTCGTCCTTGGCTCAGGGACCGGGTGGGTACATGGATTGCGCATGTTTGCAGATGCACCCAAGGCCATTTCCTATTTTCCGTCACCAAGCGTTTTTGTCAAAATGTGAAATGTTAAACTCGGGCATCCGATCACCCGGTCTGATTCTATGTGACCCTCAGTGGCCTTGTGGGTTGGGATGTACTGTACACAAGTTCTTAATATGCCTTTACATCGCCACCCAAGTGCACAAGCCTATGATGTTATGTCAACCTACTTATCCACTCGTTGGAGGCTGGGAGAAGTGGTTCCAAATGCCGCGTTGTCGGTGGCCATACGGGCTCAACGCCCAGGACAATAACCCTGCGTTGTGTCTGAGTAGAACGAGGGGGTGCGTGGATGAGACTGACAAGATGGAGAGCTACCGGTTGACTGTGCACGAGAAGCTTCCAACTCCAGAGGATGTGACAGAGAACCCTCAAGAAACCTCGTGGTTCACAAACTGGTCACAAGAGAGCATTATGATATCCTGGGCTCGAAATTGGCGCGCACAACGGGCGTGGCTGCGGCACGTCGGGGTCAACCTGACTTCTGCAAGCAATTTGGTGCCAAGTCTTATGAGCCCAACAGCCTATTTGACTCGGTCTCTAACTGCGTTGAAGCAACGGCTGCATTTTGTGCACCCCATTGTAGCCATCCACGTCCGAAGGGGTGATGCGAAACTGGAGACAGTGTACCATCCCTTGGAGAAATACTTTGAGCAGGCTCAGCGCTTTTTTTTGTCCACGCTTTGTTCAAAGGACTGTAATGGAAGGCGGAGAGTGTTCCTCATGTCCGATTCACGCTCAATTTTTGAAGAGGCCTCGAGGAAGTATGTCTCCGAGTATGAGATTCTCAGTGTTGATGAGGGGAGGGCAATGAGGAGCTGGCACGTTCCGGAGGATAATGCACTGGCGATTTCCGATGTGATGCTCGCATCTCAGGCGGATTACTTCATTGGCACCGCCACCAGTCAATTGAGCCGTTTGGTCGTGGAATTATTGTGCTCTCGCCGGCCGGAGCATTGCTTTGAGCGCGTCCATTTTGTTGATGGTCACCAGTGGTCTTTGCTTTGACCATGAAGAGCAGATCCCCCCGCCCCATCCTCTTCCACCGACGGCTGTCAAAAGCCAGATGACGAGTTGTTTGCATCCGACAGCGAGTCTGGAGGCAGTGAGCCAGATTACATTTAGAGGCATGCATGTCATCACTCGCCCCAATAATTGTCAATGAGGCATTGAGGGCTATTGCCCTCAGGGAGTTTCAACATGCGATGGACACCGGCTGCATGGCGATCGGATGAGAGCAGTTGGGAGCCTGCACTCTAGTGAGGTGGGGCAGCTGCATGTCGAGAACGCTAAAGCCTTGGTGCAGTCCTGCTTTGTTGTTCACATTGCTTCATGGCCTGCAATGTCAACGAAACAACACTTCCTCCGGCGCCAATGTCAATCTCAATTCTGACGGATTTATTGGGGCACCAGTGTCATCCTCAGACTCTGATTCTGATCAACTTGCCATGGAAATATGTACGATTCCGATGTGAATCAACATTCACTTGTGTGACACAGCCACCCATACATGTTTTGCATGTGTGTTGTGTGGATTGCTTCTGAGCTCTCATCAGAAAATCTGCATTCGTCAAGATCTTGGGTTCTCAAGGAGTCGGGTCCACCAATGCACTGCCCCTCCACGGATTTGCAGGCCAAGCGTCCCCATCAACCGCACCCACAGCATGGCACTATGGCACGCATGACAGCCCCAGTGATGTGTATTCCGCTACAAGTCAGCCAGTTGTCTCCAGGAATGTTTCCCCCATGGCAGAGCCTGTCAGATGCGAATGCACCGTTTCCTCGGGAAGATCCTCCATCGTGGAGCCTGTTGGATACAAATTCATTCATGGGGAGGTTCTGTGGTGTTGTGACCGGGTCCGTGCCAAAAATTAGTAGAAATTAATTTTTTAATTTTTTTTTGTACTAAGTTTCAAAACTTAGTAAAAATATTTACTTACCAAGTTTTTCCTCTGGGGGTGGGTTTTTTACTAAGTAAATTACTTAGTAGAAAAACATTTTTATTTTTTTACTAAGGAAATTATGTAGTAGAAAAAAAATTTTCTACCCAGTGATTTACTTAGTAAAAAAATTTATTCATTTTTCTACCAAGTAATTTACTTAGGGGAATGTTTTTTTATTTTTTTACTAAGTGAAAAATTTACCAAAAAAATAAGCTTTTGCAATTCTGACTACCACTGCTAATTCTGCCCCCCGCTTTGAAGCGGCAGGGGTTATACACCTAGCCCACTTGTGGGCCACCTCTGATTCTGCCCCCGCTTTGAAGCAGTGGGGACCCCTAGGCGGCAAGGGTTATGTAGCCACCTTGCCCACTTGTGGGCCACTTGTGATTCTGCCCCCCGCTCTGAAGCGGTGGGGACCCCCCCCCGGCGGCGGGGGCCATGTAGCCACCCGGCCCAATTGTGGGCCACTTTTGATTCTGCCCCCCGCCCACCGGCCACACATTGTTGGGGCAAACTAGGAGGAGTTGGCTGTTGTGGATTTGATTGCCGAGCGAATTCAACCACAACAGCGGAAGAAATGGGCAAAGATTTTGGATGCCTTCCGTGCCCTTGCATTTGCATTTGCCCCCCTGCATTCCACCTTCATCGGGCAGATTGATGGTGTCAGTTGCCATCCAGCATGTCTCTTGACATTGCATTGTGCCCTGTCTCGACGTTGTGAAGGGCATATTGCAAGTGCCACATGACAGATTGTGGTTGCTGTGTGAAATGGCTGAAGCTACTCTGTACTTCAGTCGTTCCAAGTCAGCCTCCACCCCAAGGACCCCAAGACTGCATTGGGAGGTGGCTCAGATGTACACCGAACCCAAATTGGTGGACCTTGTTGACACATGCTTTTCTTGTGATGGCACACCTCACATAGCCTGCCACGAATGTAAGGTTCTTCATTGCACCTTGCATGCGTCCGATTTGTGTCAATCGGAGATCTATGTTGGATTGTGCCAATTCTGGGCGCCAACCTTGCTACTGCTGCTTGGTATTTGCATGGCGCGGTTTGCCTTGCACTGTGGATTATTGGTGCACATCCCAAACAGGGCCGTTTTCAACTCCCCTTGCAGCTCGGTGCAAAATGGTCACTTCTCAGTTGACCATTACCATTTTGGGGGTGTCGAGGAGGCACACATACCACTTGCGATGGATCCACACCCCGCAATGGGTGTTAACAGCAGGAGCAGCACTAACAGCAGAAGCAACAAGGCCGACTTGATTTTCAAGTGTGTCTTTCGTAAGTACTTGTAAGTGGTTGGCACCCATGTTGGCCATGGCCCTGTCAGGACTCTTTTCTTGAGCCTGATTTTGTTTCTACTGCCCGATCCCAATTATATTTATGTTATGTTGGCCGAGTGCCAACTAATTTGATTGCATGATGGTTTGGCCTGGGTGGGGCGCCACTAACACAAGTGGCCGCGAACCGACTCGGGGGCCTTGTGCCCTCAAACAAAAGTACCACCTACCATCGAAGTGTTCACTACCTTGTTTGAAACGGCAGCGCGCGGGGGGGGGGGGGACTTAGTAGAAATGAGGTAAAACTTAGTAAACAGATTGTTTTCAACAAATTTATAAAAGAAAAAATTTTCACCAAGTTTTACCTCGTTTCTATCAAGTTTTACCAAAATTTACTAAGTTTTACCTTGTTTGGTACTAAGTTTTTCCAAATACCCGTTGTGACCATCTCTGCTCGCGCAAGTACAGCACTGCCGTTTGACTTTTGTATTTCTGACTGCGGTCTTTTGTCAATTGCGCACCCTGTTGTGGAAAAGAGGGGGTTATGCCTGCAAAGACTTGTTTCTGCTCAGATCAATATTGTGCGTTGGAGTGCACCCCATTGCTGCACATTCCTGGAACAGGCATGAGTCGACGTTCTGCTTTAAAACTGTGATCAAAATACCTGCGTGCCAGGCAAGGGGGACGGGGGTAGTGTCGTATCACCGCAGCTTCCCTCTCATTCTCGAATCGTACCCACGTACTCTGGCCGTCACAGTGGTGTGGCAGATCGTCCTGCACTACGTCACAATGGAGTCCGGCAGGAAAGGCAAGTTTAATCGTTATTTACAACGGTCGCGGCCTTTTTTTTTTTACAGAGCACCCCCCCCCAAAAAAAATATCGTCACCTGCATGACAGACAGCCTGAGGTTTTTGGTGGCAGGATTTTGCACTTAACCGAAGGCGGCTCGTGGTCAACTGACAGTTGTGCAACTATTTTGGCCGTAAGGGCAGCCTGAGGACCTATCGTTTCAGTGAGTCATGGCACAAAGTCCTCCGCGACTGTGAGCAGTGGGACAAGAAGAACAAATGTCAACGCACAGATCAATACCCAAGCTGCCGAATCGACTGCACCCCTTCAAGGGAGTTATGGGGACGGCCCAAAAGAACACACCTGGCGGAACAGACAAAACCTACGGGAACGTAGGTTGGGCGTGCAAATGAGGGAAAAGGGAGTGTAAGCCATGGCTGTAACACTGGTCCAGCCCCCCCCACTCCCACGATGACTGTCAAACTCTTTTCTCTATGAGTCTGCGCAACCCTCCCACAAGCATGCCCGAACAAGCACACGAACCCACCCAGCCACCCTCTGTTGCCAACCCAAACGCCCAACGCCGCCCTGTCTGAAGGGTGCAGCATTCGTGTTGGTGCCTCATGGCGCCTTGCCAGGATGGATGGCACAGTCTCGTATTTTTCTGGGGCAACTGGTCAGGACAGAAGAACATCAAGTGAGCCGAAACCCACGCCTAACGGTGGTCACAATTTGGACAATCGATCTGCTGGGACAATCTCCTGGAAAGCCAGGACCATTGACTATAGTTGGCTGACAGTTCGTGGGCACGGCTGCTCCGTGTCATTCATACGGAGAGATTCCCGAGTTGATGCCGGAGTGCAACGACCATCGTTGACCTACTGGGGAAGGGGGATTGTACAGGATAGAATTTCTGTGTCACAAATTCTGTGCGAAATTTTTGTGCGCAATATGTTCGGTGGTTTTAAGAATTTGCACGGGTATGTGTTAGACTGTGCCTTTGCTCATTTGTACCATGCCAAAGGATTTGGTTCACGATAATTGGTCTCCCATGGAAGTCGCAGAAGTGCTGACGTGGTCTTTCCTCATTTGTGGTGTTCCTGTGGCATTCAATGGGGCGCAGACAAGAATGCTGGTTGATGCACCAGGAAAGTCCTCCAGGAAATGACAGAAACTGTCCAGTGTTTCTCAAGAGCAATTTTTGCCAACCCTCCATAAATTGTTTGCTCATTTTTAAGATATGGCACGGGTTTTGTCACACCAGAATTTGTAGATTCGGATTTTCCTAGAAACAGAATACCCCCTCCCCCCCAGTATGGCCGAAACAAAGTACTGAGATTCATAGCTATGACCATATGCCTATGTCATGGGGGTATATGCGAGCTCAGTATCCGTTGCTCATGGCCCGGTATGGCCAAGCACCGTAACACTGTGTTTCGACCTGGAGCGGCGATTGTCCAAGGTTGGGGGGCGGGCATGTGTGCTGTTTGAAGGGGTGCTTTTTCTTCGCGGAGAGCTGATGCGGGTGATGAGGGTTGCAGAGGGTGTTGCAGGGCAGCCATGCCTTTCATTCCTTTAGCTCATGCTCGTGCATTGCCGGGATGCTTACCCTGCTGGACTACTCACTCTTCATCACCCTCCCGGCGGTCGTGGTTGTCCTGAGCGCCAGCGTCTGGGCCTTCGTCCTCGTCTACCTCATCCCCCCATTCGTGGGCGACCTCGTCTCTGACGCCGGCGCCATCGTCACCGCGCCCCCCGCGGCGCGCTTCATGGTCGGCGCCCTCGTGGCCCCGTTCCCAGAGGTGCACCCCAGTGCCGACCCCCTGTGGGTCACGGACCTGGAGGGCCCGCTGCCCCCGCCGACCACCCTGAATTACTCCCCCGACCTCCACAAGGCCGAGGACTGCCAGGCTGGCGGCGTGCAGGAGTCGCTGTACCTTGACGCGGGGGCCTCCCTGACCTTCATCGGCACCGCCCGCGACGGCCAGGGGGCCATCCGGGTCACCAGCGCCGCCCACGGGGGCCTGTGCCTGCAGCCGGCCCTCGCCGGCGGGTTCCGCTTCACGTGCCCCGCGCTGAGGGAGGCCACAATGGCCACCATCACCTACGACGGCCTCGAGGCCGTGACCGTGACGGCGCAGGCCCTGCGGCGCGGGGCCCCCGAGGCCGCGCTGTGCGTCCGCCTGCCGTGCGCGGTGCCCGTGCGCCGGGAGCGGCGGCAGCTGCTTGTCCTGCCGAGGGCCGCCACCTGCGCGGCCACGCCCGCGGAGCCCATGGGGCGGGTGTACGTGCAGTGGGCCTGGGGGCAGGTCTGCCTCACGGCCATCAGCCTCCAGATGACCATGAACTGCCTGCTGGCCCTCGGGGCGTGGGTTGTGGGGGGGGGGCACGCCGCCCGCCACGGCCGCCGCCGGGGGCCCCGCCTCGGGGCCCGCCCCCACACGTACTCCACCTTCGCACCGCCGTCCCCGTGTGCCGCCCAGGAACCCGAGGGCCCGCCCTGCCCCTTCCAGGTTGCGTCTGTCGCTCCTTCCTCCTCCCGTGCCTTCCCGACTTGGACATGGCCAAGAAGGTCTGGCCGATGGAGTTTCCGCCATGAGCAGCGCCGCGTGGTAGCGTACAGGGGTGGATGCATCTGCAGGTGGGGGGATGGTTCCGTGTTGGTGGAGGTGAGATGGGGAGGGGGAGGAGACACTTGTGGGGCTCGCAGATTGTGAAGCATGAGCTTGCAACAGGCGGACCGTGACTGCACTCGGCAGCCCGGATTTGTCAAGCGCGGCCGTCAAATGACCGGCGCCTCAAAGTCTTCACTCACGTCCCGAAAGATGACCGCGATGCGGCAACACAAACGCATGAAGCGGCACCGGGGCGCTCCCAGACAAAAAAAAAAAAAAGGAAAGTGGGTGACCATACACTCAGTGATGGTCGGGTGGTCGGGTCTTCCCCACTCCACGTGGCATGATGTGCAAGGATGCTGCATGCCTTGCACCTTTGCAGGCAAATCAACGCCGCGCCAGCACAGCACTGTGGTAGAATGTGGCCCACTAGTTTGGCCGACAGCACACGGCTGCACCTTTCTTCATGCAATACCCAACACTTTATTCCACCGTCTCTGACCCCGTCCCTCTTTTAGACCCGTCACGGGGGGGGCGGCCAGGCCGGGTCCTTGTATGCGACCCCCCCCAGCGCCCCCCTCCCCCCCTCCCCCCCCCCCCGGGTTTTGAAGATAGTGGTGCCGGGTTGGCCACCAACAAGCGTCTCTAGAGAAAACTGTCCGGCGCCAAAGGCGCCAAATTTTTTTTTCATACTATGTGTTTATACTCAAAACACTCAAAATTTTGTAGAGAATTCATATTTGTGTTAAAACAACAAGAAAAAATTTTGACCTGAAGGAGGGCAACAGGAGGGCTGCAGGCCCTAACAGCAACCCTAACCCGAGCCCTAATCAAGACTGGATATTGGGGCCGAGCTGGTGGGGGAGGGAACATCAGCTATGACTGGTGAGGGACATCAAGAATGATTCACACATTGATGGCTCTTGACAAAGTGAAATCAGCTTGCAAGTGAACCCCATCACCACGAGGCCCACTTTCAAGGCTTTTTGGACTTCTGAGGGGCCAAAATGCCCCAAAATGGGCTCAAAATGGGCTCAAAATGGGCTCATTTCACCCGTTGGTGCACCCCAAATGGTCCAGGATGAGGTTTGGAAAAATGCATTTTTGACCCATTTTTGACCCATTTTTGGTCCCAAAACAGCCCATTTTCAAGGCATTTTGGCATTTTCGGAGGCCCAAAATGGGCCACCACAAGCTCAAAACGGTCCAAAAACACTTGTTTTAGCGTCGCACATGGTCTAGGATCATTTTTGAGAAAAGTCATCTTTTTGCCCCTACTAGACCCTGGACCCTGTTGACCCATTTGGGCACCCACCTGTTTGGGCTTGAGCTTGCGGCTTGCCGCAGCCTAGTGGGCCTAGGTACGGGGGTCTAGGCGTCCGTTTGGGCAATTCTGAGGGGTGGAAACCACAAAAAGTGGGGGGTTGCGGGTGGAGTAGGTGCCCTCGGAATCGCATTTTGAGCCATGTAGCCAAACATATGGCCTATTCTTGGTTTGTGGCTGTCGGCATTTGGAGCTTCTAGGGGCCTTTTTGGGCCGTTTCCGGGACATATCATGGAGTTAGAGGGCCGCAAGGAGCTCGTTGACACGGGGAAGTCAAGCCGCACGTGCAGTGTACCCACCCTTTCCCTTCGTTTGGCCGTTTGAATGTGTTCCAGGGCTTTTTTGGCCCAAAAATGGCTGTTTTTGGCCCTAAACTGCAGTTTTTGAAACTGAGGTCCGCCGCCACTTGCGAATCCCGTTCCTGGCCGCCACTGTTGAGTTTCTGGCTCAAACTTTGTGTGATTGTACTTCACACCCATAGGTATCATGCACCAAAATTTCAGCCGAATCCGAAGCACCACGACGGAGGTCTGATTTTTATTCATTTCGCGCGTGCTGCTTGCTTGCTTGCTGCTTGCTGCTTGCTTGCTTGCTTGCTGCTAAACCTGGTAGGTCCACCCTAGACACTAAAAAGGGTTATAAAACCAAGACTGGTTCCACCAGCTCGGTGACCCTAACCCTAACCTTAATCCTAGCCCTAACCCCCCCCCCCCCCTCACCCCTGGCTGGACGCCCCCCTGAACCCCGGCCAGACCCCCCCGACCGACCCCCGGCAGGAATACCCCCCCCCGACCCCCAGCTGGACCCCCCCCCCCCCCCCCAATTGCCCCCCCCCCGGGTTTTGAAAGATAGTTGGGGGGTGGGTTGCATCAGGACCGGTTGTAGTCGCCCCCCCGTGGACCCGGTGTCGGCGAGGTCCGTGCCCTCACCGACCCCGAAAGCATTCCGTCGCCAGGGTGAAAGGTACCATGATGTTCAACAAGGACAATGGCGTACCCATAAAGAAAGCTGTGCAGATGCCCATGCGCAGTTGCGTGAAGTGCGCAGCTGCAAGAACTGCCGGACAGTGCTGCTTATGCACACCAGGAGTTGAGGTGAGGTGAGATCCTTGGCCTTCTCCAGGTCCAGCAAACCATTACTATTATTATTACGGCCGTGGGATTTGAACATTGGATGCCCAGCTGTTGCACTCGTGCCGTGCCAGGTCAGTCCGAGTGTTCGTTACCGAGTGCCCTGGGGTTCGAACCGGCTGCCTCTAGTTCAGGTATCAGGTGCATGGCGGCTGAGCTACGCGTCCTCTTTTGTGTGCACACCAGGACGTGCATGTGTGGAGCGCCTCTTGACCTGCGCGTGGCCTTTCCAGGACCCGTCATGCCTGTGGACGCTGCTGCTGTTCGTGACGCTGGGCTGGCTGGGCCTGCACCGGATCCAGCGGCTGCTGCGCGAGCACCCGACCGTCGACGGGGCCTCGATGGTCGTCGCCGTGCTGTCCTGCGCGCTCCTGGGGCCGATCTTCTTCGCGCAGGACGGCTTCGCCTTCGCGGACTTCCTGCACTCGGCGGAGGTCGAGATCTGGGACCCGGAGATCGAGGTCGTGCAGCGCCTGCGGGACAAGCTGACGGACGAGACGCTGATCGCCTTCATCGAGCAGCCGGGGCAGCACCTGACGTACATCTTCTTCCTGCTGCCCTTCTACTGGCTCATCGTGACGCGGATCGCCGACCTCCTGAACTCCGTGGACGTGTTCAGCCAAGTGGTTCAGCAGCTGCAGGTCGCGTCGCTGGTGATCTTCGCGATCTGGGTCCTCTCCCCGTCCACGTGCCTTTGCTGGTGCGAGGCCGCCGACGTCGTCCTGATCCTGCGGCACTGGGCGTTCCACATCACCGCGCACGCGCTGCGCCCCTCGCTGATGGTGAAGGTCCGGGCGGAGCTGTGCTGGCGCGGCAACGCCATCGCACTGCGCACGCCGGGTGTGCCCCCGCAGCGGCTGGTGGTCTCGCTCAGCCGGTGGGCGTTCGCCCCGCACTGCTGCCTCCACTTCGTGCCCTCCGTCTACACGTTCCTGGAGCACCTGCAGCCCCCGGGGGACGTGCTCCCGGACAGCTACGCCCAGCAGCTGCAGGGCGGGGACTTCCCGCTGCTGTGGTGGGACACGTGGCTCTCGGTCGCCAATTTCCTGCCGCTCCGCGACGTCCCGTCATTTGTGCTGACCGGGAAGGCGTTTGCCTCGCTGTCGCTCTCGCAGCGCTTCTGGGAGCACCGCATACCCCCTTCCGAGTCCGCACCAGAGGCCCAAGCTCCCGCTCCGGAAAGCCGGTCCTTGCGCACTCAGTGCTACATGCACCACTGCAAGCAGTCGGTCCCCATCGAGAGCGGCATCCTGACGACGGGGCTGCTGCCGTACCCCATCACAACCACCATCTGGAACCTGCGCAAGGACTGCCTGACGGAGGACACCGTTTGACCACCCCGTGCCACTGCGCCTCCCCGTTGGCTCCTACGTGCTGCTGTTTGGTTTTTGTCGCCGTCCCCCAGTCTCCAATACACAAGTGTGGACCATTGTTATGTCCACACATACACAAAAGTTTTGGTCTCCTGCTCTTAGAACGCTTGTGAGTGTTGGTGGGCAGTGACAGGCAGACTGAGAGTCTGTGCACTCCGTGCTGCGTGCACTCTGCGTGTGCACTGGGTACATATGCGGTAAATCACACCAGAACGGACATCCAGCCAAAACCACCAACAATCTCTTCACAACAGGGCAAAGCCGCAACAGGAACAGGGCGAGACATATAAGCCAAATTGTCTGGACTGGGACTTTGGCTTGCAACCCTTGCAGTCTCAGGGGAAAATGAAATGGCTATGTGCCATATCGGGGAACTCAAAAGCGGAGAGAAATGAATGTACTCGTCATCGGGTAATTCCACATGATCATAGTCCAACCTCGCGCCCCAAAAAGAACCGAAGGGTTGAAGAATCGGCGAGGAGTAACGTGGTTGAAACCCAGCTGTGCGTACACTGTGTTGGCCGAACCCTTCAACCATGACCAAACACCCTTTCTATCCCCCCTTGCACACAAATTCCAATGAAATGCATATCATCAATAGAATTAACCTCATTTTACACCCTAAAAACCCAAGTAATTTGTGTAACAGGGCCAAACTAGGGTTCAATTAGTTGCCAACATACAAAACTTGCCAAGACAGAATCAATGCACGACTGAGCGACTTTTGCACGTTTGCTGCCGTGCATTAGGGGAGGTCGAACCAAAACCCTCTCCCCAAACAAGAAGACGTGTCACCATAAAAACCCGCACACAAGTTCTCTTCACTTGCAGGCACTGAGCTGAATGGACTTGACCAGTGGCTGGCCCTTCTCTGCAAAGCTCAAAAATGGTGGGTTTGTGGTCCAAATCAATGGTAGTGGGAATCTCCAGGAGAGGCACCACAAGAACACGCGTATGTTCTTGTTTGGGGCGGGTGTTTACTCGAGATGTGACAACATCAATACGCAGTGTCGTTCAAGTGGAGACGTCCAGATGCTGCCAACGCGTATGTTGCCGTTTGTGAGGGTGAGTGAGTGAGTGTTTGTGTGTGTGTGTGTGTGTGTTTCGAGGTCGGGCTGAGTCCAGTTGTTGCAGATGGCCGATCACTGGGCTGTCGCTAGGCAGCCGCTGACATTGCTTGGTGCCCGCAGTAGGCGCGTTCCTGGACCAATTTGCAGCCCCCAGGAGGTGTAGGCTCGGGAGCTGCCGTTACCTGGCGCCAACATTCCTGCCAACCCGAGACATCCCAATTTTTCTGCTGTGTTTGCCTCTCTGTCTCGCTCCCAGCGGTTTTGCGAGCACCGCATGCCGTCTCCAGGATCCTCACCTGTGTGAAGCAAACACACCCGCTCCCTGCGCACCCGATGCTACACTTACCACCGCAAGCAGTCATCCCGATGATGGACTGCATTGCTGAGAACATCTCATCATCCCGTGCCGGTGATGTTGGAACTCCACCATTGGCTGCTATTTCCTGTTGCTTGGAGTGCCCCCGAGTGGCACAAGTCCTGCATGATACAGGGCAACAATGCGCTATGTAAAATGCCGGGTTACCCGGAGGTCATTTGCCATGGGCATTTGTCTTCCAGATGTGTGCTTTCAGGGAGCATGAAGCTGCTGGGGTTCTTGTCGCCCTGTGCCCTGTGCCCTGTAGCGCACAGGTAGGAATGTAAGTCAGTAGGTCGTTGGGTCAGGATGGAGGTAGAAGGCAGGGAAGTGCCTCGGTAGCTAAGTCAAAAGATCCATCTGTCGGTAGGCACGTAGATTATTGATGTGCACTGTCAGCAGGCAGGCAGAGGCAGGCAAGCAGCCTTGCTGCATGGCAAAGGGAAGGATGAATAGATGCATATGCATCTGTATTGGGGTATGGGGTGGGGTACGGATGAATAGATGCGTGTGTATCTGCCTTCGAGCATGAATCTGTTGCAATCATGCAAAGTTTTGTGTCAACAATGAAAAATGAAAGTTCGTGCACATGCGCATGCGTACGTATGCACAATCAGACGAACATTTGACAATGCAGCACGGCCCCAGGTTCCTCCCATCACCGTTGCAGCACTCCAAGCGTGCCTGCCAGGGGCACAAGCTGCTTGTCCTTGGCCTACACCATTGTACTTAGGGCCTCCGATGCGCACTCTGGTGGCGAGGCATTCCACTCACTTAGGGCCTCCGATGCGCACTCTGGTGGCGAGGCATTCCACTCGTGTCCGCATCATTAGGGGGAGCGGGACGCATGGTGTGCACGCCATGCGCACACCGTGCATCTTTTTTATTTAGATAATTTACCAAACACCATTGTCCTGCTTTGTTGTGGCCCTGTGAGGTGCCGTGTTGCTGAGCTGGTGCCCCATTTCACCCTGCATGCCCTCAGGACTGCATTGTACATGCTATTCCCTTGGTCTATAGCCCAGCAACACAATGAGATTGTCTTGGGTTCGCTGGTACCCCTGTCTTCTACAACCGCAGCAATGCAAATGAGCGACATGTTCCCGAGGGGCTGTGGTCTCAGAAAGCAAATGAGGTGCCAGCTGAAGAGGTTGACAGTTCTGAAATTCTGTCGGCTTGTCAACTCTGTGCTAGCCCTGGTGTACTGAAGTGTGGTTCCTGTGAGTTGACATTCTGTCAACCCTGCCATCAGGGCCATGCATGTTAGGTGACTAAATGTTGTACATCAATGTACAATCCAAATTCACTTTGGACTGCAAGAAAGCCATGTGATACCGATTTTCATGCTGTTTTTTGAGTGCCAATGTTGCTGTGTAGTACCTTGGGGGCAGGGCGGGGTGGTGCCTTGAGCACCAGTGCAAATATTTGGCCGTCTAGGCAGACAAGTCATTTTCCATGACCAAGGACTGGGGAGCCAGTTGTGTAAAGTGGATATAGGATGGTGCCCGTTGGTGTGATGGTGGTGGTAGACACTGGACCTCTTGCACCCAATACGCCCCCAGCAGGGACCAGACCGTACAAGACACAAGCTTAGGGTATCTCTCATTTAGCTTGGGAGGCCAACCCAAGCCAAACTTCAAAATGTTGCTGTGAACACAAGGGTTGAAAAAATGACTGTAGCACAATTGGTCCACAAATTACCTGTTCTGCTCTGTCGTCTTTTGCATATTGTTTTGGCAAAAGTTGCACGTGGTGCACGCAGACTGCAAAGGCCGCCCCTTGGTGATTTGGTGCCAGTACGAAGTTCCATGTGGGACACACGAGGCACGCAGGATAAAATTTTGAGGCCCGGGAAACCCAACTGAGTGTCTCCGGACGTTTGTCCAACAGACAAAACCATACACACGTGTACAGCACATGAGACTCTCTTTTATCGGCGATACAGACACGATTGACCTGGTTCCTGCCACTGTTTTGGGTCCGGGTTCTTGGGCTGACCCTGTCCAGCTGGAGCACTGTTGCCCTACTGAACCGCCTGCAGCCCTGGTCCTGACTGGACCAGGTGGTGAAACGGATCCTTTGTCTTCCCACTCCAAGCATAGCTCTGTGTTATAGATCCATTCTATAAATATCTTCCAGCACTCTATCCCAGGTGTGGGTTCAGCTGCCACACGCTGAACGATGAATGAATGAATAAGCCATTGGTCAGCCCACATGCAAATGTGTCTGATTCATCTGCAGACCCTCAGGCACATTGGACATTGGGAATGCTGTTCCCATGGTTGATTGAGATTCTGATGATGATTCAAGGCTCCTGTTTGTTTTGAATCTCCTTGAAATTGGAGAAGGCTGATTCACAGATTGCAAACGCAACGTGTTGATATTTTTTGGGCCAAGGCAGGCTGAGGCTTTTCTTGAGCAGTGTGCCAAGGAGCTAAGTGCATCAGCTGAGATGCAGGCAAGTGGTGCGGTTTGTCCGGGGCATGGTGCAGGGATGCAGATAGTGGGCTGAGATGTCCGCTGTAGGTATTGCTTGCCATCCAACTTCCAGCACTTGCTGCTGACCTTCATCGGATAACCACCAACCCTTTGCCTGTCAGCAGTCAAATTGGTCCACCACTTTCAAAGCACCGTTGGTGACTGGCCAACACCATTATGACCGGCAAAGCACTGTCGATTAATTTGCTCAACGCTACATTTTCTATCATTTGTACCATGCTGTGCTCTAACTGCCTTAATGGCCTGTCGCCGATGTCAGGTTTGGTGCAGATATGGCGATGAACCCATGGACTTTAGCTCTTTAAAATGAATTCATTCCTTCCTGTACCATGCTGTGCTCACCATGGAGACTGCGTGTGCTCCCAGTTGTGCGGCAGATGGAGGGCATGTATGGTGTATGCTGTGTTTTCGCTGGTCTACCACAGGGCAAGCTCAACTCATGTATGTAGCTGCAATCCCCAAACAATCACAAACACCATGACAAACACTAATGTCTGCAAGTGACAGTGTGCAATGAGTTTCAGCTAAATCTGCATGTCTTTTCAACCAAAGCAAGGATGTGATTTGACACTCTGAGGGGGTGCAGCGTGCGCTGTGCGAAAAGTAGGCTATTTGGACCCATTTTCCCCAATGGCCAAGGTGACGCAGTGTTGTGTTCCCATACACAGGACGACTCAGATTCTTATTTGGTCCAAAAACTCAATGAGTTAAAACAAACTATATTTCCCTCTAATAATGCCAAATTGCTGCGTAAATCTGCTGTTTTCGCCTTATGGACATAGCTCCGGTGGTGGGCGACTTTTATGGTGGTCACAGGACACCCTATTTGCAATTGTGCACTGTGCCCGCGCTGTGCAGAAACACCTCCTGAGCGTTGCCAAAGGGTGCAGCAAGCACAGGTCACACACAGTCCCAAACAATTAGCTGCTTTGTGCTCTCGCAAGGGCCTCCCATCTCTATTTTTTTCTGGTCAATGGTATCATGCATTCACGAATGGGAATTCATGCTCACAGTTGAGTATGGCTTGAAGGAGGAAAATCGATACATGCCAGGTGCAAGCGGGGTTGTGCCTACGGAAGACTGTCTAATTTTTTGTGATGCCCAGTTTAGCATTCATTTCTAAACGGTTCTTATTTGCAGCATGTTGTATGTTTGTGAAAGGAGCATGTAGTTTTTTTGTGAAATTCCAATCACAATAGGTTTTCATGCACAGAGCCAAGTGTCAAGACAAATGCACGCACGTAACAATTTTTCTATGTGCAATTTCCAGATAGAAAGTCCCGCCTCCCCAAACAAGCCAGTGGTGGGGCTGTTTCAGAGGAATTAATAATAGCAAGGCAAGGTTCTCAGGTAGGGGTTAAATTGCCACAGAGTGATTGAATGCATGAAGATTTAATTACATGCTGTCTTCTCTCTCATTTTCTCTCTATTGATGTGTTAAGTGAAATTATGCAAAGGAATTGCATGGTGCAAAGTTGGTTTCGCTATATCAACGGCATTCATTGTCCATCCCTAGTGTGTATGTGGCCTATGGTATTTAGGCATGAGTTGTCAACTCAAGTTTGACATGATCTCTTGAAAATATCCAATTCCACAGCAATATTACAAAGCAAGTTCAAACCGCAACATCATCCCATCAATCTGAAATCTGAGACGCAAAATGCAATTAAAACATTTTTGATTTTTTTGTGATGTTTATCATCTTGTCTAGGGATTTGCATTCATGGTGATGTTCAAAAAGATATTACACTGACATTCTTTTGTCAAACTATTTGCAACAAATGCAAATAGTTAAAGAGGGGATGTCAAATCAAGTGTTGCCCAACAATAGACATTTAGGACAAGGTAAAATCACCAGTTTCTTTTCCATTCACCATTTCTTTTCCACATAATACAATTTACAAATTTGTGACAAAAGAATTATGTTCGGTGGGTACAATTTCACAATCAGGTTCCATGGTAAAAGTAATTTGCCCAAGAACGCATGCCTCCCACCTCTACTCTAGTATTAATGTAATGTGGAGGAGGGATAAACAACACAATTCATCCGTTGTGTCAATGATGTTTTCCTACATTGGGAACAATTCTAGTTTCGCGGCCAAGATCCAGTGTGCAAAAATGTTTCTCACTTTCCTCCTTATGCATTGTTATCTTATCATTGCATTGTGTATTAGATTGAGAATTTGCGCAGGCAAGTTTTGTAGGGAGTGCACCGCTTCCAGGAAGTGTCTTTAGAACTATTGCGCATCAATTTTTAGATGCGCGGCTGAACTTTGCTCGCTTTGAAGGTTGAAATTCTTTACTTGCGACCCAAATTACTTCCCCAATTGCTCAAAATAGTTCCATCATGATCGATTTGTGGCATGCAAAGGTCTGGCGCTATAAAGCGAATTCACCATATTCTTTTGCTACCGGAACGTGTGCTAATGTGCGCAACGCCCTCCAAGTTGTGGACATCCATCTACATGCTTGCGGTGAAAAAATGTTTGGTTAAAGATCTTGAGTTCTCTTGGAATCCGTACCTTTTAGAAAAGTAAAGAAACCTCTGAAATTCAAGTCATTTGTCCGTCCTCTAGTACCGTTTCCCGCCTCATATCATCTGGTTTCTACATATGCAAATGACTAATGTCATAGTATAAGCTTTGAATAGAAATTGTGATCGACAGCGATAAAAAAATTCTTCAACATCCTCTAGCTTGAAACAATGCAATGGGAGAAAGCATGCTTATTAGTAAGTACAAGCATGCTTTGCATGCTATATTACGAAACTTTGGCCGATTGATAATGAAGCATCGGAGCTATGGTCTCGTTGCGTGGAGGCTATATCAATAATAATTAGGCCTAACCCAAACTTGCAACGTGCGAATGTGGACTAGCCGCCCAACTAGAGCGAATTGACCAAATGAGAGTGAAATCCGAATAGGCAACTTTGTTTTTCTGTTGCTTATGGCAAAAGAAGCAATTTGCCACAGAATTGCGCATGCCCCATTTCATTTGTGCATGTGACCATGTCGCTTTTGATCGACATCAGTCATGAAATGCAAAGTTTTGCACGTGTTGCTGCTTTTGTCAATAGAATTTCATTGAAATAATTGTCAATGGAATTTCATTGAAATAATGTTCCAAAAGCATTTTTCTATACCAAGATATACCTATGGCATAAAATGCAATATCGCAAAACTAAATAGGCTCTGGCTAAAACACAATGATTCCGAAAAATCTAGCCTGAGTATGTCTTGCATGAACCATCCGCTACCAAAACACAAGCCGCTGATTCATAGACGTAAAAAGGGGGCATGATGAGTTGTTGTTGTTATAAACTACACTACTAGTTTGACCAATAAACAATGCAAACAACGTCTATGGTTCGCGGCTAGTGCACAAAAAAATCTCCAAAATCTTTTGAGTGGTATTGTACGTGACGAGCACCAGAAATTTCTCAACATCTAAGCAAAGAATGATAGTTTTATTTTTGGGAGTCCTCAGTACACCAAACGGATTATGTGGGCCAACAAATCCTCTGCACAACCCTGCTTTCGCACGACCTTGCTTCTGCACCAAAATGCCTACAACCCGTGCCTTCGGGCAACAGGGCCTCGGACAAATTGTTCCTCAGCCTCGGCTTTTAAAAACTATGTCAAGTAAGCTTCCAATTTTCAAGCAAGCCAACAAGTGGCAATCAAGTGATGGATGACTAGCTACCAGAACCTAACCTCCTAATCGCAAACACTATGAACAGAATGTGCCACCCTTGTGGCTCTAAGGTCTATCTGACACTACCCCGGCCCCGAAGCGAGAGATGCCAATGATGCTAGTGGAAATGGAAGTGGAAGATTGCAAATCTTGTAGTCATTGCCCACTAGAGGGCCGGTATGAGACAATATATGGATGCAAAAAAACGCAACCGGGGGGGGGGGGCAGAAGGAAATTGATAACCCAATCAATTATGGAACTTTTTCCTTCCAGAAGTACAAGGTACAGCACATTTACCAACACACAAAAAGGGGGGAATCTGGCCTTCCTATGATGCACGAAGGCTACTGGTGGTGTACATTGGTGAAAGTGGGTATGGGGTGTGCCTGCAAATTGCCTTTTCAGGAGTGTGGTACAACATTTTTAGCCGACCTAGATGTTCAGATGGCATGGGTACTGTTTTTTTTTTCCAGTGTGATGCATTCCATATGTTCCAGGGACCTGAATTCTGCCCCCTGCAACCCCTGCTAGTATACCACGAAGTTTTTTTCTTTGTCTGATGCATTCCAATATGTCCCAGGGACCTGAATTCTGCCCCCTGCAACCTCTCCTGGTATACCAGGATTTTTTTTTAGCCCATATGTCCCAGGGACCTGAATGTTTATGCACTACTTGCATGCACAGGATGATCCACATCATCACATTGGTACACCTTGGTATCAAATATTCTGAACGCAGGCGCAACTGTTGCTTATGTACTGCGCTCGAAAATCTTTTTGAACAAACACTCAGGTCGCACCACTTTTACCATTTCTTCCCCGTCTTGGTACAAGGTACGACACGATTGGGTCGAGTCCGAGGAGTTCCCCCCCCCCCCCCCCCCCCGCCCCAAGCAACCATTTGTACATTAAGACTATTGCCGTCCCCTCCTGTCCTCGTGATGTTCTACCTACAGCCTTGTTTACAGTTTTATAGTTCGAATGATGTAGGGTCTGCCAACGCCGAGTCTATGTCGAGTCCATGTCTAACTTGTGAGATTGACACAAGCCCATGGAGACCGCACCTTCAACGCTGGTAAAATGCTTTCAAAACCTGATTATGGCCTGGCAAGGATGCTCTACGGCAACAGAAGATTGGCTCATCAGACAAGTCCTCTTTTGCAGGTGCATGCCCAGAAAACATAAATGCGGCCTGGCTCTGTCAAAACTCAGTTCATGGTGGGGCGAGGTCAACATGATCCGGTGCATAGTTATGTACAATTGTACAATTGGAGTGCCCCCTTCATGCGTCAAGGTGCATTAGTACCGAGTCAAAGGCACCAAGGGCTTGCAGGCATGAAACTAAGGTCGAGCCAGAGGATGGTCCGAAGAGCGCACAGAAAACAGGAAAAACATGAACAAAAAGCTGGAAATCAGTGTGGTGTACAAAGGAGAGTAAGCTGGACGAAAGCAATCGACGCCAGTTGGAGATTTGGGGAGCAAGGGCTGGGGGGGCGGGGAAAAGAGGGGAAACAGAACGTTTCCCTGAGGTGTTGGGCTTCAATTGGTCGGTAGGCTGAGCTGGATGTCCCCGCCATAGACACTTCCAGCCATTGTTCTTCAGCAAGTTCACAGCAGTGCGTCCGGGTTTTTGCTAGGCGACTGTCCCGGTGCTTCCGCCAGTGTTCGCTTGTCCCTACCTTCCATATGTACACTGTCGTACCCAAGTTTGCGGGGCTTTGACTCTACAGGGTCAGTGGCGTGCATGGTGGTCAGGGTCAGTCCCTGGGATACCTGCTTGACGCTGGCCCCATTCGGCCGGTACTCCTGGGATCTTGGTTCGGGCTCACTGTGCCCTGGTGGTGCTGGTTAGCGCACATTCAACACACAGCCATTCAGGGGGGGGGGGGGGGGTTGCTTGGGTGGGTTTGTTGCGCTGATGGTGCCCATGTGGGGCACTGGGTTTATGGAGTGGTGCAGTGAGAACACATGGTGCTGCAGGACAGTGTGGAGGCGTCGTCAGACATGCGTGACGCTGGCGATGTGTGCCTTGATGAGGTGTGGGAGGACGGCATGCTTTCGGTGTCTGCCTGGCTTGGTCCCTGCTCCCAGTCCATTTCAACCAGCTGCAGTTCTGCCAACAGATTTGCTGCTACACGTGGCGACATGGGTGATGGTGGTTGGGGGGTGTGAAATGTAGTTCTGCGTTCCAGCGCCTCCCACGGTGTGTGCATGCAGTGCACTGTGCTCGGTGTGGCCAATGAGGTGTGAGGGAGGCGGGCTCGGAGGTTGGAGAGTGGCGTGTAGGCGACGGTGTGTGGTGTGAATCTCTTCGGGTATTTGGGGTTCCTGGCCGGGGTGCAATCTTCAATGTCCTGTGACGGTGTCGGTCGGCGAGGGGTTCTGGGGGGGGGTGGGGGGGTGCTGTACTCTTCCGCTGTGTGCCGCAGTGGTGTGAGCTGCGACTCTGGGAGGGGGGGCTCGTCAAGCTCTGGGGCCTCTTCCTCCAGTAGGTCCGCTAAGGATTGTACATCATCATTGTCTGGTGGCTGGTGTTGCCCTGTTTGCGAGACGGAGACGTGTCCAAAAAGGAGGGGGGATTTTCGCCGACCGACATCCGCCAGATGATCCGCTCTGGTATTGCCTTTGATTCCTATGTGGGAGGGGATGTGCATCCAGTGGGTGGGGGAGTGTGCTGATTCAATTAGGTCCAGTACCTGGGTCCACAGGTCCACGTGGCTGACCGGGCCCGCGGATCCTGTCCACTTGTGCCTGCGCCACTTTTGGGCCTTGCCGTGGACACCGTCTACAACGAGTAAGGAGTCAGGGCAGATCAGGACAGGTTTGTCTGGTGACCGTGCTTGCAGCGCGCGCAGGGCTGCCCTCAGTTCCCCTCTGTTGTTGGTTTGGGGTTCACTCACTGGAATTGGTTCGGCTGTATCCCTGGAATCCCCAAAGGAGACGCCATACCCTCCCACTCGTCCTACTACCTCATGGTCCTCCGATGATCCGTCGGGATATATGACTTCCCACCCTGCTTCGACATACCGCTGGATTATTTGTTCATAGTACTCACAGAGTTCTTGTTTGTGTGTTTCTTTTCTCCGTTTCTTGCGTGCCGGGGCTACCAGTGTTGGGGGGGGGGGAGTGTTTTTTGGTGAAGCCGAGGTGTTGGAAAAAATTGGTGTTTTGAGTCGTTTTGGCGGTTTATGGATGTGGGCTTCTTCCCAGGCTAGTAGGTGACGAAGGTGGGATCCTGGTACAACTGGCAAACACAGCGAGAATTGCAAATTGCAAAAACCAAATTCGCAAATTGGAGCTGCAAAACCCTCCAATTCTGGCAAATTTCGAGCTGTAGCAGATGAGCCATTACACAGCCGTCGCATCCACGCCTGGCAGAGCTTCCCTGTAAGGGAGCCCAACTTTGCCCGTTGGTTGCCAGCTGCATTACACACCTCAAGTGTGATCCACCAGAATGCAGAAGGAGCGGCCTGACTTGCACCGTACAATCATCATTCCTTCGTCATCGTGTCCGAGTTTAATGACGTCCTGAGACCCTTACCGCTACTTGCGCTGCGAATATTAAGATGCCCTGTGCCTTCCCGCAATGTGCGCACGGACGTTCAGAGGACTGTCAAAGTGCAGCAGTTCAAGCCCGGCGGACAATGCAGCTCTTATGTCGACACAACACGACAAAGGGCAGCAAACACCCCTGCGAGCCCAGCACAATCATTCCATTGGGCTCTAATTGGTGGCTCTGAGGAATGGCAATGGGAGTGGGGAAGAAAGACTGTTCCGGGGCATGGGAGGACACCACCGGGGGGGGGGGGGGGGTCAATGGTTGGTTCTGATCGGCTGAATGTCCCCGCCATAGACAGTTTCGGCCAACGGGGGGGGGGGGGGGCTGATTGCCAGAGGGATCCGGGGTGGGTGGATGGGGCACAACCCTCAGATGTTGCTGCTCTCCGGGCAGTTGGCCTCTCGCCAACTCCCGAAAACCCACCAAAGCCCACCGCCCACCGTTTCTGTTTCTCCATCGGTGGCAGGTCATGGCACCAGCACATGGAAGGATCCACAAAAATCTTCAGTGTGCGGAGTGCAAACACCCTGCCATGGCCATCCAGGCAGGGGGGCAAAGGCTGTGGTGGTGGGTACTTCCTGGTGGGCATGGGGGCTGTTGGGCGGTCGTCCCGGACTGGGCCCCAGCAACAACATGCGGGGCAAAGTTCGATTCGTATGCCAGGCCTGCTTTCAGCAGTTCAAGCGAAACACAAAGGGTGAGACCTGACGAAGGTGAGCTAAGCAAAGGTGTAAATGGAACCGCTGGTAGACTTACCCTGCATAACACCGCCACCCTCCCAAGGGCTACTGGATTGCACCCACCCAAAGGCACCCAATTTCAAAGAGAAGTGGGAAAGATGAGGGACAAAAGCCAAATTGGTGTGTGAAAAACGCACCGACGAAAGTGCACTGTCAGAGCGAGAACCGCCTGCATACATTCGTTTCGGCCGGTTGTCTGCGGGCACACAGCATGGCATCCAGAGAGTGTTGCAGGTGCAAGCCACTGGGAAGAGGGGGGGGGGGGGGCGCCGTGTACACCGCGAAATGGCCTCGACATGTCCACTGCATCGCGCTGATCATTTTGAGGAACACATTGTGGGGGATGATAATCATCGTCAACCTGCTCCTCCGGGCCCCTCAGTGCCGAGTTAGCTCGTACCACATGGGACCACATGGTAGTCTGTGGGGTCAAAGAGGGGGGGCTCAGTGGTCTACCTGGCGCCCCCCCGCCCCCCCCCTCGATGGTGTTGCAGCAAAATCCACGGCCTAGAAACATCTCCAAGCCCTTGAGAAAAGGCAAAAAAAAATCGACATCCGGTTTGGAGACACCGCCTTGAAAAAGGGAGGGGGGAACCGTTCATGAACCGAACCTCCTGACCAAATCGTGGAACGTCCTGGAAACTGCCATCGATTGTGTCCGGACCCAGACACACCCCGTTCCAGATTGCGGTGCATCGGATCGAATACCCGCCTTCATTGTGTTCCGCGTGGGGCTGACCCTGCCCTTGCCCTGCATCGGCCCGTCTGCCTCGTCTCTCCCCACCAGCCGCCAACACAGAGCAAGGAGGGGCAAAAGCAATGAGGGTGCCTCAACGCACCGCACGCCCGCACCGCACTGCGTGCTTCAGTAGAAGTGTCACTGATCCATGTACTGCACAACTTTTTCAGACAGGGACGCAGTGGCCCAAGGGGTTTTGTGAAATGATAAGAGCAACTTGAAAATGTTTGGTCTCATCCTGCGGCGCAACGCTGAGGCTCTCAGTCTCAAGACAATCCTGAACGTTGGTTGCAACTGCTCCGGACCTGACAGCGGCGGTAGGCGGTGGGGACGGACAACGCTCGGAAGTAGGGGACTCCACGCGCTGAATGGGGGAGGTGAGCCGCTCCACAGGGCAATCACAGTAAAGCTGCATATGGTCTGAGCGCTCATAGCTGATGGTAACACACTCCGGGAAGGATAAGAGGCCCACATCAGTGGCAGCCACACCCTGTGGTGCCTCTCAGGTAAAAGACAGCATTGCTCGGCGCCAAAAGGTCAGCATTCATTGCCATGTGACGTGTAGAAAGCAAAGGAGGCAACACATAGTCACACCGACCTTGCTGCCCACTCTTACACCCGGACATTGATAATTCTACCCAAACACAACAATTGGCCACCCTTTTGTGATGCTAAGGCCCCTATGACCACTTTTGGGCAACATTCCATGGTACCACCATTCTATGCCAACCGAGCTAAGGTCGCACCGCGCGTGAGGCACCCTCAATGCAATTCATTGGGGAGGCTCGGTGACCCTCCGGCGCCCCCCCAGACACCTGCCCCCTTTGTTTGGGTGTGCGCTGTGCTCCCAGGGCTCAGGGTCGCAAGACAAGTGCGAAAGGGCTTGCCTCCTCGGGTGTGACCTCCCGCGCACAGCAATCCGCCCGCGGACTTCAGGGGCCACCCGGACTCCCTTGGCCCTGAGCCCAGTACGTTCCCTCGTCGGCCTCTAGAATGCCCCGCCACACAACTGTGAGACGCCTCCCCCCACTTCTGTTGGGGTTTGGAGATGATGTTCAGCAAATGCCGCGGGGGCGGGACCCCAACTGAGTCCCCGGCCCTGGCCTGTGGCCCTCGCACTGCGGCGGCAACATGGGCGGAGGTGCCGCCAGCCCCAACGGACCCCCTGCCCCGTTCTGTGTCGAGTGCATGTTCGCCCGGGGGCTGCCCCCCTGTGTGACATTCTGTCCAGTTGCTGTTTCTTCACGGGCCCTGGACAACCACCCGGTCTTCCCTTCGCATGCTGCGTCGGGTCGCTGTGTTCTGACGGCCGCTGCAGCCTGTGTTCTATGCGGCGTCATTTCCGCGGTAGCGGAGCCCGGTAGATGGCGCAGCGGGGGTTGTGCTGCATGTTGCGGGGTCGTTTTACGGTTTTGGCCGCCCACCCCCCTCCACATTCAGGTCGTCCACCACATACGTACCTCGCTGTGTTTCCGTGTGCGTGAGGCCCAACAGCTCTACCCCTCTGGGTGTTGTCCTGGTCGTCCACCACCTGCCCCCCCCCCCCCCCACCTTCTGGCGAGGCGCCGCGTCTGTGATCCCCTGCAGCTGCAAACTTGTACCGGCGTGAGCGTCTCCTGCCGCCGGGCATCGCCGGCCACGTCATGAGTTCCTGGCTTGAGCGTCCCCGGGGATGCGCGCCTTTTGGACAAGGAACAGCCCCCAACCGAAGATGGGGCCGTGGCTCGGGCTGTGGGGCTCTTAACCCCATCCCGAGTGCATCGAGCCCACGGACTGGGGGTTGGCGGTCCAGCCCGACACGTACGTACCCTCCCCCCCCCTCCCCCCGCGCAGGTCCCGGGGTTGGGTGGCTGCTGCAACACAAGGCAATGCGGCGGCAGCACGGCTCTAAGATGAGAGTCTCGAGGGGGAACGCACGTCGTGTCGGAGGTTGGACATCCCAACGTGATCGCATTTGCCGCCGACACTTGGGGCCGGTCCCTTTGCCAGCCCCCACCCGCCCCCCCCTCGCCCCAATGGAACTGTTCGCGTTCCTGTTGGTTCGTAATGGGCGGAAAATAGCGGAGGCGGCGAGCCCAACCCGACCCGACCTTTGAGTCAACGTTGTTGCAAGGTGAACGCCCTGGTGTTGGTAAGGCTGTGTACGCCTGCACACACCAAGATTGGTCGCATTTTTTTTCAAATCGTTCTGACACTGCAACCAATGGAGCCGAGCAACCCACGGACAGTGATCATCGAGAGGGAAGGCACAACCCGCACCACCGCTGCACGCGCGACCTCACGCGTGCCGCCCCGTGGGTGGGCCCGCAGCAGCGCCACGGCACTCTTGTACGCCGGCTCAGGGGGTGCCCTGCACCCATCCGTATAGCACCCGCAACAGCGCCGCATCGACGACGGGCGCCGGGCCGACCCCGTGGCCCGGGGGCGCCACCGCCGACCCCGCCGGGAGGCCCCCCCGGAGCTGCGGCAGCAGCGAGAACGCCGGGTTCGCCTCGCCGTCGGCCTCGACGCGCGCGCAGAAGCCGGACAGCGTGCACGCGACGAGCGGCGCGGGCGCCCCCCTGACCAGCAGCGCGAGGGGGGTCGGGGCGCTGTTGAAGACGTGCGTGACCGCCGGCAGGACCCCCGCGTCGAGGAACCCGACGAGGACCCCCGCGGCCCAGTCCACGGGGGCGAGCTGGAGGAGGCAGCCGCAGTCCGGCCACGCGCCCACGCGGAGCGCCGCGCGCAGGAGGCGGGTCAGCCAGTCTTCGGGGTTGCAGGCGCCGGTGGCGCGGGACCACGACATGAACCCGAGGCGGTGGACCACGACCGACAGGCCCCACTGCTCCGCCGCCGCGGCCACAAGCTTCTCCCCCACCCACTTCGACTGGCTGTAGCCGTCCGCGAACGCCACGCCCGAGTGCCGGGCGTCCGACCCGATGGACGCCCGCTCCGTCAGGGGCCCCCCTTCGGTGTCCGACTGCCAACCGCCAAAAACCGACAGCGTCGACGCGTGATGCAGCACGGCGCCGTGCTCCCGGCAGAACAGGAGCACCTGCCGCACGCTCGCGACGTTCGACTGTGCGCGGGCGAAGTCCTCCCACATCGTCACCGACGCCGCGAGATGCAGCACGCACGTCACGTGGGAGCCAAGGGCGGCGTACATGTCCGGCGGGAGGCCCATCAGCGGGTCGCTCAGGGACGGCGTCGCCACGCCGCGCACCCACTCCTGGCACTCAGAGCGGAGCCCGTACCGCTGGAGCGCCGCGCGCACGCGACGAGCGGCCGCCGCGTCGTCCGCCGCCCGCACGAGGCACCAGACGGAGCGCCCCCGCGCCCCCCAATCCACCTCCATCAACGCCGCGAGCACGTGCGCACCCACAAACCCCGTGGCACCAGTCAACAGGAGATCCGTCGCTGAAGGCGCGGCCGGCGGCGGCGGCACGGGCCCCAAGCCCCCCCCGGCCCCGGGCAAGGCGCAGAGCGCGTCCATCGCCTCCCACGTCGCGGCGTGGTCACTGGCGCGCCACGCGCCCGCAGTGGCCGACGTGGGCTCCGTGGCACACACCGCGGCCACGTCCCGCAGCGGCTGGTGCAGCAGCCGCGCCGCGGACACGGACGCAACGCTCGGATAGCGCGCGCGCAGCCGCAGCAGAAACCGCACGGCCGCCGTCGACGTCCCCCCCAACTCCTGAAACGTCCGGCACCGCGCGTCGTCTGTGGGGACGGCCGCCGCCGCAGGCCCGACCGTGTCGGCGGCGAGTCGGACCACCCAATCCTCCGCCGTCTCCGTCGCAGGCTCGTCGGTGGGCGGAGGTACGGGGGTCTCGGGGGCGTCCAGAAGCGCTTCGAGGCGGGCCTTGTACCGGTTGGTCAGCCCCGCGCGGTTTAATTTGCCGGTCACCGTCAGCAGCCCGTTCTCCGCCGTCCACTGCATGTCCGCCCGCTCCACCAGCGCCCGGACCGGGGCCTCGTACGCCGCCAGCCCGTGCATCGTCGCCGCCACGCGCAGCTGCCGCAGGACCTCGGCCTCCCCCACCGCATCGTCGGCGGGCACGACCACAGCCACGACGTGCGCGTGCGCCGCGTCGCCGTGGACGAACGCGCGCGCGACCGCCGCGGCCTCCGCGAACACGGCCTCGAGGCGTGACGGCGACGTGAACAGGCCGTTCGACAGTTTGATCATCTCGACGCACCGGCCCAGGACCGTGATCCGGCGGCCGGGCCCCAGGGCGGCGATGTCCCCCGTGTGGTACCTGTGAGCGTGAACGCAGAGGAATGAAATGACCGCGAAACCCGAAATGACCACCGTTTGAGCAATCAGAAGGGCGGCTCCGTGGGTGGCGCAGGGGCACGAAAGCCCACTTCCCATAGCCCCCCTCCTGCCTCCTTGGCTGCCGTGCCGGGACTTTTTCCCAGCCACCGACAGCCTCGGGTGACCGGGGCCATGATGTCAGGCTTTCAAATCACCCGCATGATCCTGACCTCATGCCAGACATACTTAATTTGACTCAAACGCAAGTAGGTTTGGGTTGTGCTTGGGTTTGGGGTGCCTTCAGCTGTCCTCCTCAGGAGCTACACGGCGGGCCCAGACGTCTTCACACCCCATACAAACGCACAACAACGAACAATCAGTGAACCGAACCCCAAACCCAAACCAACACACCAAACACAACAAGACCCACCAGATGGCATCATCACAGACCCAAATTTCCACAACCACGTGCGACACAAAAACACGAAGTCACAAAGCAACAAAAACCGACCGCCGTCCGGTGCGTGGCATAGGGTACTGCCGTTTTGCACGTCAAGGGAAATGGCGGCGGTGTTGTGCTCATCAAGAATGTTTGTAATTTATGCAAAATGGTTTGTTGCATGGGGAGGGGATGTGGCTTCATTGTACATGCAGTTTCAATCAGAGGCATGCGTGAATTGACGATGTTGAGGGTGCCACTACCGTCAGTGCTGCTGCTACCGGTGCTGGTACTTGGCTGCATCATGCGGTCAATCTCAAACTGCTCACACTGCGGCGGGAGCAGCAAGGCAAAACAATCGATGGGCAGGGGCCAACTGATTTGCAAGCAAAACAACGGTAGGCGCGCACGCGGGGAGGCGGGACAGGGTCAGGGATGCGGGCACAATTTTGTTCACACAAGCCTCATCTTTTGTACTACACCTCAATAATTCATGGGGCAGGAGCCCCAAGCAATACGTGCATAGTTTTTCTGTTTGTGCATTGATTCGTTTTCCGCCGTCGCAATCACGCAACGACAGTGCATGGTTTTAGCTTCTTCTTCTCGTTGCTTGCCACACCACATCGCGTTCGCGTTTGCCTTTTGGCGTTTCACATGTGTTGACATTTGGTCATTCGACATACATGGATGGCGTTGAGGTCAAGCTTGGGTGGGCAAACCAGACCGGGTGATAGGTGGGAGGGGCATCATCACACAGGCGCGCCACGAAACCCCATTTCTCCAACCCCCTGTGTGACATTCCGTCTGGTTGTTGCTCCTTTACGGGGCCCTGGACAGTCACCCGTTCTTCCCTCCGCATGTTGCATCGGGTTGCTGCTTTCTGTCGGCCCCTGCGGCCGGTGCTCTTGCTGGTGTCGTTTCTGCGTTCGCAGAGCCCAGTATTTGGTGTGTTGGGGCTGTGCTGAATGTGGCATGGTGTGCCGTTTGCGCGTCAGCGGCGCCCAAAAGTTGGCGTATTGAGGATGTGCTGGTTGTTGCCGGGGTTGTTTGACTGTTTTTGCTGTTCACGCGCCTCTGTCCACAGGCCATCCATAGCCTGCCTCGATGTCGTTCTGTGTGTGTGAGGCCCAGGTGCCCTGTTCCTCCACGCTTTGTCCCGGCCGTCCACCATATGTCCTTTTCCCCCTCAAGGCTGGTCTGCCCCTGATGGGCTCCTGCTCCTGTTGCGCAAACAGCCCATCTGGGGTGCGGGAGACACCCCCCACCTGCTGCCTGTTGAGCAGGGGTTGCCCTGCCACCCGGTAGCGACGAGGCTGGCTGGCCAGGCCATCCCCTTTGTTGTCGCTGCCTCCCATGCGCAAGCTCTCCCATCCCCTCCATTCCGGTTCCCTGTTCCCGCTGTTCCGGTTGCCTCTCCTGCCTTGCTGTGCCCGTCCTCCTTGTCTGCTGTACTCGCCCTTGTCCCTTGTGGAGTACGTGGGCACCTTGTAGAGGGAGGGGGGGGGGGGGTGTTTGCTGATGGCTCGCTCGGCGTGCGCCGCATTTGGCGGTTGCAGCAGTGCTCGCTCCCCCCTCCTTCGCCGGGCCTCCGTGCCACCTTCCCCTCGAGACGCAATTTCCAAGTCGCCCAGGCCTTGGCACCACTGCGTGCCCATCCTCCCACTCAGCCTCTCCAACCTGTGAACCAGCATGACTCACGATGCCTTGTAATCAGGCATTGGGCTCAGACATGACTGGACTGCAATTGCTGTGACGACATGCACAGCACAGGCAAACATCGGATTGCTTTTGAACGAGTTAAAACACTACCCCCCTCCCCACCCTGTGTGACATTCCGTCTGGTTGTTGTTTCTTCACGGGGCCCTGGACAGTCACCCGTTCTTCCCTTCGCATGTTGCGTCGGGTCGCTGATTTCTGTCGGCCGCTGTGGCCGGTGCTCTTGTTGGTGTCGTTTCCGCGTTCGCGGAGCCCAGTGGTTGGTGTGCTGGGGCTGTGCTGGTCTGCCGTTTGCGCGTCAGCGGCGCCCAGTAGTTGGCAGATTGAGGTTGTGTTGGTTGTTGTGGGGGTCGTTTGACTGTTTTTGCTGTTCACGCGCCTCTGTCCTCAGGCCGTCCACAACCTGCCTCTCTGGGTTTCCTTGTGTGTGAGCCCCAGGTGCCCTGCTCCGCACGGGCCCCAGCGGTGGCCCACTGGGCGCGGGATCCCCTGGGCGCAGACGAAGATCGGCGCCGTGCCACAGGGGCCCCCGGGTTGGTTCCCTGGGTGCCTGATCTCCTGCGCGCACTGTTGGCTGCACGGGACGCATCAGGGGCCCCAGTGGTGGCCCACTGGGTGCCGGTTCCCCTGAGCATAGACGGACAAAGACGTTGCGCTGCAGGGGCCCCGGGGTTGGCCCTCTGGGTGCCCCGTCCCCTGCGCGCACTCACCATTTTACGTAAACTCCTCAGGGGCCCGGCTGCCCCCCGCCCCCCCCTTGCGAGAGTAACACTAAAAACCCAAAATTTGACGGAAACAACACGTGCTGTTGCTCTGAGAACGGCGTTGCTCTCGCAGGGGGGGTTTGGGGGCAAGGCATATTGCAGCAAATGCCAACACTCAACGGCAACGCAAATGGACAACCTGCAGTGCAATGCACAGCCACACACTGATCGGAGACAAAGTCCAGGCACATACCACCCATCGTCGTCGATGGCCTCGCGGGTCCGCTCCGGCATCCCGTAGTACCCGCTGGTCTGCGCGGGCGTCCGCACGAGGAGCTCGCCGCGCGGGAACGGGGCGTCCGCGGCCGTGAAGCCGAGCGCCGGCAGGTCGCGGAGCCGGACCTCGACGCCCGCGTTCAGGACGCCATTCGTGGCGATGCCCCCGACTTCGGTGGCGCCGTACGTCTCGGCGGTCGCGCAGGCGAAGCACCGGGCCATCCACTCGAGGACGGTGGGGGAGCACGCGGCCCCCCCGGTGCCGATCTGCCGCAGCCGCCCTCCGAGCCGCCGCCTGAAGTCCGCCATCACCTCCGCCTCGACGCGGTCCCGGGCCTCGGGGGAGGGATCCGGCAGCCCCCGCACCTCCGCGGCCACCGCCGCCACGTACTCCGTGTGCAGCGTCGCCCACAGCAGCGGCGGCGCGGAAAGCACGGCCGGGGCCGCGGCGCGCAGCACCGCGAGCAGATCCGCGCAGTCGGGGGCCTTGAAGGCGACGCGGCCCCCGGACAGCACGACGCCCCAGACCGTGAGGTAGTCCGCCGCGAGCGCCGCGGGGGTGAAGGAGCACACGACCAGCGGGTGCAGGAAGTTGGGCGCCTCGACGTCGTGGACGAGGGCCGCGGCGGACACGCACACCGGCTTGGGGTCGCCCGTGCTGCCGCTCGTGAACATGAGGGCCACGATGTCGGAGGGCGCGTACTCTCCGTCGCCGTCGCTGGCGCACCCCGGCGCCGCCCGCTCCACGAAGGTCTGCAGCGTGGACAGTCGGACTCCCGCCTCGGCCGCCTGCTGTTCGTCGTCGGGGACACACGGCCCCGCGTCCATCTCCACGAGCTCCCGGAGCCCGCCCCCGTGCGCGCGCGCGGCGTCCAGCGCCGTGCGCCGCATACTTCGCGACGCGAAGAGGAGGTCCAGACCGGTCTGGGACACGCACGCGGCCACTTGTGACGGGGTCCAGGTCGCGTGCAGCAGGACGGAGGCGCGGCGGGAAAGCACGGCCGCAAAGGACGCGATGTAGAACTCGGGGGAGGACCCGGGCATGAGGATCCCGACGAAATGGCTTTGCGAGTGCGCCGAGATGGCGTGGGACAGGCGCTGCACCTGGACGGACATGGTCACGATGCACAGCGTGTGTAGGCCTCACGTGAAGCCAGAGCACAAGGACATCCACAAATCGTAAGATCAGCCCAGCAACTACGGGACCCCCCCCCCGCAAAAAAAAAAGCTGTGCCTAAGTCGCTCGCCTTGCGGTCCACTGATCTTCCGACCCGCAAACGAACCATGGCAATGGACTGCGGAACAAGGAGGTTGACGCACGGCAAGGTGTGCCCCAGTGTTGCTCGGCAGTTGCCGCAAAGAAGTTGCGAATCCCAAGTTGCTTCTTGCTTCTTGGGAGGACGTTCCTCAATTGGGCTGCGTGTCTGCCATGTCTGGAATGGAAATGCAATTCGATCACTACACACAGAAACCATCCGACACCGCCTCACTTATTTTCTTGGGGGGGTTCAGACTAAGATGAGCTGGCGTAGCCTGCTCACTTCACAGTTCTCGAGATAACCTCTCGGAGCCAATGTTCAGAGCTGTCCAGTGCTACGATGATCCCATAACGGCGTGGTAGCGGATCTGACATGCAGACAGACACCGCCTCACTTACCCCCCCTGTGTGACATTCCGTCTGGTTGTTGCTCCTTTACGGGGCCCTGGACGGTCACCCGTTCTTCCCTTCGCATGTTGCGTCGGGTCGCTACTTTCTGTCGGCCGCTGCGGCCGGTGCTCTTGCTGGTGTCGTTTCCGCGTTCGCGGAGCCCAGTAGTTGGTGTGTTGGGACTGTGCTGGATGCGGCATGGTGTGCCGTTTGTGTGTCAGCGGCGCCCAATAATTGGCGTATTGAGGATGTGCTGGTTGTTGCCGGGGTCGTTTGACTGTGTTTGCTGTCCACGCGCCTCTGTCCACAGGCCGTCCATAACCTGCCTCGCTGTGTTTCTGTGCGGCCCAGGTGCCCTGTTCCTCCACGGGCTGTCCGGGCCGTCCACCATATGTCCCCCCCCCCCACACACATAAAGCAACCCCCTTGAGGAAGGCAAAAAGCCCCCTCACTTCTCATGTGCCTAACAAACAGGGTTATCCCCACAAGTGTGGGCGTCAATGCATTCAGCACAAGAATGCCCCTTGCACTCACCCCAAACTGTGATGGTGGAGCGCTTTTGACAACACAAAGCACACACCTCCGCCTCTGCCTCATCCTCTCCCTCATCTTGCGTGGCGGCTGAGTTGCTATTATCAGTCCAGACATGGTCCCATGCGGACCTGCCTCCGAATGCAAAACTGCGTGAACTGCAACAAATTGGATGGATTGTTTGGTGTGTGGATTCGGGGTGAGGCAGAGCAGGGCGGGAGTCGAAAATGGTCATGGGTGGGGAATGGGCCCACAAAGATGCCCGGGGCACGCACGGGGCGCTAATGCTCCCCCAGTGCTGAACCCTGAGCCGTGCGTGCTGATTGCTGGCCACACTCGGCCCGCAGTGCGAGGGGAGGCGTCAATCAACCACGGGGGGATCAATGGTCGGTTCCGATAGACTGAATGTCCCCGCCATAGACAATTCCAGCCATTAGTCCAGCAGTACTGCGAAGTCCAATCAATGCACGTGTCCCCTTCTTGGTTGGGGTGCTCCACTATGTAAAGTACAGTGAGGCGTTTTTTGCGGTTAGCTCTGCGGGTCACTTGAGTGCTTGTCCTTTCTGCCGACTCTAAAGAACAACCAGGATCAATAAAATAGCAGTCGTCCATAAGGTGTGGACTGCATTCATTGTACTACTTGCAAACTGACTGGGCTGGGGGGGGGGGGGGGGCTGGGGCTAAGTCGCAGAGGCATCGGGGCAGTGCAGCGTGGGTCTCAGAGGAGGGGGGCAGCACCCGAGCGCGCAGGGCCGCGTACGACATCCACTCCAGATGCCGCTCCTCCGTCTGCCCGTCGCACACCGCGAGACACGGCCGGCCCCCGTACACCCCCAGCGCGTCCAACAGCCCCATCCGCAGCCCCACTGCCCGCACCCGGACGCCGAGGCGCAGGAACACGGGCACGTCCGTCTCCTCCACATAGCGATCCCCCAGGAACGGCATGGGCCCGCGGACGAGAAGCGCCTCCACCGCCGCGGCGGTGGCCGCGGCGGCCCCCGGCACGGCCCCCAGCGCCCCCCGCAGCCGTTGGACCAGCGCATGCGCCGCAGGCGACAGGACGGCGTCGTCCCGGTCCATCGACACCCACCGCGGCACCCCGCTGCCTCTTTGGCCGTGCTGAAGCACGCGGCGCGTCACGCAGCAGTGCGCCACCCACAGGGGCCGCCCGTCCGCGTCCACGACGGAGCCCCCGACGAAGGACACCTTCCCGTCCGCGCGGTCCCGGTCCGTCTGCACGAGCTTGTACTCCAGCTCCCACGGCGCACGCGACCCCGTCGCCTCACGCACACGCTCCTGCACCCGGGTGAGCGCGGCCATGAACGGCGCCGTCCAGGCGCCGCGGTCGTCCCCCCGCGCCATGTCCTCGTGGCACGCGACGGCCGCGTGCACCTCAAGGATCGCCTGCTCCAGGCAGCGCCCACAGGCCAAGGCCGCGTCCGTCGCATGGGGCGCGTTGACGAGCGTGTCGACGAGCGCTTCTGCGCGGGCGTTGATCGTGGTCCATCCCTCGGTCAATATGCCCTCCAGAGTGGCATCCGCAGCAACGAGCTCCTCGGCGTCGTCACGGTTCACGTGCTTTGCTGCCTCATCGGCCACGGCCTGCAACTCTGAATCCAAATCCCGCAACACTGCGTCCCTTGCCAGGAGCGCCTGGTACTCGTTCAGCGACAGGAAGCGGGGCTTGCCGCCGCCGTGCCTGGTCCGCTGGCGCAGCCTTGCCACGGCATAAGAGGCCAAGAAGGCCACGTGCAGCTCTTTGGATGCACCGAGCCTCATGTGTGGACCTGAGAAGAGTCAAGGATACGTGGCCCATCCCCTTGACAAGAGGGAGCGTCCCGGCTGTACGTCTCAGACCACGCAGACTGGGGGAAGGCGGGGGGCGGATGCCTAGGGGGGCCATGATGGCGGACTTGGAACTCCCTGCCACCTCCGTACGGTGAACTAGGGACTGCCACGTGTGTGGTGTTCAGCACAACAAACAGCATGCAGGCCACGTATCTGTCAAAGGTATTTTATGAACATCTACCCCATTCACTGTCCCCAAAACCGCCTCCGGCAGATCAATCATCATTTGATGCATGGAGAATGTGGTTGATTTTCGGAGATAAAACCCAGAGACAAAGCTTGATGCTCAC
Organism: Eutreptiella sp. 'Long Island Sound 2002'; assembly: GCA_964036045.1. Classification (NCBI taxonomy): domain Eukaryota; phylum Euglenozoa; class Euglenophyceae; order Eutreptiales; family Eutreptiaceae; genus Eutreptiella; species Eutreptiella sp. 'Long Island Sound 2002'. Next base: position 69,844,068 of record OZ038387.1, on the reverse strand, counting down.
CCCTTACCCCTGATTGAGGAGGAGATTGCGCAAAAGAGATCGGGATCACAACCTTCATGCAAACAGTTGAGAGACGCACGCTCATCCGTAGGATCACTTGAGTAAATTGAGTCCACAAAAATGCTGAATTCAGGCCTCTTGTACCTTCCCCCCCCCCATGTCCACCCCCCCCCCCCAGGGACGACGGTTCCCCCCCCAACCCGGGGGGAACCGTCGCCAAGTGACGGTTCCCCCCGGGGGGATAGACACCATCGCCAACGAACAAATTACCGCCACAAACTACGCAGAATTTATGACCGATCTGTCGCTTGCTTACGTTGCCCAAGGCTCTGAAATACACACTGACATACAGGGATCGAATGGCGCCATGCAAATGATGCAAGCAAGCAAAATTCTCAATACAATGCATCAGTCCATCAGTTTGCTGCATGCCCCTACTGCTGAACAGGGACAGTGTAAAACTTGTTTTTCCGGTCCCACAGAGGGAAACATACGCACCGCGCGCGCACCACGCGTGCGTTTCTACCAACCCTTTCCTGCATTTTTCACATTTTTTCAGGGTGGCAAGGACGCGGTGGCCTAAGGGGTAAGCACACAACAACGGAGGCCTCCACTCCATCCTCCTCACCAATGGTGGTTGTGGCCGCCCACACCCCCTGCCAGGGGAGGGCCGTAGGAAGAGGAAGAAGAGGATGTAGAACTCTCCGGTACGGCCGCTCGACCGAAGAGCCTAGTGACAAAAACCAAATGAAAAAAACACTTTCAGGTCTGCACAACGGGAAGAACAAGGGGAGGAACCAGATGGAAAATAAACCTTTCAGATCTGCACAAGGGGAAGAACAAGGTGACTAACAGTGGACGCACAGACTCGCTACAAAAAACGCGCGTACTTCAGCGGAAAACGTTTTGTGCCTCTGATTTTTCATTTGTTCTCTATAGAGGGAGGGGCGAGGCACCCGTGGCAATTGTCCGCCATCGCGACAGCCATCGCAACCTGGCTTGGCGCCCTATCCCGCAGCCACGGCACACGGGCTCACCACAAGGGAGGGGCAAATAGTGGTGAGGTGCAGAAAACAGCACAAGGGGAAAGAAAAGGTTGTACGCGCACGTGGAAAACGAATGCACCGCGCGCGCACCGCGTGGTGCACCGCGCGCACCGCGCGTACGTCTCCCACACATAGTCTTGAACAGCTGCACATGCTGCCCATCAGCCACAGGGATGGATGAACTGGCTGCAGCAGGCTGTTAAACGTTTCAGGGAAGCGCGGTCATGCACAACTTCTATGGCACCGCGCTTGTACGTTATGGTTCTGTACTGATCACCATGAGGAGAAGGGCCTTGCACAACAGCCAGCACAGGCTCCTTTGTGGAACGAACACAGCGCACAATAGTGCCTTCAGGGAACATTTTAAGAGGTCTGAGGAGTGCAATGGGTAAGCACAAAGGAGGTACGCATAAGCTCTAACGACTAGCTCTCATAATTATGCAATCCTGTGCAATATGACACTGTTGCATTTTTTGGGAACCAGCCGGTGACGACCCCCCCCCCCCCCCCCGGGGGGATGGACACGGGGGGGGGGGGGGGGGGAAGGTAAGAAGAACAGTTTTCGGAGAATCTCTTGGCCTTCGTGTCTGGGATGCTTCTGATCTGAGACTGTATTGGGGTCCCCTCTACCCCTTCACACCTTTCCACTGGGGCCTCACCCAAATCATCTGTCTGAGAAGGCCGATTTGGTCCAATTGAGGCCACCGAGAAGGCCGATGCTGGCCAATTTTGGGCCGCCGAGAAGGCCAAGATTTTGCTAGGCCCCAAAGGAAGCACTGCACTGGGGCATCTTGGATGAGAACACCCAGCAAGGGTAAGAGTTGTGTGGTGGGATAAGAATTCTAAGGTGGGCCCAAAAGCTGCGGAGTGTGTTCCCCTTTCTCACCAACTGCACTACAAGATAAAGATGGGTGTAGCACAAGCGGGGAGGAGCTAACCCAGGACTTGGATTGAAACAAATGCGTTTTGCACCCTGGTTCAGGTCAGTTTTATATTTTGACCCACCCGCCTGCCCACGGGGCGTGGACCACGTGGGCCCACCCACCCACCCACTCTTGTGTTTACTTTGAGCCGCGTTCGCCGCGGCAGTGCAGCCTGATATGGCAAGTTCCCAGCATGGGTAGAGCTGTACATGGACTGACCCCTGGGCACCATGCATCTTCCACAGTTTGCGGCTTTTTTTCACAGCAACTTGGATTACGATGGGATGTGGTTCAAAACAAAAAGGTGTCCCAGACGTCGTTTCTCCAAAACGTCGTGCTTCACCCTTTTTTCCCAACGCATTTGCAAAGGCCAAAACGCACATTTGCAGGCAATGTGACGGCATGTGGGAGGTCGGGGTTTGTGGCTGTACCTCACTGTTTGGGGCCTCATACCGAGCGCAGGCTGTGCCATTTGGGTCTGCACAGCACTGCACATCAGTCCATGGTTTGGGTCAGTAGCACAAGGGCAAACACAGTGCTTTGCGGTTCAGCGATAGGGTATGCCCCTGCGGACAGTGGGAAGGCAGCAAGGTTTCCTTCTCACCCTCCTTCTGCGCAGTTCCACTACTCACATTGGCAGGCCCCGCACCACCTGACGCCGGTTGCATCGGTGGTCATGAACAAAGCCAAACCCCTGGAGTCTGGGGGTGCAGACCAGGTTCTCGTTTCGCATCCCTGCTCCACCCCCCATTGCCCATGGGGCGCTGGCTCAAACAGATCCATCGATGTCACCAAGGCATTGGGAGTGTGTACAGCAGCACGGAACGCATAACGCATGATAAGTTGAATGTGCATTGCATGTGTTTTTCTGTTCTGCAATACAAAACAGAATGAGGGGGGCAACAGAGGCAAAAGGAGGGCAACGCAGTGTGAGAGCAATGCAGCAGCATCCAATGACCATTCACAATTGCAAAAGCACAAGTCATTCTTGTATGATAGGAAGAAATGGTGGTGAGGGAGTGTAATGACAATATTCACCTCTCTTGGAATCTTTGCTTGCTCTCTTGGGCACTAAAATGCATGCCGAAATCCCATTGTGCTAGGCTAGGTCAGAAAATCCCATACAGACACATGCCCCCAAATGGTTGAAGGTGGGACAGCGGCTGTTGAAACTTTGCCTGGCACGCCCGGCACACTAACATTCCCTCAATGGCAATGAATTCAAGATGAATAAGGTGTAAGGGGCTTGGGGGCTAGAGTTTTCTACCCAAAACTACTGTATTCTGTGCAGTGCTGCCGAAATGTTTTGCTCCAAAGGCGGTGAGTTGTAGGGTTGTACTTTTGGGATGAATGGGGAATCTTTCCCAATCCACCTAGAGGAATTTCTGAGTGCCCAGAAATGTTTTGCTTTGCTTGTGTCCCGCCACCCTAGCTCTGAACTAGGACTGTCCCTTGGCGTAAACACAACATGATTGCCCCAATACGAACTCAATATGGGTTACTTCTTTTTGGCTCAATTGGAGCATTAGCATTATGTAGCAATTAGCATGGCCGTGCCAGGCATCCGGGCCCATCAGTTGGCGCAGAGCAGTGCAGCTGCCTGTAGTATCCCCTCAACACTACACCAAAGGTGTTCTGTAGGGCAGAATGCCTGCCATGCGTGTAGGCACAATCGGCCATCTGGCAGCTGTACTTCACCACAGCTGCACACAAAGTGGGTTCAGGACCTGAGTGCAACCCCCCCCTCCCGCAGTACTGCCCCCCCCCCCCCCCCTGCAATAGAGATTGGCCGAGACGTGTTCCTTTTGTGGCAAGTATCCCGACTTTAGTCCCAGGTTTGCCTTCCACTACCTTTCACTAGAATCTCCGGAATCTCCTCTTCCGTTTTCTTGATCTCTCACGTTCACTCCTCCTCCTATGTGTCCCTACTAATACTCCCTTTCCATGGGTTGCCGCTTCAAAGGCCACCGTACTAAGCACATGTCTCCAACTACGTCCAGGGTACATCAGTGAGCTGGGCGTGCACCGGGCATCTTTTCGGCTGAAATGCCCCTGACCAACACTATACCAAGTGCTATCCCAAACTTCCCCACCCTAGGGACCCCAAGAAGGCAGGCTGTGCTGTGGTTTTGATTTTCTTCGTTTCATGTGTCCGCCTTAACTGCTATGCCTTCGGTGCTGTGTGAGCATGCTTCATCTTGTTGCGGGTTTTGCTGCAGATTTGTGTTTGGGTTTGGGTTTGGTGTTGGCATTCTTTTTGGCCTTTGCTTCTAGTTGAGGTTGAGGTACACGCTACGCTTGCGGTTTGCGTTGAGGCTTGGGCAAGTTTGAACTCAAATTAGAACTGGAACTGGAATTCGAAATGGTGGCCGGCCGAAACATTCCAACAATATTGTGTTGCCCTTTGGCAACTAGTAGTGGAGCTGATATGTTGTGCTTCCTATCTTGCTTCTCAAGCTCGACTTGTCTCCGAGCATGCAAGCATGGGACCTCCCCATAAAGGTAGCAGGAGCTACCGTTCATCCAAAGCAGAGAGGACTCCAAGTGGCTGCGCAACCCGAGGTGACCCAAAGCAGTCAAATAGTGTGAGTTCTTCTACTGTTGTTCGCAGGGGTGCTGTCGCCCTGGGTGGAGCTGTACGACAGGGGTCTGGGTAGTAATGGAGTGAACGCCTGGTCCCATGTCCACAGAATGTATTCTGCGGGGGCTATGCAGACTGTGGTTCACTGTGTACTGTTACTGAATGAGCTGTGGCATCAGAGCAGCACCTGGTGCCTGAGCTAGAGCAATACCTTGAGTGCCTTGTGCCTGATGGCCCATCTGCTTATTGACATGCAGCATCAGATGCATGATTGCAGGCATTGTTCCTTTGGCCCATGGCCACAAAATAGAGGGAAAAAGAACCAATGGCACACGTGGTTGCTTGTTGCACTGCACTCTCATTCTCAGATGTATCCATCCCCACGTCTATTCATCCCTACATGGGTGTCAGCACATTGGGTGCAAAACAACAGGGGAACGTACTCAGCTTATACTCAGCTTTGTACTGTGCCCAAAAAATGTCGAAGCACAGGATGCAATGGACCACCACCGACTGAGAATTGTGGGGGCAACAATCCCAGCTTGATGGGCTGTGGGGGGCCATGAAAACCTCGTGATTTGGCCACAGCTCCTGATGCCCCTGATGGGCAGTGAGGACGTCCAGAACATGCTGAAGTCAGCCTCAGAGCGAGGATGGTGTACACAACTGCTGCATGCTACGTACAGAATCCATTAGGCCAAGTCAGAGACAGGGCGCTCTCGGGGCGCCCAAAAGAGGGCCACTACAGTGATGGCCAACCATCAGTGCACCCTGCTGCTGGCTTCATGGGTAGTGGAGGAGGCGGGAAGCATGGGGCAGAGGGTCATTGCCTCTATTACTTGAAGCTATAGAATAGAAACCCTTTCCAACCTTGCGCCTCAGCTTAAACAACTGCACATGCTTGCCCTTTGGGGCTGGCTTTGGAGCAGGCTTGGCTGCAGGTTATGCAATAGGATGAGGCTTGTTTTTCCTGGGGACAAAACTGGCATCAACAATATCTTCGGTAGGGTAAAGCTTGCCCACAAACACATGGCCAATGCGTGTCACAACTGCGTGACGCTGCATTCCTGACCACCAAAACCGTGTATCAAATACTCTTTGGCACAGGGCCTGAGACGCTTGGCACTCGCTTGTGTCACACAAGATTAGCCCCCCCCCCCCCCCTTTGCGCAAGCACGGGCTTGTCCAAGCACGGCGACCCCATAATGTGCCATGATGTTCAGGGATGACATCCCAACGCTGCAATACAACCGTTTCCTGATGTGTTGGTCCAAATCGCCCCAACAGATAAATTGCGGGAGCCTATTCACGTAGAACAAGACCAGTGATGGTGCTACTACTACCCTCCAGCCCCGTGGACAGAATCCCCTGGAGGTCACTTACCCCAAAAGTCCACGACGCCTGAGGCGCCGAAGATAATTCCCTTGTCCGAGCTGGAGTTGTAGTGGAAAGGCTTGGGTCCTCGGGGGGGGGGGGGGGGGCTCAAATGGTCAGGTTGCAGTGTCCGCATTAGGCTCTGGCCGCGCCTGCCCCACGGCTGTCATCGCCTTTTGTCCATCCCGCCGCGATACGGCGCTTTTACAGTACGAAGTTTGTTGTCAAGATCAGCCCTCGTCCCTGTGTCCGCTTGCTGTACTGGCGCTGGGGGGGGGGGGGGCGTCATTTGATGATCGTTCCTCCCGGGGGCTGGGGGAACCGCGGACCCTTTGGGATGTTACGGTCTTCAAAGCGTACTTGAAATGTCGTGCCGTGTCACGCAGGGTTCGCCCAGAAAATACGGGCTGCCGCCAAAAGCATCGCAGTGCAAAGTTTGAAGTGCATTCGGCAGCGAACAACCCGCTTTACAACACTTCTTGCAATTTTCTGAACTTCCCATGCGTTGTGGATGAGCAGCCCAGATGAAAATTGTGGCATCCCACAAATTGCATTTGTCGGGATGTGGGGCTGCAGGTTGATCAGCTTCTCCCAGGTGCTTCCAGGTGCGTTCAGCCGACGGAACAGATCCCGAACTCTCGAAACATGCGTGCGTACGTTTTGGGGTGATTTATCAGGGGGAGAGATGCAATGATTGGGAGAGCATAGCCATGCAAAGGTACCCGCTTGACCCGATGGCCTACTACACGCCAACCCACAGAGTGCCACTGTGCCGACCATCCGAACACGCTGACACCCGCATGCGCGGGGTGTTCCAGGTCCCCACCACCGCGGGGCCACCACTACGGGGCCGCCGCCACCCACCATCGACGGGAGGGGGCCTGCCATCCGCTGCGCATTCCAAAAAGCCGTCGGACAACCCCCGCCCCGTTGCCGCCAAGAGACAGAGGCCGGGCCCTCCGCTACTGCGTGCCAGCCAAGGCCTTGGAGGTGTGCTCCCAAACGAATTCCCGGGCCTCGTCCGTGTGCAGTGCGGTCTTCTCCACCTCCTGCCCATACTCCCCCACGAGCCTCAGACCCCCTCTCTGCTGGGGCGCTACGAGCGGCTGCAGCAGGAACTCTGCACACTCCTCCGAGGACTTGGACATCGGGCTCGCCTGCATGCAGCGGATGCACCCCTTCAGAAACGGGGGGAAGTCCGACCCCCAATTCGTGTTGACGAACCCGGGCGCCGCGTGCACGAAGGTGCAGGCCGCGTGCTGCCGCGCCAGCTGGTCGAACGCCAGGTCCGTGTAGAAGCCGGCCGCGTCCGCCGCCTTTTTTAGCGAGAAGTCATGCAGGTCGGGGTCCTCCCGGTACGACTTGTAGGGGCTGTGCACCCCGGCGCTCAGCACCGACATGACTCGGACGTCGCCCCCGGCGCTGGCGGTGCTGTCCAGCAGCCCGAGGAACGACTGAATGAACTGGATGCGGGAGTAGTAGTTCAGCGCGAGCTTCTCGTCGAGCCCCTCGGCGGTGGGAGTGCGGCCCTGCATCGTCGACTTCGTCTGGCACAGGATCAGGAAGTCCAGCCGTGGGTACGCCTCGGCGTACTGCGCGGCTGTCGCGCGCACGTTCGCCATCAGCGAGGCGTCGCACTGCAGGAACCCGTGCGCCCCCGCTGGCGCGCACTCCCGCATGCGGATGATCATCTCGCCGCCGACGCGCTCGTTGCGGCCGCAGATCACGACGGAGGCCCCGCTCTGCGCGAGGCGCAGGGCGAGGGCCTGGCCGATGCCGCTGGTGCCCCCTACGACGAGGGCGAACCGGCCGCCAAGACTGCCGACGGCTTCGTTCGCCTTCTTGGCGGCCTCCAGTTTGGAGGACGACGACCCCATTGCAATGCAACAGAAATTGAACTCTTGGGGGAGATGCGCGCGGGAGAGAGGTCGCGGAACAGAGGGTTTCTGAGGGGGGAGGGTGAGCAGGCACGTGGAGCCACAACAGTTGCCAGTTGGACTGCTGGGCGAGCAGGCACCACAAACTTGTGAATCAAGTCTCCATTCTCCTAGAAGTAAACGAGGGACAGGTGAACTTTCTCCAAAGGAATGTGAAACACGGTGTACCGTTAGTAAAGAATTCCAAATGCTATGTTTACTCAAGGTTTTTGTGGTTGCATTGTTACGGAAATGCTGGTTTCGTGGAACAAAAGAGACAGGACACGTGGGTTACATGAAAAGTCCAAAAACTGACCCATGGGAATGGGTAGCTACACCCTGGTGATCCCTTATTCAGGGAGAGACCAGGGTTGCAGGACAATTCTTGCATAATTCATGAGCCCCAGCGCTGCTGCCCATCAGCCCACCATGAACGCGCCGGCGCCAACACCAAGAAACAAAGAATCATTAAATACAATCCATCATTACAAAAGCAAACCTATAAACAGCAAAACGTTCAACCCGCAAAAAATTACAAATTTATCCCTGTCCTGCAGATTTAGCAACATGAAGCAGTATCGGATATCCAAGTGCAACAAGAGGGTGCCCAACTCTTACATAAGCGAGCACCCTCGACCAGAGGTTCCCGACCGTTTGGTTGTGGACTACAAGCTTAGTATGCTGTGCACAACTCTTCTTCCTCGTTGCGAAGGAGATATTCGAGTCATTGACAATGCGGGTAACCATTTGGCTACTCGCATTGTCAAGGGCTGGGATCCACTCTTCGTGACCGAGAGAGAGAGCAAAAAGCGGTGCAAAGTGCTTTGCTTGATCTTCCCAAAATGGCAAACCCCACCACCCGATCCTCGTCTACAGAGCTTCAAAATGCAAGCTGTGAAGATGAAGATCATGTGGGTGAGATGTATTGCCTTAGCCCTGATCTCTGCGGCACCCTTCGCTTGTTTCAATTGCCGAAGGCTAAGAAGGGAAGCAAAGATGCTTCCCTCGGACGCCTTGAGCAATTGTTGCGAGCCATGGCGGGGCTTGCTGAAGTCAAGTGTCCGAAAGAGTGGTCACAAATGATGACTACTCTTCGGGCACGAGGGTCTAGCAAGTCTTTGTCGGAAGTTTGGGGTGAAGAACTCCTGTGGCCAAATCTTGGTGTGACTTTGGGCCAATGGCCCAAAGCGTATCAGGATTTGGACTACGAGTTCGGCATGTTCGTGGTTCTAGGCCCAAAAGGACCCATATCTAGTGGGGAATTTGCCCTTCCGGAATATGGGTTTGCTTTGCGTCTTGGCCACGGAGATGTCGTTTTGTTTGACCACAAGCAGTTGCATTGCTGTTGTGAGACGTGGTCCAGCAACAGTTGCCTTCGGCTAGGTGCGGTTACCTATCTGAATTCAGCCGTTGCGACCTCGGCTTCACACAGTTCTGCGCCTGCTTTGCTTCAGGCACCCCTTGCCGCGCGGAGAAGGGCGAAACATGGTGCAGTGGTGGAGGACCATGAAGGAGCAGAACAAGTACTCAACGTGACCTACTCCCAAGCTCAGTGAAAGCGGCAACGGACTCCTTCACCGCTGAATAGCCAGGATTTTGGCTTATGAGTCTCACAAGTTGTTTTCTTCGTGTGCTCTTTCTTCAACTCTTGCCTCTTTGTCCTGCTCTCTTACCTCTTTGTTTGTGCATGTGTGCATGTAGGAAAAGGGGGGGGATTAAAAATGGCTAGGGGGTGGAGACGAAGCGCAAAGGGGTGGGGGTAGCCAAAAGGTTGGTGGCCAAAGGGGGTTGGGACCAAAAGCAAAAAGACGGAGAGCGAAAGGGGGTGGAGACCAAAAGCAAAAGGGTGGAGGTAGCTAAAGGGCGGGGGCCAAGTTCACAGGCCCCCTTCATCTTCTTCATTGTGTAAGTCACCTCCAAATAGCTGGTTTTTTGTAGTTTTGGGTGGTTTAAGGCCAAAATGATCGTTTTTTTGGCCCTTTTTCTTGAACAAAAAGTGTTGTTGCGAGAACACTAGTTGTCAAATTCAAACGTTTTTTCAGCAAAGCTGTGCAAAAGGCGACCAATTCACATTGTGTAATTTTACAATTTTACAATTGTGCATAGTCGCGGTGGGGGGCACTCACCTTGGAAAGAGGGGGGGAGGGGGCAAGGGGGCAGATACAAAGCGCGGGAGGGGCGGGATCCTGTTGTTGCTCTTGCACACTGGCCGAGGATATCGCCAAATACACGAAGATCTTGAAACATGAAGAAGAACATCACCACCAATTCATGCACACCTCAAGCACCATTCGACAGAGGGTCAATGAGGGCCCCAACACTGAGCTAGTTGTCCCCATGGTCCGCGGGTCGTCTCTGATACAAACTACAACGAAGACCAGTGAAACACAAGCGACTGTAGAGGAGATTGTGCACCAACTTAAGGTCCACATGTACTTTTGCACGGCAACTGTGCATGTGCCAATGAGCTGGTGTTGGGCGAAGGGGGCGAGGCCCAACCAGTGATAGACCCCAAGATAGGGGCTTGAGCGGGGGGCCCAGGGGAAGCGCTATGCCAAGCCGTAGGGTGAGTGCACCACACTACACCCTAACCACATGTTTGGATCCAGGGGCGTGCGCCCACACTAAGCAGCACTTCAAGTGTTTGGAGTGAAAATTGTCCGTGCCTCTCCTGAGGCCACTTCAACAAGAAGCTGAGCAGCAGCATCAGACCTCGATTCAGCATGAGGAACACTCAGCCCCCACCCCTTTTTGGATGTTCCCCAAAAGGGTGCTGCACCTGGAGAACACTGGTCGGTTGCCATCACAATCCCACAATGAGACCGGGTGAATGACACGGGGGCAGCAAGGTCGGAGTCCATTGCCGGCTGCCTCACTCTCGTGGGATAAGGCTAAATGTGGAATGGAAGGCGGGCTGTTTCCAACCTGTGGGGGCCCTGCCATTGCCACCAAGGCCATCAGAGAGCAAGGGGTGGGCAGTGGTCATACAATCATTCGATGGCGGCCATTTTGGGTCCAATGCTTCACCATTCATCATTCATACCCCTCGTTATGGTACAAAGGCCGCTTTTCCGGGTCATGCTCAAACTGCGAGGTTCAACAGCCCTACGTATCCTACCGCCTCTGCAAACCATCAGTTCGCTGTCCCATAGCCCTGCAGGTGGGCCGCCCATAGGCCCTCGGTCTATCCCATATGTACAGCACCGCCAACACACCACGGCACCTGCCCTGGGGCGATGGTGCACCAAGACACACATTGCATGAACGTGTGCCCTACTGCTCCCCACAGCCCAGCCCATGCATCCCTGCAGCAGAGGGGGCGCGGTCGGGGGCTGGGAGACCGCCCCTCGTTACGGTGCTGAATGGTCCAGGTCGACCCGGGCAGCCTCCGATTGGGCTTTGGGGTCCCTCTTAATTTCACAATGCCGCCAAGATCTGCGTGTGGGTGGGCACACACCACACCCGTCAGGTTTGGATCCAGGGACGTGCGCCCACACTAAGCAGCACTTCAAGTGTTTGGAGTGAAAATTGTCCGTGCCTCTCCTGAAGCCACTTCAACAAGAAGCTGAGCAGCAGCATCAGACCTCGATTCAGCATGAGGAACACTCAGCCCCCACCCCTTTTTGGATGTTCCCCAAAAGGGTGCTGCACCTGCAGAACACTGGTCCGTTGCCATCATAGACCAGCCCCTTGACCATTCCAATCAACTCCAGGCGGGTGCACTTTCGGCCAAAAAAACGAACATATTTTCCACGGATCATGCACCATCAGGACATGCTACATCTGCCAGCGCCACCCCAATCCCCCCGTATGTGACAACTTGAATCGTGCCAGTGAATTCCGATCCCGATTTTGATTCTGATTCGTTGCAAGTGTCACGCTTGATGTGTGCCATGGCGCAGCTTGCAGTGGGAGGGTCCAGTGGGGTGCACATCCCACTAACAACGCTAGCACATCCGCCACACGCCGCTGCAGGCATCCACTACCTCCATCAGTGACACTTGCAGTGGCAGAGGTTGGTCATAAGGGTACAGGGCACCCAGAATGGGTTGTCCATAACCTCCAAACTAGGGTCCCAGCAGCCGCCATGTTGCCTGGACCCCTTGCCCTACGTGCGCACTGTCTGAACCCCCTACACCACTTGTGCATTGGCCATCCAAAGGAGCGTAATTGCAGAGGGTGTCTGAAGGGCGGCAGGTTTCGGTTGGCATTCCCAGAGGGCTCACGTACAGCGCCAGTGTGTCAATGCGATTGGGTCCGGCCACTGGGCCCGAACGCAACTTGTTTTTCGTTGTAGTTGACGACGAATCTGTGGCCCTGGGCCTTGTGAGCCAGTGTCAGAGCGCCAAGGACAGCACAGGGGGGGACCGCTGGGCAGTGAAGGCGGCGCCTGGCGGCCACCGCCTGATGGTCGAGGTCGGGGGTAGCACGAGCAACACTCGGTCACCGTCGCACACGGCGTCCTCACATGTGCGGCTGCAGCGGCCCCCTCGGCCTGGACGGGCGGCACCGCTCGTGCCGTGCCGTCGGCGTCGCTCAGATGTCCCGCAGTCCAGGCAATTCGCCCGTCAGCAACTGCCACCACATGACCATGTCCCCCAGGAGACTGTACGTGGGGTAGATGAACGTGGCGGGGCGGTTCTGTTGATAATAGAAGTGCCCCACCCACGCAAAGCCATAGCCGCAGACGAGCGGAGCCACGGCTGGATACCACTTTCCCGTGAACATCTGACGGAACAAGCGTGGCGGACGAGGGCTGGGGGGTGGGGGGAGGCGAAGGGCCCGCGGTATCGAGGCCGTCTACCCGGGCTTTGACGTGTTGCGGGGCGTCGCTCATCACTGGGCGAGGGCTCAGGAGTCCTGTCTCCCCTTGCCTCTCTTGGACTGCAGCGGGTCTGGGGCTGGGGCGGGAGGTGTTCCGTAGGAGTCGGGGGGAGGGGGGGCATGAAGGTGAGGTCTAAGTTGGGTTGGGTCTCGGCCCCTTCCAGTAATCGAGTGCACATTCACGACTGGAATCGACTGCGGGACACAACTGGACTCTACTGACCCGGATGTCCGGTTTCAAGGCCCTTCCGGATGTTGACAGTCCCCAGACCTCGCCCAAGCGCAAGCGCGCGGGAGGTACTGCCGTGCCCATGCGTCCCTCTGTCCTGGGCATGCAAAAAGGTATACATCGCACATATGTGCATTCAGCCCACAACACACAGGCCACCATAAAGGCTGTGTATTCCTTGAGTTATCACATGCCTCCCCCCCCCCCTGTGCAGTGGCACAGCGCATACAGCACTGGCTTGGTGAACATGCGTGTTGGGAGGGGGACTAGTATGCGTCATGGCGTCACCCTGAGGAATACATCGTGCGGCGAGGGCCCGGAGGATTGTTTGCACACGTGCGCACTCCACAGTCGGTGGTCGTTGGGGTCGGGGTTGGGGTAACCGGTGCTCCCGATCCTGGCGGTGGGGGCAGGGAAGCCCAACGCTGAGACGGCTTTTTGGAAAATTGTTGGAAATTTTGGAAATTCCCAAAAATTTCCCACAAATTTCCAAAAAGAAAAATTTCTCAAAAGCCGCCAGGGGACAACGGGTCACGCAGCCTTCGCGCTCCGGTCGCTGAGCAGGCGTTGTGCTGCCCCCCTACTGCGCCTCTAAGGGCCATGGGCTGGCTTCCAGGAAGGGCAAGCTGGCCGAGGGCACTCCTTGACTAACCCCTGAGGGGTCGCAGGTAGTGGCCCTCTGGGCTGTGCCCCCACACTCCCGGGCACGCAGTATTGCTGGAGGCCCTTGGGACGTGCTTGGCACTGCCCTGTTCCTGGAACACCGACACTGCACCCTGAGGGTGGACTCCCCGGGGACCCGTCCCGTGAAGGGAGTGGGCTGGGGGTGGGCGGGGGAGGGGGGGGCATGAAAGTGAGGTGGGGGGGGGGGTTGGCACAAGGCCTTGGTGTGGGGGGGGGGGGGGGCGTGAATGCTTATTGTGCCTGCACCCCTGCGGGAGTAGGAGTCCAATGGCCTTCGGCGACCCGCCTTCCATGTTTAGTCCAGCCTATGCCCAGCCACTGTCTCCCTGACGCCAAGTGCCAGTTTCAATGGCATTTGTAACCGACAGTAACCGCCCCCAACCGCTTTGGCAACCTCCTCCAACCCCCTATGAAATCGCCTCTGGGGCCGCCACCGGGGTCCCTTCCCTTCTGTTGCATCCCTGGTTTAGTCTCATGTTTATTCCATCAAAATGTGGCGCAGAGGGGGGGTCGCGGGTTAAGGGGGTGTGAGCACCCCCGGGGGGTTGCAGAGGGCGAGACTTGTTCATCACCTCTGCCGATGGCAATCCATGACCCCCGGCGTCTCCCCCAGTCAGGGCCTCCATGGTGTACACCCGCGCACAGTGCATTGGGTTTGGAGCGTGTACTGTCTGATTACTTGTGAGGCCCGGCAGCAAATGAAACTGCAGGTGCATCCTGGCGGGCTCTGGGCCCGGGGGTATCCCATAATGCCGGTGCTCAGCATCTTCACACAATGCCCCCAAGAGGGATGTCGTTGGACTTTTGGCACAGTGGCTGCGGAGCCAGTGGAGGTGGTAGGATTGATGGGGTATACCCAGGGGCTCCTTTGAAGGAGGCGGGGGGGGGTTGGTTCCAGCCTCCCTCCCCCCCCCAATTGTGCTGAGTTTTTCTTCTGCGCCTTTTTTGGTCTAAACTAACGGGCGCCGAAAGAAAAATTTTGATTGACCGAAGGCCCGGAGGAAAATTTGGCCCAATCTTTTAAAGGGGTGGCGGGGGTAGGCGGGTGGTGTGGCCCCCCCCTCCCGCCCCCGCCCGCCCCCCACAGCGGTGCCGAGTTGTTAAAAGGGGCCCTGGGTGTGCCTCACGCTTCAGTCGGGGCAACCGTACCTTTGCCAACGCAATGAACACGGCCAACACGATGCCAAACTCCACAAACCCCGTGTCCAGAGCCCGGCCCAAAGGGCAGATGGCAAACCCGAGGGACAGAGCCAGCCCCAGGGCCACGAAGGAGCCGGGGTTCAGCAGCATCAGCACGAACGCAACGGAGGTGCCCACGAAATGGAGCCGTTGGTTCGTCACGTCCGTGTGGTCGTCGAGGTAGTGGGGCCAGAAATCCCTCCTGGGAAACGATGGACGGAGGGGCGCGGGTCGGGGGGGGCAAGGGGCGTCGCATGGGCCACTCTCAGGACAGGCGGATAACCAAAAAAAGAACAAGAGCCCGTGGGTGGCCACGGCGTTGCTGAGTTCCCGACGAAACCCACCACCTCCAGATCGCAGGATCGAGCGGTGGAGTGTCGAGGGTGTGGAGTGTCGGCGAGGGACATTGAGGGTCGAGGAGCGGTCCTTGTCTCAGTACAGTCGTCGATGCCTCCTTCCAAACCCAAAACCCTCTTTCGATCGCACGCAGGCTGGGGGCGGGTACGCGCGCTGGCCTTGACTGAGGAGCAGGGTGCGACAGGTGCGACCAGTCATTGTGTCGACTGCGTCAGCGCGTCCACTTTCAAAGCGATGTTCTGCACCGCTGTCCTTTGATTCCCGGCCCCCAAGCCCCCGGCCCAAACCCGCCGACCGCCATGCCACGGTCCGTAATGGTTTGACGTGCTGGTCTGTTCAGGGTGTTTGACAAGTACAATCCCCAAATGCCCAGTAGAGGTGTCAACAGCCATCCGGGTATGCCTTGTGGCCACGTGTCTGCTGTCAGACACCAAATTCCTTCGTATACATCCATCAGAGCTTTCACGAGATCTCATCATCCATGTTTACCGTCCCCATCTTCAGCTTCATCGTCATTGCACATGCATCTGCTCACCCCTGAACTCACATACGCCAATGCTTGACACACATATAACGGGTGGCCACCCACAAGCTCTTAGCCTGGTTGCAGGGGATGTGCCGCGCCATGCCGCGGTGTGGGTGGGTGGGCGCAGCGAACGAGGGGACCACCAGGAACGCAAATGCAAACACCACGGCATCCCCTGCGCTCAAAGCTCCTGCACTTGCACTGGCTCCTCACAACCAGTCACCCGTCCATGGCGCACACAATGGGGGCGTACCAGGAGCCGTAGGGCTTCGCAGGCGAGGGTGGGATGACGACCATGTGAGACGCAGCATGAAGGACCAGCAACACGGCGCTAACGAGCACAACACGCAGCCAATTCAGGCCCCAGCACTTCAGGATCATGGTTACTTAAAGGTCTATGCCATATTCAAAATCCTGGAAGAAGGCAGCACACCGCGAAGAGGGGCAGGCAACCAGAGTGTCGCTGGCGGCAGACTCACCTGGCTGGACCAAAAATGCAACAACGCGAGTGGGGAAAAAAGGATGCAGAGGAGACTGAATGAAACAAATGAGATTATCCCAGATGAGAACAGCCACTGTTCAGGGGCCGTCACTCGTATTACCTGGCAAAATGCAAGGCAGCATTACTAACACTGGTACCCTCCATACTACATCCACCCCCACACCTGTTGCACCACCCAACAATACCCCAACCACGTCATGGGCACAAACTGCCACACTTAATTTATTGTACTTTCTGCGCTTAGCCTTACTCGCTTCACGTTCTGCCCTAACCAAAAATTCCCTGCCTACGCACATGCCAAACAACATTTCCGCCTTTGACCCCAATGTCAAACATAGTTTTTGCATTGGTGAACAGAAAATGGGCAATGGCAAATTGGTGGTACTTGCTGGGCAATAGAAATATTCTGCTATCTCCGACCTTGTACTTGACGGTACCTATGAAACAATCGAGTCACACACCCAACCTGCAACTGCGCAACGGCAGGTGTTCGAGTGCCAAATGCTACATTCAAATATATCACCATGACAGTGCGCATACAGGTGGCAACAAACATTGCCCCCCCCCAAAAAAATGGGTAGTAGGTCTGGGGGGTTGGCTGGGGTTAGGCTTTTTGGGGTATATTTTTGTCGCATAAAATGATGTTTTCCATTCAAAAAAGAACATTCAGGATTTGGGTATGTTACGGAAATACCTCCAAAAAAAGGCCCATGCGCAACTCTCATACCTGCGCTTGATCTAACGACGTCGTTGAGGTGATTTCATGCCGAGCTACACCCTACTATGGGTCCAGTAATGTGTTGATGAGGGCATTGCATTGGATACTAGGCAAATGCTGTGTGGGGAAAGTGGCAATGTGCTACTAGGACCTGACTTGCATGCTCCAAATAGCAACTGGCTTCTGTTATATGTGTTGTTCTTGGTAGTCATAATGACAGCCCCCCTGCAGTTTTGCTATGGACCCCACAGACAGTGGCCTTGGCCTTGGAAATAGAGAGAAAGCTCTTTCAACAAACAACTTTTTTTTCAGACTATTTCTTCAGCATGACTTCCAAACAATTCTTGGTTTTCGAACTAGCATGGGTTTCTTTACTATCTTGTCTCCCTTCCCTTCTTTTACTGTCATCCCGAGGCCAGTTTGTGGTGCGGCCTGAGCCTGCCACATCGGTTTCTTGTTGGGACAAGGATTCACTTGGTTACATAATACCGGCCGGATTGCGTTCCTCAACACACAGAAGCCTTGGCTGGCGCCTGGGATAGCATTGGTCGGGGGTGTATAGGCCTACACTGATGCCCGGTGTGTACGTGGTATAGTGGCGCTCCCTTTGTAAACTTTTGTTGATTAGTAGGCCTGCTCACCCGTGAGCAGGATGGGGGCGAGCACCCGCGTGATGCCACCTTTGGTTAAATCTGTTTTTTGACACCATGTATTCCCCTTGATCCCAGCTAAGCGCCTCGGACCCACCCTGAATGCGGGATGCTGGCCAACCGTGAATGATGGGCTGGCCTCTCCTGAATTCAACGCTGTGCTATGGACTGAGGCTTGTGTCAGAAAAAAGAAAGGAGGTGCCAAGCCAGCCGCTTGCAGCAGAGGTGCTCCGTCGCCATGGGGGAGTTGTCGCACGGTGCGCACACGGTGCGTGCACGGTTCAATGTTGAAGTTAGGACCCTGGACCTGTGACAAGCATCAGAACAAAAAAATAAAAAATCCTGGTATGCCAGCAAGGGCTGCAGGGTGCAGAAATTGGGACTCTGGGTGTGGTTCTGTGGGGGCTGTTCAATGGGGTAGCAGCTGGGGGAATATTCCAATACCAGAATTGAACTGAAATTCTCCATGAAGACCGGGCGCTCCAAAGGTCGGGTTGCAAGCATATTAAGTCTATCTGGTTGTAAAGAAACAGGGAAATATGCCAGGCCTTTGCTTAGTGGCCTGCCTACCCGAGGTGGGGGGGGTGCCTTTTTGAAGGAAAAAAAAAACAGGGTGCCTCATTCAGCCGGGACCCCCCCCCCGGGGTAGGGGTAGGTCACTGGTGGGATTCCTTTGTCCCATGTCCCTGAGATTTCCTGACTTGATATGTGTTCCAGGGCACCCGCTTCTTCACCGAGTTCAGGTTCACTCGCCCCGACCTCTCTTACCGCATCATACATCCGCGGCACTGCATCATTGATGGTGGGTCATAATAGTCCTAGTCACTGCAAAATTTGTATTGCTGCCACCATATTCTTTGCTGCAGGGAACCCATGTTTCCGTAGTGCCAATACTACAAATCGGTGTTCGAGCCCTTGCTCCAGTGGCTTGCGTGGGTCACACCCCTCACACCCCGCAGGGCCATCCTGACCTGTTGCATATAAGTTTCTGACATACTTGCCTCGACAGCCCGTGCTGCCATGCTCGTTCCAAATGATCCCTACTTCCGTGTACGGCAGCATCCTCAGCAAAGCCTCGTCTTGCCCCCCTGCACTTTGACTAGCTCCACCTTCCGCTTCAGCGTTGTTTGGCACTTGTGGCAGTAGGATACCCTGCCTTGGGGCCCGCAAGGGAAGATCTCCGAGTGCATACCCCTGCATCGCTCGGATCGCTGGCATGCCTGGGGGTATGCTACGCGAACGACCCCCAATAGGGGGTGTGTATGGCGTCTGCGCCTGCGCTTGATCTAACAACCTCTCTTCCAGGTGATTTCCGAAAACGTGCACGGCACACTTCATTTCACCTTTTGACTCCACACCCCCTCCCTAGCAAAACTAGCACGGTGTCGAAATCGTGAGAACCCATGCGCCCCTTGCATCAATGAATCTAGACCAGACGTTCTCAGAGGGATGCTGCAGATGTTTCTCTTGATACTCCAATCATGGAGATGTGCACCACACACATCTTTAAATGAGCATTTTATTGAGGTAACCAGAATGATAGTGAAAGAAGCTTTGTCAGTGAAATGGAGGGAGATACAGGGGGCGTTTTCGCACAGCGCATGCACAGCGCGGGCACAGCGTGAGCACAGCGCCAATTATAGCCAATTATAACATTGTTTCTCCCGGGAACACCCCTGCAAACCACCCCCCCTACAGAAGCATGCATAATCCATTCAAAACAGCATCGGAGGTGCAGAATTCAGGACCTGGGGACCCGTGGTAAGCTTCAGACTTAAAAAAAAAAATCCCTGGTGTACCAGCAGGGGCTGTAGGGTGAAGAATTCAGGACCCTGGGACCCATGGCTACCGGTGGTGGAAAACAGCCGACTTTTCGCACAGCGCCCCCACAGTCATCAACAATGCTCCCTTTGCCAGGTTGTGGGGGGGGGATGGAATCTGAACTTGACGGCTGTGGTGTTGTGTCTGCACAGTTCACATTAGCCCATACAACGTGGTACTCGCGAGCAGAATATCACGCATATTAGGGGTTTGCCATATTGGTGGGCCATGTATTACCAAGGGGTTGGATATCTGCACCGCATACACACTGAACACACCATCGCCCCCTCTATCAAAACAGCCCAAGGACGGATGCCTTATCTACAAACTGGCAATGTTCTTGTGCAGCTCTCACATGCCCAATCTTGCGAGGCACAAGACACAACAAGAGAGTACAAGCATTGTCAAATCCACCACAACAACATCGTGCACAGCAACAGATGGCATTGTTGCCTCTTCCAATCACTGAGCAATATGCACATCAGTGGTCAGCTTAGGTGGACAGGTGAGGCTGAGATGGCAGACAAACACCGACGTTGCAAATACTTTAAGAATGCCAACAGCTATTCTTCAACAAACCACCGTTGCTTGTGGCTTTTTATCTGGCAACCGGCGTGTAATTCTCCAAAGCAGCTTTGGGCATCGAATGTGCATGCAGCATACACAGCATATTGTTCGAGATCACCTCCAAGTCAGTGTATGTGCATGGGAATGTGGATGGGCATGGGGTGGTGTAGCTGCGAAGTTTTAAACGTGCAGCACTTCACCAGAGATGCATGGGAACATGACCACGGAAGCGGACGGGAGATGGGTGACACAGAACCCATTGCGACCTCGTCGAAGGAAGCCAGCGCCTCCATGTCATATGACATCATGTCCAAGTTGCACAACAATGTGTGCATCGTCCATGACTGAGACTGCAAATCCAAGCCGCCATCCGCTCTAAAGCGCATGGCGGGGATCTTGAAAAGGCGCATGGCACTGCACAGACGCATTGCAAACCAAGGCCGTGTGGTGCCGGGCCAAAGGCAATGCCTTTAACATGCACCTGTTTACTGTGCACAGCCCCGGTCTTGCACACAATCTTGCCTCCATTCAACGTGCACACGTGTGAAGTTGTGTGTGGGGCGCACGAACTGGCAATGGGACACACGTCTTTGCCAAACCTGCCTTACAAATGTGTGGCACCATTTTGTTCTCTCTGTTTCTCTCTGATTAACCCAAACGCACATATACAAAACTCTCTCTCTCTCTCTCTCTCTCTCTCTCTCTCTCTCTCTCTCTCTCTCTCCTCCCTCTCTCTCTCTCGCTCTGAGGGCTGTAGCGACGTAACTGCGGGCGGCCGCTGAGCAGACGACCGGGCGGCATCACTACAAAGGGCGGATTGGCCAGACCTAACCCTAACCAGAAAGACCACCACCACCAGCACATGGCATGAGAAGTGACAGGGGCAACGGCACGGGGACAGGGCACAGGGTGTGAAGTCACCTCCATGGACGGCACAAACTCATGGTCACGCCACCCACACTGACCACAAAACGCAGGGGCCCGTGCGCAGAAGGAAGGCTCAAAGGCCAGACCACATGAGCACGTGACCAGTGCCATGCCAGTGACGCATTCGGATCTCAGCGTGACAGGCAAAATGCGGTGATGCACGTGGTCGACACGTGTACCAGGGCTGCGCAGGAGGTGGCGGTCAAATTTGCAAGAACATATTGACAATGCGCACAGCAAACTGCACCCCACGTCATGGAGGACTGTACAGTGCGCGCTGCGACCTTCAGGGAGTCGTGGTGCTGACGTTGCTGTGGATTTCAATGCCCTGAACGTCCTGTGGAGCGTAATCTTCTACAACAGTTCCTCGAACAGCGCAGAGCGCGCGGGCCACAATGTCAGACACCTGCAGCGGAGGAGAGGTGGCGGGGCGTTGGAATACATCAGTGGACGGTTGGAAGGCTGTTGGGGTGCACCACGCGGGGGGGGGGGGGGGGCTGCTGTAGTTCAGTTCTAGACCCCAACCCCCGCAGCGTGGGCAGGGGGGGGGGTAGAGGGGGGGGGGGCGTCGAATTTTTTCTCCAGTTTTGGGGGAGCATTTTTGAATTCTCTGTTTCATTCTGAGCATTCTGAAAATACACAATTGGGGTAAAATCTTCTTTCACCATTCAGTAAGCGCCCCCAAGGAAAGGCACCCATGAGATGTCACTGAGCGACCTACGACATGCCATCCTGTGTGGAAAGCTCAGCCATGGCAGTGCGCGGGCATGCGCCAGCAGCACATGAGCATGTGCCACCCCCCGCACCATTGGACGGGTACTGGGGACGCTGCCCTCAGAGTGACCCCCCCCCCCCAACCAGAGGTAGCCACAGCACCTCGGGCCTACAGTGTAGCCCAGGGGCAACACAGCGCTCAGCATGTCCGAGCGCGTCCAGTGATGCCTAGTGCCCAGGGCAAAGCCTTGAGAGCCACGTCATCAGTCCACACGGTGCTACCTACATGACTGGTCTGGCACGAAATCAAGGATTTCGTATCAGTCGGTCCCATGCTTCCGTGGAGGATGTGGTGGGGCCTTCTCAGGGACGGGGCTCGTTTCTGTCTATCCTTTTCCCTTCAGTTGCCCTTTAAAATATTCCCCACACAAAGGCCACACCAGAGGAACAGCACAGCATGGGGCTGAAATGACAACATTACGCTGACGTACACAGTGATGGCCTCACCGCATCACCACAGACACAAAAAAAAAGCAGCCACCATATAAAGATGCGTCACTCCTCACACAAAGGCCCATGGTGCCTATACGGCAGTCCTCCACCTCTACACCGTTTGCCTGGCAATAAACAACATTTCTCGTATCACTCATCAGCATTCCCCGTCCCGACCGGTGCCGAGGGCAGGCGCTGATGAAAAATGGGTTTCCGGTTGCAGTTTCGAAGAGGGTCATGGTACATGGCATTGTACACAACAATACCTTCACATGCCACTGATGCATCCTCCGAGTGATCGCAATTGGACACTCCCCAGCCCCTGTGGCTGCACTGCGTCAAGGAGGTCTCGTTACCATTGCAGTCCACGTCGTCCATCCAGATCGGTCCCGTACCCTGTCCATATCGAGCCCCTGTGTAGCCTCGGCCACCGGAATACCCCAGCCACCGGCACACCACAGCGGCATCGGAAGCATCCCAATGATCGCCACAGACAGTGCCCCATGTCCCGTTGTGCAGCACCTCCACACGGCCTGACAATGCATCAGGTCCTCCTACGAGTCTGATGCCGACTCCTGAAGAAATCACATCAGGCAATGCAAGTGAAAAGATATGTGCAGTTGCTCGACGCTGAGTGTTGTTCAGTGGTAGCCTAACGGTGTGGAGGTGAAAACAAGCGCACTGACAAGGTGCGCACTGATGAATGCGCCCTGTGTCGGTGCTTTCGTTTTGTTCGAGCATTTGGAACAGGCTCGTCATACATGCGGTCCGTTGTACACAACAATACCTTCACATGGGACTTCTGCCGCCTGCGCAGGACTACCATTGGAGAGCCCCCAGCCCCGGGGGCTGCACTGGGTCAACACACAAAATGGAGCGGTGGGGAAAGAAGCGTGCCACGGCACATGGATGTACCTCCACAAGCCACTCCTGCATCTGCATCATGATTACAACTTACATTGCCCCAGCCTCGGTGCCTGCAGGCGGCCACGTTCGTCTCCATCCCGTTGCAGTCCACGTCGTCCAGCCAGATTGGTCCCGTACCCCGTCCATATCGAGCGTTCCGGTGCCCTTGACCACCGGAATA
The DNA here is from genome assembly GCA_964036045.1 of Eutreptiella sp. 'Long Island Sound 2002'. Classification (NCBI taxonomy): domain Eukaryota; phylum Euglenozoa; class Euglenophyceae; order Eutreptiales; family Eutreptiaceae; genus Eutreptiella; species Eutreptiella sp. 'Long Island Sound 2002'. The sequence goes on along the minus strand of OZ038387.1, from coordinate 69,820,951 downwards.
CCCCAGCCACCGGCACACCACAGCGGCATCGGAATCATCCCAAGCGTCCCCACACACAGTGCCCCATTGTCCATCGTGCAAGACCTCCACTCGGCCTGACGATGCATCAGGTCCTCCGCTCAGTCTAATGGGCACTCCTGAGGCAATCCAAATGAAGAGACATGTGCAGTTCTTCGAGGCTGAGTGGTCGGCAATGGTGCTGAATGATAGGGAAATGGTGTTCAGCGGCAGACAAACGGTGTGGAGGCGGAGACAATTGCACTGAGAAGGCGTGCACTCATGAAGAGGGGAGGGTGTGGGTTTAGGCTTCAGCACTGCAAAGAGGGTCGTGGTAGCTGTACACAACAATACCTTCACATGCCACTGATGCATCCTCCCAGTCAACGCAATTGGACACTCCCCAGCCCCTGTGGCTGCACTGCGTCAAGGAGGTCTCGTTACCATTGCAGTCCACGTCGTCCATCCAGATCGGTCCCGTACCCTGTCCATATCGAGCCCCTGTGTAGCCTCGGCCACCGGAATACCCCAGCCTCCGGCACACCACAGCGGCATCGGAAGCATCCCAATGGTCGTCACACACAGTGCCCCATGTCCCATTGTGCAGCACCTCCACACGGCCTGACAATGCATCAGGTCCTCCTACGAGTCTGACGGGGTGAATGCGTCCTGAGTAAATCATGAATGCACAATTGCAGCCGCTGAAGGGGTACGCAAAAGGCATTCAGTCAGAAACAAAACCAATTATGAAGCAAATACCCTCATACTCATCTGCAGCTCGCGTTTCAGGCACACTGAAATGGCAGCCACACGTCAGATTCAGCAATGCATATTATGTGCATCATTGCGGTCAATGTGTTGCCCCGTAGTCATCACAAAGCACTGCAACACAAATGCGGGTACTTGTATTTGTCGAATGATTACAGAGAGGTGTGGGAAAGACATAAGAACTGTATCAATGATAGCAACGTTAGACCGTCACTACATCCGAACTGATGTTCTTCTGCAACGTGGTCCATTGTGGATTTAATGACGCACAAAATGGAGCGGCGGGGAAACAAGCGTGCCACGGCACATGGATGTACCTCCACAAGCCACTCCTGCATCTGCATCATGATCACAACTTACATTGCCCCAGCCTCGGTGCCTGCAGGCGGCCACGTTCGTCTCGGTCCCGTTGCAGTCCACGTCGTCCAGCCAGATTGGTCCCGTACCCCGTCCATATCGAGCGTTCCGGTGCCCTTGACCACCGGAATACCCCAGCCACCGGCACACCACAGCGGCATCGGAATCATCCCAAGCGTCCCCACACACAGTGCCCCATTGTCCATCGTGCCGCACCTCCACTCGGCCTGACGATGCATCAGGTCCTCCGCTCAGTCTAATGGGCACTCCTGAGGCAATCCAAATGAAGAGACATGTGCAGTTCTTCGAGGCTGAGTGGTCGGCAATGGTGCTGAATGATAGGGAAATGGTGTTCAGCGGCAGACAAACGGTGTGGGGGCGGAGACAACTGCACTGAGAAGGCGTGCACTCATGAAGAGGGGAGGGTGTGGGTTTAGGCTTCAGCACTGCGAAGAGGGTCGTGGTAGCTGTACACAACAATACCTTCACATGCCACTGATGCATCCTCCGAGTGACCGCAATTGGACACTCCCCAGCCCCTGTGGCTGCACTGCGTCAAGGAGGTCTCGTTACCATTGCAGTCCACGTCGTCCATCCAGATCGGTCCCGTACCCTGTCCATATCGAGCCCCTGTGTAGCCTCGGCCACCGGAATACCCCAGCCTCCGGCACACCACAGCGGCATCGGAAGCATCCCAATGGTCGTCACACACAGTGCCCCATGTCCCGTTGTGCAGCACCTCCACACGGCCTGACAATGCATCAGGTCCTCCTACGAGTCTGATGCCGACTCCTGAAGAAATCACATCAGGCAATGCAAGTGAAAAGACATGTGCAGTTGCTCGACGCTGAGTGTTGTTCAGTGGCAGTCTAACAGTGTGGAGGTGAATCACGCGCACTGACAAGGTGCGCACTGATGAGTGCGCCCTGTGTCGGTGCTTTCGTTTTGTTCGAGCATTTGGAACAGGGTCGTCATACATGCGGTCCGTTGTACACAACAATACCTTCACACGAGACTTCTGCCGCCTGCGCAGGACTACCATTGGAGAGCCCCCAGCCCCGGGGGCTGCACTGGGTTAACACACAAAATGGAGCGGCAGGGAAAGAAGCGTGCCACGGCACATGGATGTACCTCCACAAGCCACTCCTGCATCTGCATCATGATTACAACTTACATTGCCCCAGCCTCGGTGCCTGCAGGCGGCCACGTTCGTCTCGGTCCCGTTGCAGTCCACGTCGTCCAGCCAGATTGGTCCCGTACCCCGTCCATATCGAGCGTTCCGGTGCCCTTGACCACCGGAATACCCCAGCCACCGGCACACCACAGCGGCATCGGAATCATCCCAAGCGTCCCCACACACAGTGCCCCATTGTCCATCGTGCCGCACCTCCACTCGGCCTGACGATGCATCAGGTCCTCCGCTCAGTCTAATGGGCACTCCTGAGGCAATCCAAATGAAGAGACATGTGAAGTTCTTCGAGGCTGAGTGGTCGGCAATGGTGCTGAATGATAGGGAAATGGTGTTCAGCGGCAGACAAACGGTGTGGAGGCGGAGACAATTGCACTGAGAAGGCGTGCACTCATGAAGAGGGGAGGGTGTGGGTTTAGGCTTCAGCACTGCAAATCGTGGTAGCTGTACACAACAATACCTTCACATGCCACTGATGCATCCTCCCAGTCAACGCAATTGGACACTCCCCAGCCCCTGTGGCTGCACTGCGTCAAGGAGGTCTCGTTACCATTGCAGTCCACGTCGTCCATCCAGATCGGTCCCGTACCCTGTCCATATCGAGCCCCTGTGTAGCCTCGGCCACCGGAATACCCCAGCCTCCGGCACACCACAGCGGCATCGGAAGCATCCCAATGATCGCCACAGACAGTGCCCCATGTCCCGTTGTGCAGCACCTCCACACGGCCTGACAATGCATCAGGTCCTCCTACGAGTCTGACGGGGTGAATGCGTCCTGAGTAAATCATGAATGCACAATTGCAGCCGCTGAAGGGGTACGCAAAAGGCATTCAGTCAGAAACAAAACCAATTATGAAGCAAATACCCTCATACTCATCTGCAGCTCGCGTTTCAGGCACATTGAAATGGCAGCCACACATCAGATTCAGCAATGCATAATATGTGCATCATTGCGGTCAATGTGTTGCCCCGTAGTCATCACAAAGCACTGCAACACAAATGCGGGTACTTGTATTTGTAGAATGATTACAGAGAGGTGTGGGAAGGACATAAGAACTGTATCAATGATAGCAACGTTAGACCGTCACTACATCCGAACTGATGTTCTTCTGCAACGTGGTCCATTGTGGATTTAATGACACACAAAATGGAGCGGCGGGGAAACAAGGGTGCCACGGCACATGGATGTACCTCCACAAGCCACTCCTGCATCTGCATCATGATCACAACTTACATTGCCCCAGCCTCGGTGCCTGCAGGCGGCCACGTTCGTCTCGGTCCCGTTGCAGTCCACGTCGTCCAGCCAGATTGGTCCCGTACCCCGTCCATATCGAGCGTTCCGGTGCCCTTGACCACCGGAATACCCCAGCCACCGGCACACCACGGCGGCATCGGAATCATCCCAAGCGTCCCCACACACAGTGCCCCATTGTCCATCGTGCCGCACCTCCACTCGGCCTGACGATGCATCAGGTCCTCCGCTCAGTCTAATGGGCACTCCTGAGGCAATCCAAATGAAGAGACATGTGAAGTTCTTCGAGGCTGAGTGGTCGGCAATGGTGCTGAATGATAGGGAAATGGTGTTCAGCGGCAGACAAACGGTGTGGAGGCGGAGACAATTGCACTGAGAAGGCGTGCACTCATGAAGAGGGGAGGGTGTGGGTTTAGGCTTCAGCACTGCAAATCGTGGTAGCTGTACACAACAATACCTTCACATGCCACTGATGCATCCTCCCAGTGAACGCAATTGGACACTCCCCAGCCCCTGTGGCTGCACTGCGTCAAGGAGGTCTCGTTACCATTGCAGTCCACGTCGTCCATCCAGATCGGTCCCGTACCCTGTCCATATCGAGCCCCTGTGTAGCCTCGGCCACCGGAATACCCCAGCCTCCGGCACACCACAGCGGCATCGGAAGCATCCCAATGATCGCCACAGACAGTGCCCCATGTCCCGTTGTGCAGCACCTCCACACGGCCTGACAATGCATCAGGTCCTCCTACGAGTCTGACGGGGTGAATGCGTCCTGAGTAAATCATGAATGCACAATTGCAGCCGCTGAAGGGGTACGCAAAAGGCATTCAGTCAGAAACAAAACCAATTATGAAGCAAATACCCTCATACTCATCTGCAGCTCGCGTTTCAGGCACATTGAAATGGCAGCCACACATCAGATTCAGCAATGCATAATATGTGCATCATTGCGGTCAATGTGTTGCCCCGTAGTCATCACAAAGCACTGCAACACAAATGCGGGTACTTGTATTTGTAGAATGATTACAGAGAGGTGTGGGAAGGACATAAGAACTGTATCAATGATAGCAACGTTAGACCGTCACTACATCCGAACTGATGTTCTTCTGCAACGTGGTCCATTGTGGATTTAATGACACACAAAATGGAGCGGCGGGGAAACAAGGGTGCCACGGCACATGGATGTACCTCCACAAGCCACTCCTGCATCTGCATCATGATCACAACTTACATTGCCCCAGCCTCGGTGCCTGCAGGCGGCCACATTCGTCTCGGTCCCGTTGCAGTCCACGTCGTCCAGCCAGATTGGTCCCGTACCCCGTCCATATCGAGCGTTCCGGTGCCCTTGACCACCGGAATACCCCAGCCACCGGCACACCACAGCGGCATCGGAATCATCCCAAGCGTCCCCACACACAGTGCCCCATTGTCCATCGTGCCGCACCTCCACTCGGCCTGACGATGCATCAGGTCCTCCGCTCAGTCTAATGGGCACTCCTGAGGCAATCCAAATGAAGAGACATGTGCAGTTCTTCGAGGCTGAGTGGTCGGCAATGGTGCTGAATGATAGGGAAATGGTGTTCAGCGGCAGACAAACGGTGTGGAGGCGGAGACAATTGCACTGAGAAGGCGTGCACTCATGAAGAGGGGAGGGTGTGGGTTTAGGCTTCAGCACTGCAAATCGTGGTAGCCGTACACAACAATACCTTCACATGCCACTGATGCATCCTCCGAGTGACCGCAATTGGACACTCCCCAGCCCCTGTGGCTGCACTGCGTCAAGGAGGTCTCGTTACCATTGCAGTCCACGTCGTCCATCCAGATCGGTCCTGTACCCTGTCCATATTGAGCCCCTGTGTAGCCTCGGCCACCGGAATACCCCAGCCACCGGCACACCACAGCGGCATCGGAAGCATCCCAATGATCGCCACACACGGTGCCCCATGTCCCGTTGTGCAGCACCTCCACACGCCCTGACAATGCATCAGGTCCTCCTACGAGTCTGATGCCGACTCCTGAAGAAATCACATCAGGCAATGCAAGTGAAAAGACATGTGCAGTTGCTCGACGCTGAGTGTTGTTCAGTGGTAGCCTAACAGTGTGGAGGTGAAAACAAGCGCACTGACAAGGTGCGCATTGATGAGTGCGCCCTGTGTCGGTGCTTTCGTTTTGTTCGAGCATTTGGAACAGGCTCGTCATACATGCGGTCCGTTGTACACAACAATACCTTCACACGAGACTTCTGCCGCCTGCGCAGGACTACCATTGGAGAGCCCCCAGCCCCGGGGGCTGCACTGGGTTAACACACAAAATGGAGCGGCAGGGAAACAAGCGTGCCACGGCAGATGGATGTACCTCCACAAGCCACTCCTGCATCTGCATCATGATCACAACTTACATTGCCCCAGCCTCGGTGCCTGCAGGCGGCCACGTTCGTCTCGGTCCCGTTGCAGTCCACGTCGTCCAGCCAGATTGGCCCCGTACCCCGTCCATATCGAGCGTTCCGGTGCCCTTGACCACCGGAATACCCCAGCCACCGGCACACCACAGCGGCATCGGAATCATCCCAAGCGTCCCCACACACAGTGCCCCATTGTCCATCGTGCCGCACCTCCACACGGCCTGACGATGCATCAGGTCCTCCGCTCAGTCTAATGGGCACTCCTGAGGCAATCCAAATGAAGAGACATGTGCAGTTCTTCGAGGCTGAGTGGTCGGCAATGGTGCTGAATGATAGGGAAATGGTGTTCAGCGGCAGACAAACGGTGTGGAGGCGGAGACAATTGCACTGAGAAGGCGTGCACTCATGAAGAGGGGAGGGTGTGGGTTTAGGCTTCAGCACTGCAAATCGTGGTAGCTGTACACAACAATACCTTCACATGCCACTGATGCATCCTCCCAGTCAACGCAATTGGACACTCCCCAGCCCCTGTGGCTGCACTGCGTCAAGGAGGTCTCGTTACCATTGCAGTCCACGTCGTCCATCCAGATCGGTCCCCTACCCTGTCCATATCGAGCCCCTGTGTAGCCTCGGCCACCGGAATACCCCAGCCTCCGGCACACCACAGCGGCATCGGAAGCATCCCAATGGTCGTCACACACAGTGCCCCATGTCCCGTTGTACAGCACCTCCACACGCCCTGACAATGCATCAGGTCCTCCTACGAGTCTGATGCCGACTCCTGAAGAAATCACATCAGGCAATGCAAGTGAATAGATATGTGCAGTTGCTCGACGCTGAGTAGATGGCAATAGTGCTGAATGATACGGAAAACCGTCAAGTGGCAGCCAAACGCCGGGGGGGGGGGGGGGGGGATGGCGTAGAAGAAGCGTGCTGAACCCTTGGCCCTGTGGGACAATTTCGTACAATAGTGGTCCGGAAATCACTCATTAGGAACGCTGTCAGCGCTGGCAATGGGGGATGGAGGAGGCAGCATCCGCGTCCTATTCGCCATCTGCAGCCCATTTTTCACTTACCCGGGACCTGTTGTGCTCCATCGCGCACGTGCACGCCCCAGTCTCTGCGCTGTTGTTACCGTCGTCTTGCCTGACCTCAAGTGACTCGACACCCATCAACACAGCGTTAATACTACTCACACACTGAACACCGTTGCCATATCATTCATGACCAGCCTGCAGCCTGCAGGCACCGAGGCTGGGGCAATTTCAGTTGTGATCATGGTGCAGATGCCGGATCACCCAGTGCCACACGTGTGTTGTGCGGCATTTCCAAGTTCCACCAGCTGTCCAACGAGAGTACACAGTACAGGTGATGGGTCAGCCGGCTTTGGGTGTGGGTTAGGTATCATCTACCACTACCAACACGGCTCCGGCGTGTGTTGTGCGGCATTTGTTGGCATTTGGCCGGTGGTGGCACTTGTGGGATTGGGGAGGGGGGTTCAATATCGACACAGACCACCGAGGCTTTGCGCTGCACACGGGGTCGAGGCGGCATTGCATAGACTTACGTTTGGGGGATTGACCGGCATTGCTTTGTCCACGGGCCAGTCCCCGGTGGCGGTGACGGTGGAGGGCAACATACGTACCCCAAAGCAGACGTTCATGATGTATTGTGGAGTGACAATGTCTGTTGAGACTCTCTGTGTGTTTTTTTCTGCGTTGGCTGTAGTACATTTGTCGCACCCCTTCCCTGTTTGTACCACCCTGAAGCACCAGGTACGACTTGTTTAAGTGTGGGGGGCAGGGACATCCACCTGCACAACACCCCCCCCCTCCCCAGAATTGCGGGAAATTTCCACTGAATCAGCATGATTGGGAGGCCGAAATTGAGGAAAATAGACTGCATTCAGGAGGGCTTTATGTGAAGGACTACTTCTTGGATAGTGTGAGGGGCAGGGCAGCACGTGTGTTAAAAATGACATGGAAATATTGTCTGTGGCTACAGTGCTCAAGAGGCGCTTGTTGACATCAGCATTGCTCATTGCAGGCACATACCCAATCTCTAAGCTCCAAAAGGGGCACAAAAAGCCTATTTCTGGTGTTCATTGCTGGAACCTTTTGAATCAGGCCAACAATCAGGCCCTGATCGGGGGGGAAGGGGGGTTGCTATTGTCAGGTTACATCACGTCTCAGTGCAAAAATCCTGAACAAACCTCAATGAACCTCAACAACACTCAGTCACCCAGTCTGGATCCCACACTTAATGGCACCCCACTAACCTCTAACAACCCCCGAGATGGTAAAAAAAAAAGGGGGTGCTGTTGGCCCATCAATGAGGGTGCCGCAACGCACCGCGCGCCCGCACTGCGCGCACCGCGCGCTTTAGCCCGCTATCAAGAGTCGGATTATTGCACCACTTTTTCAGGTAACAACGCCAAACAAACACCACATGCGCAGAATTTGTTCGTGTTCATACACTGAACGGCGATATATATGGACACCTATGCATTGTCCTCGCAAGGATCGTCAGAGCATGAGGTGCCATTCTCATCACCCGAGTCATTAATAGAGCTTGAGGAACTCTCCGACGAATCTGTGTTAGGTTCCACTTCAGACCGGGAAATGATTCCAAGGGCCAAACGGCTGATAGCGCAAACTGCGCTTGTTCACAAACTGCTGAATATGTACCACCACATGCACCATGACATGGAGGCGCTGAATACGGTCATGCAGATCCAGTCCACGCTTCTGAAAAACTTCCCTACACCCCCCCCAGGTGTAGAGCTGGGTGAACGGGTGTTCGCCCCTTCCTCGGATAAAACTGTGACCGTCGTTGTACTGTGCGCACCATACTGGGCCCATAACAGTGCCAGGCATACGTTCCCCTGTGGTGCCTCTCAGACAAAAGACACTACTGCCGGGCCATTGTGCATAGAGTTGTGTCCTTGTTCGATACCCCCCCAAAGAACGCCGCCAACAATCCTCCAAAACCTTCAACAACCCTCCGACCCGTCACACAGCCTGTCACAGGCCTTCAAGCCCCTGCAACCGATCATTCAACCTGCAATGCCAAACGGACCGTCCCGAGCATCATCATGGATTAGGGCACATTGAAGTAACAGGAAACAGGAAACGCAATTGGCATCCGGGACTCAGAGGTACTCGCTTGATCAGCAGAAAGGCCCGCCTGCGCACCTTTTGAAGTGCTGGTGCAGGGTGACCACCCTTTCTGAACCCCAACAGCAGCACCACATGCCCCTTGTGCACACACCATGCGCACCCCCCCCCCCCCCCCACACACACACCATGCGCTTGGAACACAGGAAATGCACACAACGCTAGGCCCAAGCTCTTCAGGGCATCATGGCGCTGTGCTGCACCAGCATGTTGCTTTGGCTGAATTCACTTGGACGTGCAGTCACCGCATTCATGCAGCCCTGGGTCTCCATGTGTGAAGAGGGGACAATACCTTGAGGAGTGCGCTCCGTCTGCCCCTGAAGCCGGTCCCATGTCCTGGACTGAGAAGTATCGTTGTGCAAGGGCCCAGAACCCGAGAAGGTAGCCTGAGAGCGTAGAGAGACTGCTGGTGGTCCACACACACACACAGCACCACCGAAGAGTGGCACACAGAGCTGGCGCGGCAGCCCTGCAGCCCTTCACCACTCCACCCCCCCCCCTGCACGCGCCAACGCATGTCAGGCCGAAGTCAGGGAAAATGGCAGCTCGACAGACGGGGTCCGCGCTGCGATACGCGGCTCATGGGAGTTTACAGCAACATTGGCTGACAACACCATCAAAAGCAATAGAAGCGTGCTGCAGCCCTCAGTAAAATGGTGTGCAAACAACAAGGGCATTCTTGACCACAAGAACTGTGGTCAGAAAACGGTCAGATGGGTCGCGGGGGTCGGACAAGCAGTTGGAGGGCATTTGCCCTGACTCCGGGCGGCTGGGCACAGGTGTCCGGAACGAGCTCCCACACGTGTGACCAAAGCAAGCGGCACTTGGGTGATGCCGATGGACTGTGGTCAATGAGCAGGTGGGAGGGGTGGGCTCAGCTGCGGTGGTTTTTGGGGGGTTATCCAAATCTAGAGCACAGCTCCGCACCCCTAATCCCTCTGCACAATTCACCTCCCTTGAACTGGTCCACATGGTTGAGAGCACCAGCCACAGCACCGCATCAGTGCCCTCATACCCCCGGTGAAGGAAGACCCCAAACACCCACAAGCAGCAGACGCCATCGCAGCAGCAGCAATCCTTCGATTCTACACTACATTCGACTGCAAGTGGGAGGGGAAGCTGGGCACTTCGTAATCGCACCACAGTGCCCTCAGCCAGGCATACCTTATTGAGGGTCACATCCGAGGGTTGAGCTTCGTCACACAAGAGCGTCTCCACAAGAAGCAAACCGATGAAGGTGCGGATCAACATTTTTGTGTGTTCATGTGCTGTTCAGGTACAAAGAATGAGTGGCACACTGGGCCACTACCCCCCCCCCCTTTGTAATAGCTACGCCAAAGTACGGAATTAATACGGTCCCTACGCCTACTGTAGCTATTACAAAGGCGTGGCTTGCGCACAACACATACAACTACCGACATACACGTGAGAGAATGCATGGTATGAGTGAGCTGGTGCAAGAAAGGGGGAGATAGTACACAAATATCCCCCAAATCAGAGCTATGTGGGTTCAAGTGGGCAAACACTCACAACAAATGTGTCCATGACCCTATGTAGCTGGCAAATTTGTCACCAAACCCATGTGTTATGCGGCTGCACTACATTTGTACCGAATTAAAATTAGGTACCAAATTAATACGGTCCCTACGCCTATTGTAGCTATTACAAGGGCGTAGCTATTACAAGGGGGGGGGGGGTACAACCGTGAAGCATCTACTGCACCTGTCCCTTGCATTAGCCCTTGGCCCCATACGGGAGAGGAAGCGAGGTGACCGAACTGCAGGGCGTGGAATATGTCATAGTTTGCATAGCAGTACTTGCTTCTTTCCGGGTCCCAACAACGGAGTCAAGATCCATTCACAGGGTCGGCATGGGGGATCCCACGGCGCAGCTCACATGCATCAGATCGTCGTGTGCGCGCCCTCCCTCAGCCTCCCATGCGTTGGTGACATGTACTATGAAAAGAAAAATCCAAATCATCACGTTGTACATAATGCACATGGATGTGAACAAAATCTTTTTTTTCGTTCATAAATTCCAGGCGCCAAAGGCGCCAGAAAACTTTTTTCTTTGTATTTTCCCTCATGTGGTCTTGGTGGTTTGGTGGGTGGGTGCCTCCTGAGGTTGAGCCCCCCCCTATAGGGGTAGGCCAAGAGCTGTGCCTCTGGCCAAAAAGTGGGTGGGTGCCCGTCTCAACTGACCCCCCCCCCTCCCCCCCCCTTTGTTAAGCAAAGGCCCAAAATATGCCCTGGCCTGATGCATAAAAGCCTTCCCCCGCACAGTGAAGGGTTATCCCCAAGTGGGAGGGGACGAGACGCAAAGAGAGGGCTTTATTTTCAGTGCAGTCTCCACCACGCTCTCTCAGACCCCATGAGTGCCACGGCATTGTCTCGCACCCCCCCTTCTATGCGAAGAACCCCTCCCCTCTTACCGTAGCACTCAGCCAACAGAATGCACCGGTGAATGGAAAGAAAGAAAATTTTGGAAAAGGAAACTTTCAAAAAAGGGGCAACCAAAAGTCAACAAAAACTTGAATAGCTGTCCTGCATCCACAACAACCATGAAGAACCCAATTTTGTGGAAACAAAATCAGGCGTTCTGCATCCGGGTAATAAAAAATACCCAAAAGTATGCACGGTGCGCGCACTTGTGTGTGCACATACTCTGACAGTGATCTGGCTTCGTGGGCCTTGATTGTCCACCATTGTCCACCACTTGCAGCATCCACCATTGCATGCATTCACTGGCTCACCCACCCACCCACTCACTCACACACTCATGGCAAAGGCATTTGGAGACAAGGTCTGATCAAAAGATGAATTATTGCCAGAGTGCTGTCCAAGCAGCAAATAAGTCAGTCGCCAGCCCTTAAAATGTCATTCGCGGTGGGCAGACCAATGCAGATACCCCTTTACATTGATGGCCGTGGGGCCTCCTGCTGAGCCTGAATAGGATGCGGCTTAGGGGAGCAGCTGCAACATTGCACACACGGCGACAGCAGCCGGTGATATCCAAAATTGCGAATCAAGAAACTGATCCGAACTCGCAAAATTTGAACAGCGACGTCAAAGCGCAACGAAATAGCTGACCCCAGCAAAGTAGTTGGGCTCAATGATGTCGCATGCACGCCATGCACACCCTGCTTTCCCCTCAAAGGCTGCTCTGATTTGTACTGACTGGCTGACTGACTGACTGGCTGGCTGGCTCTGGGGTGTACTCGCAAACCATCACATGGGTAATGGTGGTCGCAGTTGGGACCCGTGGAACTTGAATCGATTGACGTGCCGAACAACAACGTGACCTCTAACAGTCACCAAAGACCTAGGGATATGCATATAATTTCGCGAACCCCCGGCGACGACGATCCAGAATATATTCTTGACTCACTCGCCGCCGGAATGGGAGGCCCTGCGTGCCACGAGGGCACCAGGCCAAGACCTGCACCCATCGCTCCCGCGACCTTGTTCGCCGCGGCGCACCGGACCGCGGCTTTAGACCACTGCTTTCAGCAAAACCAACAGCTTTAAGTGGAAAGAACTATGCAACCGCCCTCTAACACATTTCATGAAATAACGCAAGATCATTATGAATGCAGCCTTTCGGTTCTCAACGTGAAATAGGACTACACACTGAAGTATGTACAGACCACGCAGTGCCTCTGAGGGGTACACCATCGTGCGTTGTCCTCGGGATGAACACAATGAGACGTGCGGGCACTGCTAGACATAATGGTGCCTTAATCGGGCCACAAGACCTCCCTCGCGCCTGAGCGGTCTCAGTGGGAGCCAAAAGGCTCTCGCGATCTAGCCTCCTGGCTGCCCTCACATGATGGTGCAGGGGGCCGACTTGGTGTTCAGCTCCCTCTGAATGGCCGCCTCATAGGAGGTGAACCCGCGGCTCTGGGGCTTGTGCAGGGCCTGGCCGGGGGGCGCGTTGGTGGCGCGGCCGTTGGGCACGGCCCGCTGGTCCACCAGGACGTTGCTCAGGTCCCACGGGGTGCTGAGGTCGACCGCGTGGGAGGCGGACAGCTGCGGGCGCTGCCGCATCTTCTTTGCGGCCAGCTCGGAGTAGATGCGGTCGTACACCTGCTGGCAGGTCGGGTTCCCCCGGGTGGCGCCGAGGTACGCTAGGGTCAGGGCCCCGCCCTTGGTACCGAGGTTGGCGGACGTCTGCGCGTCCTCGCAGCCGCTGATCATCCGGACGTCCGCCTTGCACACGTTGGGGTACCGGTCCTTCTTCCAGGTGCGCGCGCGGTTGTCCCACGTGCAGGGCAGGTCCATCCCAGTCCCGCTGTGGCAGCAGTCCATCAGCGCCGTCAGGCGGCTGCCGGCGGGCAGCGGCTTGCAGACGTAGTCGAAGATCTCGTTGTCGACGATCTTGCCCTTCTTGTAATCCGCGGGGCAGATGACCTCGTCGAGGCCGTCCGCCTCCGCGTGGTCCTTGGCCTTCTGCTGCGTCCCGTGGCCCGAGAAGCTGAACCACAGCACGTCCCCGGGGGCCGCGCCGGAGGACAGCCAGTTCATGGCCGACAGGATCGCGGCGCGCGAGGCCCCCTGCGGCCCCTGCTCGTCGGTGAGGACGCGGATCTGGGAGGCCGGGAAGCCGCAGCCTGAGACGAGCGCAGTGCGCGTTTTGGGCGGCCTGAGTGCCCTATGGGACCCCCTTAGAAGGGTGGGGGTGGGGATGTGGTGGCAGCTTACGCCAGGGGATTGCTAAATGACACTGGGAGGGGGGGGGCTATTCTGGAGGCCGAGTTTAGGTGCAGAAACATTTTCTTGGCCTCAGACCCCCCCCACCAGCCCCCCAACCCCCCATCCCCCCACCACCCGGTATAATATTGGCCGTAGGATGAAAAAAGGACGTGTTCTGCAGCCCAGGGCCAGCCATGTTTGAAAACCTGTGAATCACTGTATGCACTGAAAGCGGGGTCAAGATGGCACCAGCCAGCTCTGTTCAGCTTGAACAGCTGAAAAAGGGAATTCCAAATTCCAGCTTTTGGTTTGTCTTTGTGTCCACAAGTTGAAAAAAGGCTCGGAAAGCATGTTGTACGCTCTCTTTATGTGCTTTTAAGGCTCCCAATCGCCGGCAGGATGGTGGGTCTGGAGTGTGCCAGGCCAGCCCGAGCCCCCGCACTTTCTGCTGGAGGGCATGAAGACGGTTCAGCGCAGGGTGCGGGACGGCCTGCGCTGTCAAGCCATGCGCGTCCTGGAGGCACAGCGCCCTGCCACCTTCGGGAGCCTAGGGGACGGCGTATCGTCTTCGTGCGGTGAGCCGCAGTGCGGGCAGCGCGCCGTGTCCCGCAGCCTGTGGTCCTGCACGGGGCCCACCGTCCACATGGCTCCTGCCAGCAGGCCCTTCAGGAGGGAGGCCTCTTTCTCGGTGGAGGCCACGCGGAGTGCCCGCCGGCATGCGCTGCCGTGCACACGCTGCCGCGCATGCCTGTAGGACTGTCCGGCATGGGAAGATGCATGGGCACTACGGCGGACGGGGGTGCTCTGAGCGGCTGCCGCAGCTGGGGCTGCCAGAGTAGTGGCCGGCCGGTTGGCGATGCACACGCCTGAGGCACGGAGCCTCACGGACGGGGCGGATCAGGGACACCGGATGACTTCCTATACCGCCTGTACGGGATGTACTGGGCCCCGTCAGACCGCTGCCGACCGCTGCCTCCCGCTGGGTCCAGCCTCAGGGGCGTTGGCGACCCCAGGGGCTTACGCCTCCCAGCTGCAACCGGGGGAGGGGGCGGGCGCCTGAACTATTCATCGGCCCACCACCCCAGCCCCTCGACCTCCGTACATAGGTCGACGCACTTTAGAAGGTGTGTGTCCCCTTTATGTGTTTTTCATCCTGCTTGGCCTTTGGGTGGGCACAATCGTGGTCGGTGGCAGACACTGTATGCCCCCGCCCAGGCAATTGCAACCCATGTTCTCAATGTTCCCAAAGACAGCACACTACGCTACAACAGGTCTATGTAACAGCACAACGATACCTGTGGCAACCTGTGTGGTCCTCTACCTACCCTGATCTGTCCTGGTTGGACCCTCGAGGTACCGTATAGGCCAGCCATAGGCCAAAGGCATAAGCAGGCCTGTAACTCTAGACACAAGATGTCGCAGGGGAAGCCGCGACCCACTGCCAATCTAAATCCACAGCAAAAGAAACTGAACACAATGGCGAGGCCCTTGGGTGGGGTGGGGTGGGCCAGCCAGCACGGTGCACACCCAGGAGGTACTGGCGGATGTTGTGGGCGTCGGCCACGCAGCCGCGGAGCTGGGCCGGGGTGTTGGTGTAGTTGATGCCGATCACCAGGGCCTTCTTGCGGCCGCTGGGGGGGGCCATCGGCAGCCGCTCCATGGGGACGGGGTCCTCACGGCCGGCGTGGTGCGACTCGTCGAACTCTTGGGGAAGGTCGCGCGCGTACCCAGGGGCGCCCATCGGCACCATCCCATATGCCTCGTACCCGGGGGCCATGACCTCGTACCCGGGCTCATACCCGAATGGCACGGGCTCGGCGTACCCGAAGGGGTCGGCATACACCATCGGCTGAGCGTACGCTGGCTCGGCGTACATTGGCGGGTTGTTTTGTGTTTTGTTCATCCCTTCGCTTTTGTTGTGCCCTGGTCTCCCCTCTTGGTGTCGCAGCTCTTGTTAGCTTGTTTATTCTTTGTCTGTGGCTCGCTTTTGTTTTTGCCATTCTGGTGTGTGCTTGGTCTGTGTGTGGCGCTTTGCTTGTGTTTGTCTGTCTTTGTCGGAAGATCGAAACTGAAAACACAAGACGGGCCATCAGACACTGACAGGAAGGTACCAGACAAGGTCTCTGCTGGTTTTGCACGCCAGAGCCACCAAATACTCACATGGTTGTCCCAGGTGTGTTGCCAGGGGAAAAGGCGTTTCTGAGCTTCCGTTGCACATCCCATGGCCTGGGTGAGAGCTGCTTGAGTGCAGGCTGCTGTGCTGCAAATGAGATGCCTTGAAGTCCGTCAATCAATGACCAGAACGCATTCAGATGTGAACGTGGGGGACGGTTGTGATGCACGGTTGCACACATGTGCGTGCGGTCCGTGGGCAACTTGGCTTGCTACCACTGTTGGTTTTGGGAAGCTATCGCATGGCAATTTGGTGGAATTCTGCTTTGTGATGGAGTGTGGGTGTATGATGCCTTCTACCACATTCCCCATGCTAGACCAGGGTCTTTCTGGAACCCTGGATACAAGACAACGACCAATGCACATATCTCCCATACTATGCCTGGTGGAGCACAGGGCAATTCAGGGTGCCCACATCAAGTGAAAATACAACCTTTCTTCTCGCTTGGATGTGGAGATTGAATTGTGATGTTGGGGAATCACCTGGCAACTAGTACATTCACAACGCAAAAGCCATGTACTGCCATCTTCTTCATGTGCGACATCACTGATCCATGGGTTGACCACAATGCACAGGTGCGCGCATTGGTGTCAGCCTCAATGATGTAACACCAGATACATATCCAGAGATCATGTTGTGGTGAAAACGGAAAACAAGGGTTCAAAGAGGGGCAAAGAAGGGGGGGAAATGTCGCCCGCCCCCCCTTCCCAACAGGGCTGCATAACAACCAATTGTTAACCGTGTTGGCTGAACACTTCAGCAAGCACCAAATACACTTTTTGCAACACCCTTCCACATTGACCCGTGTCACATGGATGCCTTCAGTAGAATCAAACTCACTTTCTACCCCCAAAACCCACTAGTTTATAGAAAAGGCCCGGAATTAGGATATGGGTAGTTGTCGACGCAGAGATTTTGCACTGCATGGGTAGTGCACGCAAACTCATCCTCTAACATGACCTGCTTGCCTGATGCCAACACACTGTGGTGCTGCTCAAAATGCCAGTATCAAGGGAATGTGCAGCAAGCGGCTTGTCCACGCTTCCTTCTTAGAAACATGTTCTTGGGCCCCTTTTGGTCCCATCGCAATTACCCAGGGCTATCATCTATAGTATAAGCAAAAGGAATGTAGTGAACCCGTGTGAAAACTGGTAGCATGTCATTTGGACCAAACATTAGCAATAGCGCTAGACTGTGAGAAATAGATCACATCGCAGAGGTTGTTAGATGAAAGCAAGGCAGGCCCGCATATGGGGGAACGCCACAGACACCCCTTTTGGGACCTATTTGCATACCCTACCTAAACGGGTTGAGTTGTTTGTTCAACCCCTTGGAAAATTATTATTTTGTCCAATAAACGCATCCCCCAATGAGCTTTTGGTCCAGACCCCCACAGACCCCCTCCACTTGAAACCCACTTTTTTCTTTTTTGAGGGGGGTGGGAGGGGTGGGGTCAAAAATGTCGAGAAAAAAACCACCCCCCCTTTTTGGGGGTCGAAAATCATAAATCTTTCAGTTTTTTTCGATTTTGAGCCGAAAAAGTGTTTTCGGGTCCTGAACCCAAAGGGTTTTTGTGGAGCGGAGTGGGACGAGCGCTTATGCATTTTTTAGTCGTTTTTGCTGTGTCAGCGTTTTTGGCGACCTTAGTGACCCGTGGTACCCACTCTAAGGTATGCAAGTGGGGATGTTGTGACGGCATATGTAATAGGATACAAAAAGACGTTTTTTTGCAATCTCTAGCCCTGCCTATGGCCGGTCAAGGGCTGTGTGAAAAACGCGAAATCACCGTTTCCACCAATAACGGCTTACATGTGTGCATGGGCTGGTACACAACCTACTTCATAGTTTTTCACCCTGGGCAGCTCAAAAATCGAAGTTTCTCAAACTTGTTTTGTGGATATCGTGACCACTCAAAAGGACCATCAAAGCTACGTACAGCATGTTTTAGGCAGTATCAATGTGTTTTTTACCCGATTTGGCTTTTGGGTGTGTGTGTGTGGGGGGGGGGGGATCTCCCAACGGAGTGGTACACAACCTGCCTCTACAATTTTTCACCCTGGGCAGCTCAAAAATTGAAGTTTCCGAAACTTGTTTTTTTGATATCAGGAACAGTCGCAAACACCATCCAAGCCATGTAAAGCAAGTTTTGGGCTGTATTTATGTGTTTTTCACCCTATTTGGGTATTGGGTGCAGGGGGGGGGGGGGTCTTTCAAGGGATTGGTGGAGCACCTTCTTATGCAATTGCCCACTCCTATACTCCGTGAACATGCACTGTTGGGTGATGCCGTGCCCGCGAGCACTTGTGTGCACACATACTGTGACAGTGATCTGGCTTTGTGGGCCTTGATTGTCCGCCATTGTCCACCACTTGCAGCATCCACCATTGCATGCATTCACTGGCTCACCCACCCACCCACTCACTCACTCACTCATGGCAAAGGCATTTGGAGACAAGGTCTGATCAAAAGATGAATTATTGCCAAAGTGCTGTCCAAGCATCAAATAAGTCAGTCTCCAGCCCTTAAAATGTCATTCGCGGTGGGAAGACAGATGCAGATACCCCTTTACATTGATGGCCGTGGGGCCTCCTGCTGAGCCTGAATAGGATGCGGCTTAGGGGAGCAGCTGCAACATTGCACACACGGCGACAGCAGCCGGTGATATCCAAAATTGCGAATCAAGAAACTGATCCGAACTCGCAAAATTTGAACAGCGACGTCAAAGCGCAACGAAATAGCTGACCCCAGCAAAGTAGTTGGGCTCAATGATGTCGCATGCACGCCATGCACACCCTGCTTTCCCCTCAAAGGCTGCTCTGATTTGTACTGACTGGCTGACTGACTGACTGGCTGGCTGGCTCTGGGGTGTACTCGCAAACCATCACATGGGTAATGGTGGTCGCAGTTGGGACCCGTGGAACTTGAATTGATTGACGTGCCGAACAACAACGTGACCTCTAACAGTCACCAAAGACCTAGGGATATGCATATAATTTCGCGAACCCCCGGCGACGACGATCCAGAATATATTCTTGACTCACTCGCCGCCGGAAAGGGTGGCCCTGCGTGCCACGAGGGCACCAGGCCAAGACCTGCACCCATCGCTCCCGCGACCCTGTTCGCCGCGGCGCACCGGACAGCGGCTTTAGACCACTGCTTTCAGCAAAACCAACAGCTTTAAGTGGAAAGAACTATGCAACCGCCCTCTAACACATTTCATGAAATAACGCAAGATCATTATGAATGCAGCCTTTCGGTTCTCAACGTGAAATAGGACTACACACTGAAGTATGTACAGACCACGCAGTGCCTCTGAGGGGTACACCATCGTGCGTTGTCCTCGGGATGAACACAATGAGACGTGCGGGCACTGCTAGACATAATGGTGCCTTAATCGGGCCACAAGACCTCCCTCGCGCCTGAGCGGTCTCAGTGGGAGCCAAAAGGCTCTCGCGATCTAGCCTCCTGGCTGCCCTCACATGATGGTGCAGGGGGCCGACTTGGTGTTCAGCTCCCTCTGAATGGCCGCCTCATAGGAGGTGAACCCGCGGCTCTGGGGCTTGTGCAGGGCCTGGCCGGGGGGCGCGTTGGTGGCGCGGCCGTTGGGCACGGCCCGCTGGTCCACCAGGACGTTGCTCAGGTCCCACGGGGTGCTGAGGTCGACCGCGTGGGAGGCGGACAGCTGCGGGCGCTGCCGCATCTTCTTTGCGGCCAGCTCGGAGTAGATGCGGTCGTACACCTGCTGGCAGGTCGGGTTCCCCCGGGTGGCGCCGAGGTACGCTAGGGTCAGGGCCCCGCCCTTGGTACCGAGGTTGGCGGACGTCTGCGCGTCCTCGCAGCCGCTGATCATCCGGACGTCCGCCTTGCACACGTTGGGGTACCGGTCCTTCTTCCAGGTGCGCGCGCGGTTGTCCCACGTGCAGGGCAGGTCCATCCCAGTCCCGCTGTGGCAGCAGTCCATCAGCGCCGTCAGGCGGCTGCCGGCGGGCAGCGGCTTGCAGACGTAGTCGAAGATCTCGTTGTCGACGATCTTGCCCTTCTTGTAATCCGCGGGGCAGATGACCTCGTCGAGGCCGTCCGCCTCCGCGTGGTCCTTGGCCTTCTGCTGCGTCCCGTGGCCCGAGAAGCTGAACCACAGCACGTCCCCGGGGGCCGCGCCGGAGGACAGCCAGTTCATGGCCGACAGGATCGCGGCGCGCGAGGCCCCCTGTGGCCCCTGCTCGTCGGTGAGGACGCGGATCTGGGAGGCCGGGAAGCCGCAGCCTGAGACGAGTGCATTGGGTGGGCACAATCGTGGTCGGTGGCAGACACTGTATGCCCCCGCCCAGGCAATTGCAACCCATGTTCTCAATGTTCCCAAAGACAGCACACTACGCTACAACAGGTCTATGTAACAGCACAACGAGACCTGTGGCAACCTGTGTGGTCCTCTACCTACCCTGATCTGTCCTGGCTGGACCCTCGAGGTACCGTATGGGCCAGCCATAGGCCAAAGGCATAAGCAGGCCTGTAACTCTGGACACAAGCCGTCACAGGGGAAGCAGCGACCCACTGCCAATCTAAATCCACAGCAAAAGAAACTGAACACAATGGCGAGGCCCTTGGGTGGGGTGGGGTGGGCCAGCCAGCACGGTGCACACCCAGGAGGTACTGGCGGATGTCGTGGGCGTCGGCCACGCAGCCGCGGAGCTGGGCCGGGGTGTTGGTGTAGTTGATGCCGATCACCAAGGCCTTCTTGCGGCCGCTGGGGGGGGCCATCGGCAGCCGCTCCATGGGGACGGGGTCCTCACGGCCGGCGTGGTGTGACTCGTCGAACTCTTGGGGAAGGTCGCGCGCGTACCCAGGGGCGCCCATCGGCACCATCCCATATGCCTCGTACCCGGGGGCCATGACCTCGTACCCAGTCTCGTACCCGAACGGCACGGGCTCGGCGTACCCGAAGGGGTCGGCATACACCATCGGCTGAGCGTACGCTGGCTCGGCGTACATTGGCTGCAGCATCGGCTGTGGCTCCGCCATGAGGATGGGCTGCGGCTCGGCCAGGAGGAGCTGCGGTTGCTCGAAGACGGGGGCAGGGGCAGGGAGAGCCTGCATCGGAGCGGCGTATGCTGGAGCTGCGGGGGCAGCGTAGATGGGGCTCATGCCAGGGTCAAAATACATTGCAAGAGGCGGAAGATCGAAACTGAAAACACAAGACGGGCCATCAGACACTGACAGGAAGGTACCAGACAAGGTCTCTGCTGGTTTTGCACGCCAGAGCCACCAAATACTCACATGGTTGTCCCAGGCATGTTGCCAGGGGAAAGGGCGTCCAAGGTATGTAAAGCATGTCTTAGGCAGTAATTATGTGTTTTTCACCCTACTTGGGTATTGGGCGCCCGGGGGGGGCAGGGGGGTCCTTAACGGGGGAAAAAAAAGTTGTTCCAGAACCTGGTATTTGCAAAAGAGCCCGCGGACAGTACATGTCTTCACCCCGGTGTTCCCAATTGTTCAACCATGAGTCCCTAGCCCCAAATTTGTTTCAGCACACAACCGTATGATCCTAGCCCCACATGTGTTGCATGATAGCATCAGAACCCTACCTCACACCTTGCACAATTCAACATGAACAAGAGCAATACTTTTTTCGATCAAATCCAGCGATGCGGCGTTCGACCACCCGAATGTTCCATCGCTGGTGGCACAGCTGATAACAAACTCCCTGCAGCTGGTACAACCTCTGGAAGTGCACCCTGACACGCTCCATAAGCTCACCCCCGCTCACACTCAAACCATGTCTGGGGCAAAATCAGAAGTGGCCCACTTGTGGGCAAGGTGGCTACGTAACCCCTGCCGCCTCGGGGATCCCCTCCGCTTCAGAACGGGGGGCAAAATCAGAAGTGGCCCACTTGTGGGCAAGGTGCCCCTGCCGCCTCGGGGATCCCCTCCGCTTCACAGCGGGGGGCAGAATCAGAAGTGGCCCACTTGTGGGCAAGGTGGCTTCGTAACCCCTGCCGCCTCAGGGATCCCCACCGCTTCAGAGCGGGGGGCAGAATCAGAAGTGGTGCCCAAAAGAGGGCGGAATTGCTACGTAACTCCTGCTTTCTCGGCGATCCCCAAAAAGGGGGGATAGACATGGCCCACGTTGGGCTGGGGCAAAAAGGCCTCTAGGGGCTGTCCTTAAGGGGGGGTCCTTAACAAAAAAAAATCTCGTCCCTTAAGGACCCCCCTGGGGGGGGGGGTCCCCCAAGGGATTGGTACACAACCTGCTCATGCATTTTGTAGCCTATACAGCTCAAAAAATCGAAGTTTCCGAAACTTATTGTTTTGATATTGTGATCACCTAGAATGACCATCCAAGATAAGCAAAGCATGTTTTAGCATGTAGTTATGTAGTTTTGACCCTATTTTGGGTGTTTGTTGCTTGGGGTAGATTCTCTGCGAGGTGGACTTGCCGAAGGCAACTGAATAACCTCGCAGAGGTTGTTAGATCAAAGCCACACAGGCCCGTATATTGGGGAAAGCGCCACATACCCCTTTTGGGCCTTTTTGGGGCTATTCGCGTACCCTACCTCCACGGGTTGAATTGTTTGTTTAACCCCTTGTGAAACTATTATTTTGTCCAATAAACGCATCCCCCAATGAGTTTTTGGTCCGGACCCTCCAAGACCCCCCCCCACTTGAAACCCAGTTTTTTGGGCTTTTGAGGGAGGGGTGGGGGGGTGGGGGGGTGGGGGTCAAAAATGTCGAAAAATCGACCCCCCCCCATTTTTTGGGTCGAAAATCATGAATCTTTTGCTTTTTTTCGACTTTGAGCCGAAAAAGTGTTTACGGGTCCCGACCCCATGGGGTTTGTATGGGGCGGAGTGGGACGAGCGCTAGTGCACTTTATGCACTTTTCAGCCATTTTTGCTATGTTGGCGGTTTTGGCGACCTCGGTGACCCATGCTACCCACCCTGAGGGGTGTGAGTGGGGATGTTGTGGCAGTATATGCCTACGAGGATACGAAAGGATGTTTTTTGCAGTCTGTAGCCTTGCCGACGGCCAGTCAAAACGTGTGCCAAAGACGCGAAATGACTGTTTACATGAGTGAATGGGCTGGTGCACAACCTGCGTATGTAGTTTTTCACCTTGCACAGCTCAAAAATCGAAGTCTCCGAAACTTAGTTTTTTGATATTTCGATCACCTAAAATGACCATCCAAGGTATGTAAAGCATGTTTTAGGCCATATTTACGTGTTTTTCACTCTATTTGGGTATTGGGCGCAGGGGGGGCGGGGGATCTCCCAAGGGATGGGTATGCAACCTGCTGATGCAATTTTTCACCTTGAACACCTCAAAAATCGAAGTTTCCGAAACTTGGTTTTTTTGATACCGTGACCTAAAATGACCATTCAAGGTATGTAAAGCATGTTTTAGGCAGTGATTATGTGATTTTCACCCTATTTGGGTATTTGGGTGCGGGGGGTGGGGGGCGGTTTCCCAAGGGATTGGTACACAACCTGCTTATGCATTTTTCAACCAATACAGCTCAAAAAATCGAAGTTTCCGAAACTTATTTTATTGATATTGTGATCACCTAAAATGACCATCCACGATATGTAAAGCATGTTTGAGCCCGTGTTTATGTAGTTTTTACCCTATTTTGGGTGTGTGTTGCTTGGGGTAGATTCTCTGCAAGGTGGAGTTGCCGAAGGCAATAGAATTTCCAACCGTGTTGTTGCATGCTATGTGGCACCCAAATATACCCAAAAAAGAAAAATCCGTAGAAAAAAACATTAGCGGATCCTGCGGTATGACTATATTCTGTGCTAGCCTCCACTCTACATGTGCAGAAAATGGGTAGGGATTACCATATCGGTGTACCGGTTCCCAAAGTGCATTGCCCAGAAACAAGTTTTGACGGCGCCTCGTGCACTCGTGGGGCCCACAAGGCAAAAATTCAGCAAAGGTCTTGGCTGGAGATGATCAAAGGCTTGCCAAACCTCAAGCCCTACAAATCTGTCAAAACAAAGGGGTGTGCAGACGCCAACCCGAATCCGCCTTCCACGGTCATCTGACACCCAAAGCTCAATGGCTTGGTGCCTGGCCACCACCTCGACTACCTGCGCGGGCTGCAGCACCTTGATCAACATAGTCACATAGCACCTCGAGGTCCCAAACACTAGACCAGACATCATAGATCACTTGTACTAGGTATGTAATGTACAAGGTAACAGAGCTACTGGTACAAGACCTGTGTAAACATCGCTCCTTTGAACAAACATTGAACAAGCAAAAGGGGCAATTCAATGAACTCATTTGCTGTGTGCCAGCAATCGATCCCCCAATATAGACACATGCCTCCAAATGGTGTTCCCAACATGGGGAGGAATCCCAAATGGCTACATGGACCCTACACAAGGGGTCCCCGAAGCAGTGACTGCAGGTGCTTGGTTGGGCCAGACCGCCTATTCTCCGCACCACCTGCGCACGCTGTGTCAAGGGCTCCCCCAAGGAAACCCCAACAAGGCCCAACATGCCGTCATCCCAGGTAAACCCGAGTCCAATCCCCTTCCAAATCTGCACAATGTTGTGCACTCATTTGGGCAGAAACGTCAGTCAGTATATGCAGATGCAGCCAGTCCACAATGACCAAATAAGCAGCGCAATCCCCCCAAACCCACGGCAACATTCAGAGCCTGCAAATCAAAAAGGGCACAAAATGTAGAGAAGACTATGTCATCCACTGTGTTGCTTTAAATTGTACCACAATATTGGGCATGCAAAGAATTGTTGCAGTTCTTTACAGGCTCCAAAGGCACTCTACTGGATGATTGGCTGCAAAGAGGTGCAGTGGCACCTCAATGTAGAAGACCATGGCCCAGCCCGGTCCCTCCCCACCGAGTTGCTAACATCGGTGATACTCCCGCTCTGCAGCTGTCACCTGGACACTTGGCCGGAGACCGCAAACAGGGAAGAGCCCTGCCTGGTGGATCCGGCAAGTACCTGGACAGGTGGGCCTGGCAGCAATGATTGGCAAGAAGAGTGCTTCAGCAGTCGGTTGCCCTGTGTATCTTTCGAGATTGTCTCGAGCAGGGTGCACAGAGACACGGAGCATCATCTTTCAGGACGTCGTTAAGCTGAAGTTCTGGTGCTACACAGTGCCAGAGTCGGTAATGCACCGGGACCGAATCCTGCATCAGGAATCAATGCCAAGGTGATGAAGCGGGGGACGCGGTGGGACCACCGTGCCAGCACGGCAGCACCATTGCAGAGTACAGTACTCGTGTGGGTGCGCACTGGCGAAATCCAAGTGCACTGCAAAGTGATAGCCACACATCCAGTGCATCGGAACATTGCTCTGAGGTGGCAGTGTGATGGCGCAACTCTTAGCCCCTGGACAACTGAAATACCAAGGGGAACTTGAACACACACAGGTGCGCGCACGTGAAGCGGACGAAGGGGGTGTTGTCAGATGGTGCGCGCATGGTGCGGCATCTTTTGGACGTTTCCGGAGATTTTATGCGGTGAAGAGGCCCGTCAAAACCACTATGGTAGGGGTTCCTACAGACTTGCGAAGGATTCCCAGAAGATTCTGGACGGTTCCTGCTACTTATCTGTGGCTTCCAGGTGGTTGCTGCGAAATCTAGGTGCCTTCCACATGGTTACTGCTAATTCCTAGTGGCTTTTGGAGGGTTGTTGTTATTTTCTGGTGCCTTCTGCATGGTAACTGTTAATTCTTGGTGCAACTTTGAGCCTACAATGTGGCAGAAGGCAGTGCCCATAGAAACGGACGTCCGAAAACTTTGCATGGTACGCGCACAGTGCGTGCAACACCCTCAAAGCAAACTCACGACACAAGAAACACACACAGACACGCACGTTGAGAACCACAAGAACACAAGCACAATAAAAGCAGCCTGAGACCTCATCAAGAGCCACACAGCAGTCCCAGATTTTTTTCGTTCTAAACAAAATAAACACCAAGAAAAATACACACGCCGCCCCAATATCAGTCGACCGGTCGCCTCTGAGTTGGGGTGTGGCGTCATCGAGGGACTTGTCCTGGGGCAAAGGCCATGCAGACCCAAATATGCCACAAAACGGGGGTGGCACGAGGGCAGAGGAGGCGCCATAAGAAGGAGTGGAGGTCTGGCGGTGTTCAAAGTCAAGCGCCAGGCAGCCCGAATGGCGATCACACAGAGAACCATGGCACAGAACAGACCCGCCGCCAGCTTTCGGCCTGGGACGATGCAGTAGGGACATAAGGAGAGGGAGGGGCTTGAGGGCACAGCGAGAACAGCAAGTTGGTATTGGCATCTCTGGTCTGCAGCACTTGTCGTCCCTGGACGGAAGGGTAACCAACCGCACTTGGGGACTAATCAACAGCGGTTGGCGGTTGACCAGCTGCGGTCGGCGGCAAAGCCGACGGTGTACCGGAGGCGGCCACGATCTCAGTGCAGACTCGGCTCCAACTGCGACGTCCATGACTGACAGCAGCACACTGTGAAACACCCGCCCTACCGCCACGCTGCCAGAGGCTTGACCGACAGAGACTTGGGGACTGTCCGGCTGGGGCATGGGAGCAGGCCGCCAGGTGGTCAGGCGTTCCATCAACGCTCAGGTTGCCCCTGCCCTCACAATCCTCATCGCCGTCTGTGCCCCACAGTCGATGGAGCGCCGCTGGACGGCCGGAACGTGCCCTATCTTCGGTCTGGCTCCTCTCGCGCTGACGCACCACGGCTCCTGCCCTGAGTACCCCACGACGGTGCAACCGGACACACATTGAACGCACGTGTGCTCGCCTTATCCCAGCCCCATGCGTCCCTTGCGGTAGGGGGGTGGCGGGCCGGGGGCTGGCATTCGCCCACAGACACAGCCCCTGGAAAACGAGCACATCCTAAACAGACAAGGGTGCGCATGAGCAAACATTGATGCTCCGCACGGGCCCCAGCGGTGGCCCACTGGGCGCGGGATCCCCTGGGCGCAGACGAACAACGGCGCTGTGCCGCAGGGGCCCCCGGGTTGGTTCCCTGGGGCCCTCCATCTACCCCCCACCCCGCCGCGCACGCACGCACGCACGCACGCACGCACGCACGCACGCACGCACGCACGCACGCACGCACGCACGCACGCACGCACGCACGCACGCACGCACGCACGCACGCACGCACGCACGCACGCACGCACGCACGCACGCACGCACGCACGCACGCACACACACACACACACACACACACACACACACACACACACACACACACACACACACACACACACACACACACACGCTGCAAATGGGAAGCCGGGAGCCACACGTGGAAGCGCCCTGGGCAACTGCACATGGCACAGAGGACGGCACTGGCGAGTCCCCGGGAGTCCCCGGGCACGGGTCGTTAGATCGGAGGTCTTGGGCATTCTCTGCCCCACGCTGTACCCCGGTCTTCAATGGACCTGTGCCTTTTTGCGCGCACGAGCGCCACAGCGACCAGGATCCACTCGGCCCACAAGGATCAACACCGGACCCCCCTGACCCCCTGACCACTGAGTGCAGCGCCCTTCCCCTCATACCCCACAGAACAGGGGAATGGCGTGGACAACAGGACTGGATTGGGGTGTGCACGCCCGTCAGTGGCCACCGCGCGCTCGCGCACTCGTCATCTGGCCGGCCCCCTTCGACCATTGCGTGGACGGGGCTCTGCTTAGGCGTGCACGACAGAGACCGGCTGACTGGCCCATTGGGCAATAGGGGGTGGGGAGAAAGGCAGGGGGTCTAGGGTCCTAAAAACATGGTGACGAAAGGAAGGACTCGCACAGCGCGCCGCGGTAGAGGGCAGTCGGATGTGTGACGGCGGAGCACAGCTGCGGGCAGTACGGGCATTGCCTTACGGGCGGGCGGGAGCAGTGGCACCGGCGCGACCGCGCCAGGCACCGGCGGTGGTGCGGGGCACACGCGGCCGGCGGCCGGCAACGGAGCGCACGCGCTCATTTGTGGTCCCGGGCCGCCATCTCGCGCAGGAAGCGCTCCGTCAGGCGCAGGTCCCGCACCGCCTCCGCGGAGAAGTGGTCCTCGGCCTCCGCGTCCGGGACGGCGCCGGGGAACAGCGGGACGAGCCCCTGCACCCCCAGGCCCCAGCGCTCGTCCGCCAGCGCCAGCAGCTCCCGAGCCAACTGCGCGGAGCAGCCGGAGGCGGCGCACACGCGACGCACCGCGGCTCCGAAGTCGCGCAGGTACGGCGTGCGGTCCCCCGTGGCCGCCCCCAGCAGCTTGGCGTGCTCCCACACGACAGCGGCCAGGCGGTGGACGTCGCCCCAGCCCGGGAGCGACGGGAGGCTGTTGGGGTCCAGCACCGTGACGTCGAAGTTGTCGTGGACGAAGAAATCGATGCCAAACAGGGTGGCGCACGCGACGCCGGGCCCCAGGCACCGGCGGTTGCTGGCGGCGGAGCGGTTCTCGGCGCGGACGAGGATCGTGCGGGTGGTCCGGAGCAGGTTGTCCCAGAGCACGGGCGGGAACGCGCGTGCGACGAACCGCGTGTTCGACGTGTTGTAGGACCGCAGCGGGTACCCCAGCGGGCCCCGCGCCTCGGGCAGGGGGCTCCAGAGCAGCTGCGTCGTCCGGGCGGCGCCGCAGCGGTGGTTGGTCACCATCGCGCAGCGCCCCCGCGCGTCGTACCCTTCGTTGGCCACGAACAGGGGGACGAACGGGGCGGCGTAGGCCCGCAGGGGGTCGTTGACCACCGAGACGTAGAGACGGGCGGTGGCCATGCGCCCTTCGTACAGCCATGGGCGGTCCAGCCGCTGCGACACGGGGAAGGGGCGGGGGGGTAAACAAAGGGGCAGGGGGGAAATGGGAACACGTGCATTCTATTGTTTTTGGCCAGGCACACCGAAGAGTAGAGCCCAACATATTGGGAAAAGGGAGTAAAAAGCAAAAGTTTTTACTCAAGTTTCCAAACTGAGAAAAGAAAACCGTTTTTGAATCGTTTTTGAAACTTTGAATTTTATTTCTCAGTTTTGAAACCTTTTTAAAAATTTAAAAATAATAAAAAAAACAAAAAAACATAAAAAAAAGTTTCTCCTCACTTTTACCACAGACCCAGAGGGCATTCTGCTACTGGTTGGCACACAGGGGCTGATCCCCCGTCTCGAGAGACCAAGACTGCCATACATGATGTGTGAGGTTTCATCGCTCTGGGTGGCTTAATTGTGCATGTTTGATTGCTCCATCCGTGGCCACAGGGTGATAAGACCCCCTCTCGGGGCGCAGCGCGGGCGTCTTTCATTGACGTCGCACGCGTCAAATTGATTTCCGACTCCATCATCATGGTGCTTTGGCGGTGCTTTCGCTGGCCAGAGGAGTGGGTTCGACGGAGGTTGCGCATCACCGCCTTCGATGAGGGACGGGGGGCACCACCGCGGGAATTGTTCCCGGTCAAATCATGTCTGAGGGGTCTCATCGCTCCGAGGGACTTGTGGGAAGTCCGAAAATTGCACTGTTCAGGGGGGCACACTGCAGAAGCGGTTTGTGCACCCGTCGCCATTCGGCAATGCACGGAAGTAGCCAGACCAAACGCAGGGGAATCGTCCGCTTGCCTCTGCCGGGCCCAGCCTTCGACGTGCCAGCGACGCAAAGAGTGCGCACGCGCGACTGGCACAAAATAGAAGGTGGTCGGGGCACAGCCCAACAGTGGCCAGGCGCGAGCCGTCGGCCCGTCCTGCGTGCCTCCCTCAGAGGGTACGAGGTACCTGCGCGTGCACCCCAGGGCAAAGCCCGGCCCCTGGGGTCACTCGACAGGTCGCTGCACCTCTGCCTTTGGCGCGGTGGTGGTGGTCAGAGGCCCAGTGTCACCCGTGGGGCTCCACTTGCGACGTCCATGACTGAAGGCAACACTCTGCAAAACATCCGCCCTACCGCCACGCTGCCAGAGGCTTGACCGACAGAGACTGGGGGACTGTCCGGCCGGGGCATGGGAGCAGGCCGCCGGATGGTCAGGCATTCCACCAACGCTCAGGTTGCCCCTGCCCTCACAATCCTTCTCGCCGTCTGCGACCCACAGTCGATGGAGCGCGGCTGGACGGCCGAGTCTGCGAGGGCACTGGGCTTCGCATCGTGCCCTATCGTCGGTCCCCCTCCTGCCCTCACCCCCCTCCCACTGGACCTCTCATCCTCTCATCAGCCAGGGGTCTATCTGCTCCCCCTGTGTGACATTCCGTTTGGTTGTTGTTTCTTTATGGAGCCCTGGACAGTCACCCGTTCGTCCCTTCGCATGTTGCGTCGGGTCGCTGCTTTCTGTCGGCCGCTGCGGCCGGTGCTCCTGCTGGTGTCGTTTCCGCGTTCGCGGAGCACAGTGGTTGGTGTGCTGGGGCTGTGCTGGATGTGGCAGTACGTGCCGTTTGCACGTCAGCGGCGCCCAGTAGTTGGCGTATGGGGGTTGTGTTGGTTGTTGCGGGGGTCGTTTGACTGTTGTTGCTGTCCACACCCCTCCGTCCTCAGGCCGTCCACCACCTGCCTCGCTGCGTGCCTGCCCCCCCCAGCCCAACACACGCAAAATGGGAAGCCGGGAGCCACTTGTAGAAGCGCCCTGCCCTATGCTACGCCCTCAGCTGCGGGTACGGGCTGGCAGTGGCGCACACCTGCGACACGGTGGTCGTGGGGTCGGCGGACGCGTTCAGCAGCGGCAGCAGCTCCGCGTACGTCCCCACGCGCGTCTTGCCGTGGGCCGCGGACTTGAGGAACCAGACGGTCTCCGGGGCCCGCCGCGCGGCCTCCTGCAGGGCCTCGCGGTGCGACGGCGCGGCCCAGTCGTACGTCCTCGGGACCCACGTCTCGTTCCCCTGCCGCAGCCGCGTCAGCAGCTGCTTGCACTCCACGTGCCGCGCGCCGGGGCACGCCGTGATCAGGGTCCCGGTCGCGTGCGCGGTCGCCGGGCACTCCCGGACGCACGACGGCCGGTTGGCACTGAGGCGCAGCGCCGGGCCCGCGGGGCCGTCGCGCAGGCCATGGGCCGCGAGGACGGCGCCGGCGAGTCGCCACGTCGGGTCCCCCGGCAGGCCCACGCGGTGGACGAAGTGGCGCTGGGGGATGTGCGCGGGGATGCCCTGCAGCCAGGCGTCGAGCCACGAGGGCTCCGCCAGGGCTGGAAGCGTGGGGGATGCCGCAAGGGTGGGCACCACGGAGCCCGGGGCGTCCCCGAACAGGCAGCGGCTGTGGTAGAGCTCCAGGTAGACGAGAAACGGAATAATGGCCAGCACCCCGATCAACGCGAAGACGTACCCCATGGTCATGGAACACTGCGGTGAAGGTGCGGGGTCCATCAAGGCACCCAAGCCCACAGACAGACAGCCCGTTGGGACCACCGCCTGTGATGCCTGCAACGATTGAGCAGCCCCATTGGCAATGGCCCCGCGGCCGTGATTCTTACTTCCGAGTGGGGGGGTCCAGCGGCAGAGGGCCATGACGTCAGGTTGTGAAATACCCATCATGATCCTGAACTCATGCCAGCCTCAATCAGTTCGACTTCAGCCACCGAATGCTGCCTTGAGTTCGCCACTCTTCCGTGGCTATCCAGCGACAGGGCGGGGGGGGGGGGGGGGGAACGACTCGAAGTATCATCAAATTTTTTTCAGAAACTGTTGTGTAGGCATGTTCTGGGCTGTGCGCCTGCGTGAAGCATCGTTTGGAGCGCTTTGTATTTCTTGCGTCCTTGTGATGGTGATGGAGCTCATCTTGGCCACTTTTTTGTATTCACCTGCGTGTACTTCTCGCACACCAATCAAACAACCTCAGCCACTAAAACCCACACACACCAATCAAACAACCACAATCACCAATAAAACCAAAATTCGCCTTATCCACTGTTGGTGTACACCCGCCTTAAACTCGCTTGGACCAAACACATATCTACAACCCACCAATTCTACCCCATCACCAACACCCACAACACCAAACATCACTTTCGGGAATTTCTATCATTCAAACCAGCAACACATCCTCCAACAACGAACACACTTCTGCCACTTGAACACACACCAACACCACCAAAATCAAACATTGCTTTCGAGTTTCACAGCATCATCACCACCAAACCAACTTACCATCACAACTTCACGCAACAATCACCCCGAAACACACAACCTACCCGATGCACACCCACCTACAAAACCAAAAACAGCCAAAAAATACATACACACCATACTAAGGGAACATCCAGGTGTAAGCCAGGTGCACCGGCAGAATGTTTGTGGATATTTCCCGTGTTTGTCTCTTGAGTAATGGTGTATTTTACCAATTTTTCGCTGTTCACTCCGGCATATTCCCAGGCAGGTGTTAAGCTATCGCAACATGAATGGGTGAATGTATAGTGGTTGCTTCATTTGGTGAAGCAGGTTTGAGTGAAGTGATGATAGGGGCAAAGGTAGGTCTAGTGACTTTTGTTTGGCTGGCCACGGTCAGGAAAAAATAGGCGGCGTCCTTCTGATTGCAACCAGAGGACGGATTTCTGTAAGGTAAAGGGCATCGCCATCAGCAGTTCAAACATTTGGACTGATTATCGTTCAAAAAGGAAAACGACAATGTACCAAACGGCATCAAAATGTCTGGTGCTGCTTTATCGATGTCAATAGCCTATTTGGTGTTGCTCGCCAAAAACCATCTTGACCAATTTCACTACCTGTGACATCCGTCGCTAGTCAGAAACGTAAATGGCACCTGCTGTGTTGTGCCATGCTTGTTGCAATGTAATGCGTGGTATGGCGGTGTGATTGGTGACGGGCGCAGTTTATGCCAAGTGGGGCGGGGCGGCAATCACCCAAAAAGGAACCCTTGTATAGGATTTAGGGTGATTGTAGGTTTTGGGGGCATTTGAGTAAAACTTAATCATCATTCCTTTTTTCTGAAAGCTGAGAAACGTTGTGTTATTGTCTTTTTGTACATTTCCACAATTTTGACTCTCTTTTGTTTTGTAAAATGGATCACTCAATTGTTAGGCCAAAAATATTCTTTACTCGTTCCTGCCAACACTTTCACCCTTTTCTGTTTCTTTTTTGATGTACTCACAAACAATTTTCGCATCTGAAACGATTGGCCGCTGCGAAAAGGAGGGTCGGTGTTGAATGATGCGAGGCATTTCGACTGTGTACTGCGCCCCTTTTCCCACTGCCCTACTCCGACATCCCACGTGCACACAATGTGCCTCCGCCCTGCTCGCACATCCCGAGTGTACACCCTGTTTCCAAAACGAAGCCAGTGTTGCCTGCTGGTGGGTCAAAAAGTGGGCTACATCTCACCAAAAAATGGTCCAAAATTGGCTAAAAATGGCAAAAATACACCGCTGGTTGCTCACTTGGGGCTTGTCAGTTCAATAAGTGCCCGGTGGGTTTCCATACCAAGTGCCGTGGGCACTTTTTACCTGCTTGGTTCGCAAGAGTCAATGGCGCCTCCAGGTGGCCGAAAACAAGGGCGCCAAAAACTCAAATGGGTGGAGTTTGGGGCCTCTCTGATGCACGATCGCCCAAGATTTACCATGCTGTACCCTGTGCACACATGGATGCTTGGGTAGGATTTGTGGGGGGGGGGGGGTCAAAAAATGACCTGCCCCACGAATCGTTTCGGGCCCGACTCCATAGGGCTTGCGGAGAGCTGGCCCGACCAGGTGCTACTGCAGTCCTGGCCACTAGGTGGTTTTTTTCCTCTGTACGAGATGAACTTCCTAGCGGCATAGATTGCAAACAACCGTGCCTGCTGCCCAGCTTATCCAGGAGCAAGATCAGTGCTTTTTCCCAGGTATGCCTTAATGCCGCCACACGCCGGCCTGTGTGGCTGGACCCCCCCCCCCCCCCCCGAGGGCCTGCAATTGAATCTGAGCCATGCCTGCCCCCATGGCTCCAACATTTGGTTCTCTCCCACCCCTTTGGACTATTCGTTCCCTTTGCTGACACTGGGTATGGGCGCTACCTTTGTTGACTGCCTCTGACCGCCCAAAGCAGTGTGACACAGCCAGGCATGCGAACGCCACGACCATGTCCAAATACATTTGTTTGGAAACACACATCCGCAGTCCAACGAAACTGTGTCCAATCAGGAGGTCAGCCCATCATACACTTGTACCTGTACACCTGCATCTCAGGGGTGCAGGTCAGGTGTATGCCTTCGTGCATACGGAGGGTATGCAGAGATAAGCGAAAATCTTACCCAGATGACATCATCCGGCAAACGCCCCTATCCGGAGATCACGACAAAGGTGGCAGTCTGGTGCCACCTCTGGACTGCCTGCGAGTGGGGCCAGGCAGAAAGCCATGAACATACCTTTTTTTTTGCGTTCAGTATACAGAAACTGTCGGCTGCGAAGGTGATTTCTCAGCTCCGGTATCTGTTACATTATGGTGCAAGACCAGAGTCATATAGTACCTTTAAGACAGGCCTACCCCTTGCAAAGAGAGGGGACACTGTCTTCTTCAGATGATACTATACAGGAAACTGCCTGATGATCAGCCACGCCCTCGCAGTGGAGGGCAAACCAGCAGGTGTACATCAAAGGCTGGAAACGTTTGCAGAAGCATATGCAGAAGCGCATCAAAGAGCCGAGTGTAATTCCATGGGAAAGCCATGAACGTACCAGTAGATGCTTGGGCTAGCAGTGGGCTAGCACCCCATGTACACTGTGGCAATGTTTGCAGTGGGAGGTGTCTTTGGTGACCTCTCCAATGCCACGGGGAGCGGCTGTGGCAGGGTGCCGCCTACTGTTGCATATTGGAGGCTGTGAACATTGCATCCAATGTGCAAATCGGCGCGAGTTAGTGTGAAACCTGTTGGCTGCAGAATATATGATAAATTAATTTTGGGAGCATCTGCTGTCCATGACTGTTAGGCACTAAGAAGGAGAAAGCTCTTGGGCCAACGCACTGGACATGGCAGTGAGCAGGTTGAAAAAAATACCCGGATTCCAGGGATCCTTAAGGCTCGTGAAGGCTGTTGGCTGCAGAATAAATAATAAATCAATTTTCGGATCATCTGTTGTCCATGACTGTTAGGCACTAAGAAGGAGAAAGCTCTTGGGCCGACAAACTGGGCATGGCAGTGGGCAAGTTGAAAAAATTACATGGATTCCAGCAATCTTAAGGCATCCCACTCCTCTGCTTCTTTCTGTTTGCAGGTGTCTCCAAACCGCGCAGCTTTCCATCCGCACTGCTCTTTGCCTCAGACAAATATAACTTGCCACCCAGGAATCGATAGCCTTGCAAAAGGTCCAACGCAGCCTGAGCGCCCCCCTGCTCCATCCAGACAAATCCGTATCCTTCCTTCAGAACTACCCGCTCCACTTCACCATAGCGGTCAAACAAGAGGCCATACTCTCCAGGGCTTGCCCCCCTGGGTACTGGGCGGAAGTATAGGGCCTTGACTTCCTTGGGCTTGGCGTCCTTTGAGACTGGAATCACCTGCATGTCCTCATAACGCGAGATGCAGTCGAGGATTTTCGCGGCAAGCTCCTCCTCAGCATCCGTTTCAGCCTCCTTGAGGGACGTTGCCAACTGCACTAGCTCATCCAGCCCCGTTTGCGCCGTGCTTCTGGCATCCACCACATCCACGGCGTGATGAGTGTTGATATCGTCAATGGTGGTGGTCATGACCTCCAACGACTTCTCATATGCCTGCCTGGCTGCACTGCTGGTGTCCTGCTTCTTCGCCTGTACTGCCTTGGCAGCCGCTTGGGCGCTGGTCGCCAGGCCGCGAAAATACAGTACGCTCCGATTCTCTGCACGCTCCAAGCGCTCAAACTCAATTTGGCATTGCCGCAAAATCAGTTGCTTCTTGGATGGAGGCAGGTCGTTGGCGATCGCCATACCCACAAACATGCGGGTGCTGCGGAACTCGCCCCCATGCAGCACGGCGATTGCAGTCTTCGCCGCCTTCTCGTTCATCCAGACAAACCCATAATCGTCCTTCAACTGCAAACACTCCACGGGTCCGAATGCACTGAACAGCCGTGAGACCTCCGCATACCCAACACCGTCAGGGATGGGACGAAAATAAACGGAGACATGTTCTGCCGACTCGTCTGCCATCTCCGCATCCTCCAGAGAAATGAGCTTAACCTCCTGTTTATCAGTGGTGTCAGCAGCTTTTGCCTGGTCCACAGTCTCCCCCAGAACGATACCTTGTGCAGGCGAAGGCTTGGGCTTAACAATCGGTGCCTCAAAGTCCTCTTCGTCTTCTTCCTCTGCACCTATTACCTCCTCAGGCGCATCGTTGGCAAAGAAGCCATACAGGAAGATAAACACAAAAGAGAACAGTGTCGCAAACAGCCCGATCTTGATAACAAAGCCAAAAACGTTCTCCAGGCTGTCCTGCGGCTCATACTCAGCATCCAGCGCCACATTGTAGTCTTGCTCGCGCAATGGTGGGGCGTCGTCCACGATGGGGTCTAGCTCCCTCAAAAATCGATCAATTTGTTCTTCCGTCTCAGCAGTCTGTGTTGGAGCAGCCACCACAGGTTGCGTGGCGCCAGTCAGGACAGTGGCTGCCATTGCAGTGGCTCCTAGAGCTGCCCGTGCCGCCTTGGAGCGGATGGGACCACCTCCCTGGGTCTCTGTGACAGCCACCGCATCTCGCTGCGCCCTGAGGGCCGCCAGTCGAGAATGAGATGAGCTGACCACAGGGGGCGTTGCCATGCTCTGCGAGGTCCACGCTGCAATCCCGGTTGCAGAAGGCTTCGCTTGGAGGAGAACCATTGTCACGCCACAAACTGCGACAACTACGAGCCCCAGCGCTGGCCGCATCCTCAGTGTGGCAGATGGAGCTTTCCTTGGATGCCCTGGTTCACAGCCCATGGAAACAGTGTGGTAGTATCGGTCGTGACTAGACAGCACATCAGCCCTTCCTTGAGTTGTGTGGGAGGACATTTTGCATGCACCTAAAAAAAATAGACACTCAGAAAGAGGCAGATGGTCAACTTAGAGCCTTTTACCCCTCTATTAACTGGAGGGTGAGATCCTGCTGCACACAAAGACGTCTGGTTTACTTGGTCCCTATTTTCTACTGCTACTAGTAAAACGGTTGATAACAATACGCCACACATTCACTTACACGCCATGACACAGTGGTACCCGGCCCCAAGCATTTACCCTGATTTTTCTTGAGATATCGGCCCATTCTGTGTTGCACTCAAGGAACATACACATCAAAGGAATTTCATTTGTCTTAGAGTGCCAACCCCAGAAATAGTACATTGTATATCTTCTCAATCCACTGTTTGCAACACCGCAAATTAGGCCCAAAATTAGTGCATCTCCCCGAAATTTCAAGGTTTTTCTGTGTTTCACATCCATCAGCCTACTTTTGCGAGCCCAATCAACCGGTTTGACAGCCCCGGGGCCACAACGGGAACAGACACAGCCAAAGGAGAGAAAGGAGAGGAGCCCCCAGCTTCAAGCCCAGAGGGTGAAAAAATGAAAGAGACTGCGGGCCTGAGCCTAAGCCCACCCTCAAGCAAGAAAGGAGAGCGGTAGCAACACTGGCAACAGTGGCCCGGCTACGAGGTAAGTTTATACAGCATAGAGGGAGTATTCGCACCACGCACGCCCCATGTGCGCACCCCGGTACTCCTTCATAACCGCTAGTTAAATGCCGTGCGCCGTATCATGTTGTGGCACCCAAGTTATGGCTGTGGGTCACATAGCCCCCCCGGGCCCCCCATATTTGAGACGTTGCAAACGCGTTGAAAAGGTTTTCAGAGGTTAACTATACAGTGGGCCATGGTGTCACGTTTTGAAATAACCAGCGCAATCCTGACCTCATGCTCGACTTACTCAGTTTGACTGTAATCCACTAATCTTCATTCTCAGTTGTTTTGCCTTGCTGCTCTCGCAGCACAAACCCGACTAGCACTGAATGTTGCCTGAAGTTCAC
The DNA here is from genome assembly GCA_964036045.1 of Eutreptiella sp. 'Long Island Sound 2002'. Lineage (NCBI taxonomy): Eukaryota > Euglenozoa > Euglenophyceae > Eutreptiales > Eutreptiaceae > Eutreptiella > Eutreptiella sp. 'Long Island Sound 2002'. The sequence goes on along the minus strand of OZ038387.1, from coordinate 69,783,078 downwards.
CGCTCCGGCACACTGGCGCGGCTTTCGAATGTTTTGTGGGCTGTCTGGGTTAGCCCATCCCTCCCATAGCGCTGGTTAGTCTCCTACCACACAGGAAGAAAGGGGGGACAATACGTAGTGTATGTTTCCATATGATTGGCCGCCAGGCTCGGCATTATTCCTCGGAAACGGGCGCAAGATTTTCATTCACCACATCACCACGCGTACAAGCCGGGATTCAAACCCGCCCGCTGAAGCTGCTCGCTGAGGTGTGTGGCCACTCTACTATGACGATGCTGAAGCAAACGGTGCTGAAAACGGTCCTGCAACATGTTCTCTAGAATCCTGGCCAGAGTAACATCTGCAACTCTGCTCCTCCTTTGCATACCAATGCTTGGTCATCCTCCTGATGACACGCCCAGATACCATCTTCTCGGACGTGGCAGAGTGCGAATGACAGTTCCGCACAGGGATAGTAGGGGGGGGCGGGGGGATGAAAGGACTATAGGAGAGCATACGATGGATGGAAGGTCCTCTGTGTGCCCCCATTCGGTACGGACCCTCCAGCAGGAGCTCGACGCACTTCCCCCTGCTACTGCGACCCTTGACCCATGCCGCACTCAACAGTGCCTGGTAGTTGGTATATGCAAAGCCTTCGCAGCATGCCCATGCCCTGCACCCTATCCTATCCGTTGGCGTGTGTTCGTTAGGGGCTTCAACAGAACAGATGAGGCATCAAATCTGAATAAAAAAACAACGCTCAAAACACCAGCACAAGGGTCCGCCTGCAGGCGTTTATGAAGAAAACAATGTACAGCCCTGAGGAGGTGTCACACAAGCATGCAAACACAGAGTGAGTGCATCAGATCAGCCGTCATGAGACACTCGACATCGAGAATGGCCATTTCCAAAAGTTGGTCCGCATGCACATGGCCCAAAAGCCATAGAATCAGAGTGCAGTGGTGTCGTGGCAAAGTCAGCTGCGCACTGCACAGGCATTCTGGCCAGGCATGGGCCTCGAAGCATACTAGATGGGTGCACAGCTGCTGCAAATTCTGCAGGTCGACATTCTGCGATGAACTGTGACCTGTGCCTTGACTTACTGGCGAAGAAGGATACTCAGCTGCATCAGAATCATGGCTGCTAACTTCTCATGGCACCAAAAGCATGTCAGAAGTGGTGCGTAAGTAAGAATGCGCAAACCTGGGCATTACTGGTTCATGAGAGGTCGACCAATGTATGATTGGGTGCACAAGGTGGCGATAACATCCAATTGCATGGGGGCAAATTTGGAGGGGTATATCTGGTTTGGAGCTGTAAAACACTCGCAGGAACATACATGTACAACATTAAACAGTGGCACATACTGCATGGGATGGAAGTGTTGGCACACTGCTTGATGATGTGCTCAAAAACACCGCGTTTTACCAACCCTCGTGCACCAGCTCAGGGTTGGTCAACAACTTTTTTTACATCGATTATTGGCACTATACAGGATATTCATTTTGGACCCCTCGACAGTACTAGGGCCCAGCATACCTTCAAGGCCACCCGCGCAACTGTGGGGGGACGAGAGAACATAAAAAAATCCGGAAACCACCCGGCACTCTGCAACGCCGATGTCTACCTGATCGACCTCACATGCACCTACAGTCCCAAAGCCCGCAGCACGAAGCCGCGTCATCCAACGGCAAACAGAGCCGAATGGCACGCATGACCACCTCATTCCGCTTACGCTGAGGGATAGGCACCCAGGCCGACGTCCCTCTGTGTTGCAACGGACGCAGATGGGTTAGAAAGCAGACTCGAATTGGTGCATGGGGACAGCCCGGACCTCTACGGTAGCGGTCCTCCCAATGATAACTAGCGTACACAGCAGTGCCCGGTGCATGGGCCAAACTTGGCACGGCGTGCACAGAGCGCGCACATTTGGTCGTACTTCCCTGCACCAAAGAGAGCAGGAGGAGTCGCTGTGCAGAAAGCGTATGATCTACGACAACTCTGACTGTGACTCCGCCTTTCGAAATGCCTTGCAATCTTTGGCATCCCCTTCCCCCGTCATATCATTCTTGACAAGCAGCTGCGTTGTGCAGTGCGTACTTCTGATTTTTCTCCGAAGACACCACCTTCGGCATGGGGCGTGCACCGCGCACTGTGCGCACGCGCACCCCAACTGCTGCGGAAAAGGCAGGAGGATTGCACAAGGCTGCTCGAACTAGTGCAGTGCATAGATGACCCCGAGGGTTCCCAGCCAAAGGCCGAAAGATTCCCCTTGTCCACACAGCCCACACATATGACACAGTGACGGCGATGCCCCGTTCAGAAGAAGGGAAGACAGCCGCCTTTTGGGGGCTTCCTTCGTCGCTCCGTCCACGAGCAATGGCCAGCAGGGAATGGCCTTACTTCGATACTACTACTACAGATCGTCCGCCGTCTTCCGCACATTTGGTGTTGCCCGGCCTGAGACACACGCAGCTAAGGCTGCGCGCCTGCCTCCGTAGCATTCGCAAAGCTTGAACGGGAAAGACGGATCGACCACAGACGGAGCACAGGCGTTCATTGGGAGGAGGAGCAGGACTTCATTGGGGCCATCAAACACAAAGCCCTCGCAAAACGATGCTGCAGGTCGCCTTTCGTGGGGACCTCAGATGGCTGTCCGGCAGCCGTCTGCGTTAGGCGACGGTCTGCCCTCTCGCTGCCGCATGACTGAGGCCCCGCGACGGAAAAGGCCCGCGACAAACCGCTCAAACAGAAATCAGACGTCGAGGACGGCTGGGGTCCTTAGGGACCCGGAAGGGAACGGATACGCCTCAAAATGAGCCGCTTTTCTGGGCCAACCAAGACGGGCCTCCGGGCCCCCGGCGAGGCCGTGACACGGCCTGTAGCCCCCTCCACGCCCTCAACCGACATCATTGCGTTGTGCTGAGGCATGCCCCAACTTCCTGGGGCACAACCTTTTGCCATGGGAACCATCAGACCACAAATTGGGACTGCAGCAGAGAAAAAACGGGGCGGTGGACGAGGGCATGGGTGCATGGCCTGAGGGTGCACGAAAAGGGGCCGCGCAGCAGATGGGAGGGGACCTGCGCAAGAACGGGTGTGTGCGTACATTATGGACATTGTGGATGCAGAGCGAGGGCGACCGGACCATCATCGTGTGCCGTGCAACCGTTTGGGTGCTGGTGATCTGCCTATGTACAGCCGCTGGCAGGCAACCGTGCCCCTGCTCGCGTTCTAACAATTGTAGAAGGGTAGGGGCGAGTAGGATCAGCGGGCTCACGGCGAGCAGAACCATAGAAAAACTGCTGGTATGAGGCGAGTGAGGGCACTGAGGGGACGGCCTGCCCCCGACCCATCAGGTACTGAAACCAACCCAACCACGAACCAAGGAAGAGGGGTGGGAAGGAGATGACACGGCATATCCTTCGCTGAACTGCTGAACATTGCAGGGGTGAAAGCGGCGCCACTCCAACACCAACGGCAACCCCCGGAGTCCGGCGTTGTGTCAGCTTTCTTGATTTACGACACGGGACAGAGCAAAACACTCACGGGAAACAGAAAAAAGCTTTGAGGAAGTGACTCGTGATTCAACAGGACATTACTGTCGTCCCAAGTCATACAAGGATCTCACGAGCAGTGCTCAGACATTTTGTGGTCCGACACTTCGGTTTTCGTGGAAGGCGCATTCAGTCCTGGTGTCCGCCTTCTGCTCTGTACAAACGAAGGACATCACGCTCACCTCTCAGCCCCTGAGCTGCTAAGATCGTCGAGGCTGATCCTCACGAACCGAATTGTCGAGCCCTCCAGATCGATGTGCTCCCGCTGTCCCTTGAGCTGGGCCTCGCGCCTGTGCGCCCGGTCCTCCTCTGTCCCCAACTCCCCCGCGGACATGTGCAGCAGCTGCCACGGCGTGATCCTCTGCGACAAGAGCCCCTGCCGCAAGGACCCGTTGGCCTCTTTCCCCAAATTCTGCATCAACTGCCCAAACTTGTGGAGCTTCCGGGGGTTCACCGCATCTCTGTGTGGGGGACTGTCATGGTGCCCGTGCCCATGCCCGTGCCCGTGCCCGTGCCTGTGCCCAGGGCTGAGGGCGTCCTGTTGCTCCAGCTCGTGCTCCAGCTCGTGCTCGAACATGTCGTGCAGCGCCGACTCGATCTGCACCGCGAGGCAGTGCCGGTCGCAGGCCACGGCCTCGGGCTCGGGCACAGGCAGCCTCAACACGTCTTCGAGCCTCCGAACCATCACCGCGCGCGGGTCCTCGTGAGCCGTCCGGTTCGGACTGCCGTCCGCAGGATACGGAGTGTGGCGGGCCTGAGCAACACAAACCATCGAGGCACAAGCCAGGGGCTGCATTCACGGCACAGGCTTTCCTGAACGCAGGGCTTGGCCTCGACACTCCCGGCGGTACTCGTGGTCCGGTCTGGCCTCCAGCGTCCTATGACCCGCCGGAGGCGCCCACTGCAAGGCAGAGGTAACTGGTGTCAACACCACCGTGGACACCCGGACACCCAGAACCGTGTGTTTTGGGAAAAAAGGGCCGGTTTTTTCCATTGGAACTGTTGTTTTTTGATCACACTATGAGCTGTAATGCATTTTTCAACGCAATTCAGTGGTTTTTGGATAGTGTCACTCAACAGCTCAGCCAATCCCAACAACACTCAAGCAACCCAAACATCCCAGAACACTGGTCGCACATTGCAAGCACATGTCGTAGGAACAAACGATGCCAAAAAAATGAAAAAAACATTGCCTCCTTGGCACCCCAAGAACCGACCATAAGAAACCTGAAAAGGCACTGACCCATGGGCACAGAAGGGCAAAAACGGAAAAAAGGGAAAAAAACGGCGTTGTTTTTCATTTGTCACCCGGTGCTGCACCCTATTAGCTCATGATTGCCCCCACTGGCCACCGGCATCCTGGTGCTGTGTGGGTGTTGAGGGTACTCACATGCAATGCCGTGCTGCGGGATGGATAACGCCGGGGTCATAGAATGGCGTGTCATTCACAACTCGTAGGTGCATTTGTGTGTAGAAACGGCAGCGGAACTAAGCCAATTCAGCCAAGGAAGAAGGAAATTTGAAACATTGTGGCCACAAGTCGTTGCTTAAAATCTTCGGGTAAGATCACGGTTTTTGGACGCGCCGAATGGTATACTCCGCACTGCACACTGTACGCTGTGTACTGCGTACTGTGTGCTGTACACTGTGCACTGCATGCTCTCACCCAAACTGGATGAGGCTGCATCCCGCAACAGCAGTAGCATATCTGCCTCAATCTTCAGCTTCACTGAAATATTGCAATGGTTCAAAGGATTGAGAGCAAAGGAGGAAAAAATTACAGAAGAGGACACTCTGAGAAGGAGGAGCCTCAGACACCTGATGCACCAGCTCTCGTGAGTGGTGAACTGGATGCGGGGGCCCGGCATCGCCCTCTGTCTTGCAGCTGCCTTCATGATCCTCGGGGTGCGCAGTGCGAGGGCTCCGGTGGGGCTGGCCCTCGGGCTTCGCGTGATCATGTGCAGGGTGGATGCCTTCATCGATGGCGAACTGCTTCCACTTGTTCACCAGGACCTCCGCGTGCACCTTCACCTGGTGATGCGCATCGCAGGCGCATGGGAGGGGCGTAGCAAACACATAGCGGGCCCATAGCAGGTGCCTGCCTGGCAGGTGCATAGGCACATGAATACGGCACAGGGATGCAGGCAAGTGCACAGCGGGGACAGAGGGCGCTCAATAGGCGCGGTGGGCACAAGCAAGACTCAAACTGGCCGTTGAACGGGCACAGCGCATCCCCCAGACTAACACTCCCCCTATGACGGACATGCATGGTGGGCTCATACCCGCACGGGTGCAATTTTCTGGAGGTGCACCAGAAAGACGCCGATCTTGCAGGACGCCACAGCCTTCATTGTGGGGTGGTAGTTGTACAGCTCCAGAAGAACGTCATGTGCCGTGTCCCAGTCCTTTGTGCGCTCGCACTCGCGCAACTTTTCGCACAGGCCTGCGAGCTGGTCTTCTGAAATCTGCGTCGCTGTTTCCATTGGCCTAGGGTCTGGTAACAACCTGCTGAACACTGTTAAGCTGCTAAAAGAAATATGAACTTGTCCTGCAACACATGAGCATACACAGTGGCTCAGGTGCAGAGCGGGAATCGAGAGGAGATCCACAGGAGGGGTCAGGAAATATTTTACAATGAGTTGGACTACCCTGGGCATCAGCATCTTGGGAATGTAAATGCCCATTTGCGTTAGACAAGTGGGGAAGGGAGGGCTGGACCATGAAGGTGAGGGAAATTGAGGGGAACCACAATGGTGGAGTGGGTTTGCCATTTGATTCTTCCAGTCTAAGGCATGTGGTTGCTTTTTGTCCAGGCGTAGCTCGAGGATGTGTGTGGTTCTGGGGGAGGGTGTATGTGGTGAGAGAGGGTGTGTGTCCTTGTAAATGAGTACTTCTTGGGCAATTCCCGATCAATATCATCATCCAATATCCGCCAAAAAAGGACATGAAGCGGCTACGCATGGGTGAAAATGCGTGAAATTGGGTGGAACTGTGAGAAACGGGGTGATAATGAGCTGTGCCATATCACAAGTCAAGCAGAACCTCCTAAATGCCTGGTACCAAGCAGTAGCAAACAACCATAATGCCCCCAATACCCATCCATCCAAAATGCTCACCACCTCATGAAGAGGAGGAGAAAATTATACGGGACAAAGAGTCACTACAAGAACAGCCACCCATGCCGAAGGCAAATGACTACACCACGCCCCCATGCAACCGACAACCCCGTTTGCGCGGCAAACCCCCCTCTCCCCTCCCCTCCACAGTGCACTTATCAGGTACGTTTGCTTTTTTTTTTTTTTTACTTCCGGCGCCACATAAGTTCGAAGTTCAAAGTCTCGCTATGAACAAAGGAGAGGCACTCATAGGCAGGTTGCCTAGCATCAGTCTAGCCGTAGTAACTATAACCAAAGGCTTCGTGCAGGTTATGCACGTCCATCAAGGACGCCTGTGGGGACAAGTTATCCCACAAGTCGGCTGACAGTGGTGTGCAGATGTGCTCTGCCACGGGAGTCAGTGTCCGCCCAGTTCGTTGTGTCAGGTGTGCTGTTCTCAGCGTGCTGGCTTTCGGGCCACAGGTCACGTGCAGTGGGTCCTGGGAGATCCAGTCAGCTGAATCTCCCACGGGTCTGTCGGATCAGGGCCCCCAGTAAGTTGGATGTAGTCCGGGGCATCGGAGTGGTGCGCCCTGTACCGCTTGAAACGCCGACCCGGCGACAGGTCGACCGCACTTGTAGGCCTCTTTTTCTTGTCCCGAACAAGGTTCCACCGCCCTGCAATTTCCTCTAACCGGGCTTGGTGTTCCATCAGCCACCGGCTCATACAGGTCCACACCTCTTCCAGTGACTCTTGCCGCCATTGTTTCATGGACCTATATTGGCTGGTGCGGGCGAGTTGCAAGGCATCGCACATGGCCGCAGTCAGCCACTTGTCTCTGTCCCCCAGCCTATGGGTCACCATAGCAACCCATGTGCGGAACTTCTGGTAGGACAGCTGTTGGTGGCTAATGTTGGCCCGGGCAACCGTGGCTGTGTGGCGCTGCGCTCTGCGCTCGCCCACACAGCACTTATCAGGTACGTTTGCCCGGCGCGTGCCCAGCACGCCCAACATCCAAATGAATGTTCTGGCAATCTATCACAATGCTTTACCCCCATCACTCCCTCCTCTAGCCTTGGAACCCTAAGCACAAGCACATTGTATGACCGTTGGCGATCAATTAAATTCCCATCCCCCCCCCACAAATGGGACGATCACATGCACCCTACCCTTGTAGGCCCCATCATGGCCACCCACCTCAAAATCAAAGAATCCCCCTCTTGTGCGTGACAAACCACTCAAGTGGCCACACCAAAGAGTGGGATTTCCTTAACCCCAACTCGAGGGGCCACACCAAAGCGTGGGAAAACTTTGCCCGGCGCAAATGTACTCTCTTAGAGAGAGTTGTTGCACCAAGCGCGCACCGTGTTGCACCATGGCAACTATTGGCAGTCAAACATGGGTGAACGATGCCAAGATGTACCCACCCAAACAGCCCATAGAACCCCAGAAGACCTTACTTGCAAGCACACCACCTGTCTTTCTGGGTCTTTCTTTTGGTTGCCCATTCTTGGAAGCTTTTGGGTACCTTTTGTTCTTTCGGAAAGCACGTTGATGGTTGTAGTTATTACCATGACGCTATTGGATGATTGCTGTTATCTCCTAGTGCCTTCTCCATGGTTAGTGGTGTTTCTTCTGTTATTTCCTAGTGGTGGGGATGACGGTGATGGGCTGCAGAAGTAGAACTCCAACCGATGAAGTGGTGCACGATCGTGCACGACAGTCCTCCCTTTCACCTCGTACTAGATGGTCAAGAAATCACCCTCCAGCTTGGATAGGCCAAAACAACTGCAGGAACTCTCTCCGATGTACTGGAATGATGGTAGATGATGTTGGTGCCAGGGATACTCCAACACAAAAACATGTTGTTTCAGAGCTGTGAGACAAGAAGATTTTAGTGCCTACTACGTGCACGACATGGGCACAACAACACGTGGTTAATGCCTCCCTAGCGGGTGCTTTTCGGCCCTGGTTCCGCAGATATGACGAAAGTTTGCACCGCGCGCGCGCACACCACGGCAACAACGCACTCTTACACCGCACCCAATAGATTTGGGGTTCATTGGCCATTTGGGGCTCAACGCCTTGGAGAACCCACTATGCATTGTGTTGGACTACGTCAAGCTCTACTGGGTTAACCATACACATCAGGCTGCGTGGTTCCATGTGTGCCTACATTGGCCGTATTTGAGGTGCACAAATCATGTTAAACATGTCCAATGCATACATGTGTTTGCGCATGAGTTACGGTACATAAACATATAACATGCAATGTTTCACCGTGTAAAGCATTTGGGACGCATCCGTACTGCATGTGATCATCGCAGCCATTGAGGGGGAGTCCCGTGTGGATGCATCCTAACCTGGGACTTTGCTGATGTAGCATGATCGGCCATGCCTTCCATTGCCACCACATCCAAGGAATCTGGCAGTTGTATGGGGGAGTCTTTGCACTGCGCGCGCACGTCGCGCGCACTGCGCGCTACTTTTAGACTATGTTCCCCCCAAAGAGCCCCCAAGCACACCACTTGGAAACGCCCTTAGAAATAAGTGACCCAAACTGCCCCAGCTCTTTCCGCCCATCGAATTTCAGCGACAACACCATTCAAGCAAGAACGAACACGATGCACACTTGCCCACCAAGCCTCCTCAGAGCACCCTGTTGCTCCGGAGAGGAGATGAGCACACCTATGAGGTGGAGTGTGCTTGAGGAAGAAAAAGAAGCGGAACAAATGTTCGCGTGGAAGTAAATCATCATGCCCATACTTTAGCCAAAACTCCTCGGCAGAGTGGGCATCAATACCCATATAACGGATTTGCATCCTTAAGGACCGAGTTCCGCCACAACGCTTAATCCACCACTCAACACCATCTTTTTGCAGGTCAAGAGGGTGAGCTCCGGTGCTTTTCTCATGTACATGGAGCAACATCTCCAGGATCTTGTCTTCCATTTGTTTGTTCATTTTTGCCACCTCCTCCTTGGTGAATGTTCAAGGTTCATCGGATCACCCCTGCATTCTCAGGGGTCCCCAAACAACGGGGGACAAAATCAGAAGTCAAAACCTCCGCTAGGGGTCACCATGACGCCCCTAGGGGCCCCTAGTATCTCAAAGTATGGGTCTCTAGTACGGCTAGACGCCCAAATAGTTGCACTGCGCGCGCACTGCGCGCACACTGCGCTTGAGGCGCCCCCTATAGATGCCCACGGGCTCTAGGTGATGGCAGAACTAGTGTGTGAAATATTGTCCCACAATTCATACACTTGATACGGTACGCTACATTGCACACCACCAACGCTCGCTTTTGTGGGAAAGGGACGATATGCTCATCGCAACTCGCTTTTTGACCTGTACTGGTGTGCATACACCACAAAATATGGGTCTTTGGCACAGCATAGTCAGAAAGATGTGAACAACATGCCCCCCTAAGGACAAACACTATGCACTACAAACAAATGGTAAGCCCCCCTTATTAACTTGGACTTCTTGGGAAACAATGAAGAAGAACATCACAAGGGGGGCTAGTATTGAGCTGACAACTGCTGCCTTCGTGGGATCTTGAATCAAGATCTAGATCAGCCTGACTTCTCAATGAATGATTCGTACTTACTTGCATGTCACTTTGCATAGTCGTGCAAAACCGAGGCCAAACTATGAGTGTCTTGTTGTATCAAAGGAAAGATATGCGCGCAAATAGTATCCTCCACTTCACTCCCCTTTTCACATGCCACCATTCTTGTGTGCTTGAAGTTCCGAAATGTTTACCGAAAAAGGTTCTTGAGGGTGGCAGACACCGTTGCCCTTTGTCTATACCCAACTACCTTCATTCAAGGGACTATCATGGGGGGGCCGTCTCCTCACTTTTGTATGCGACCCCCCCCCTCCGTAGAAGTGGGCCGAAGGCCCCGGGGGGGGGGGGGGGGGATTGGAGGGGGGGTTCAGGGAGGGGTGATGGGGGGGGGGTCGGGAGGGTCGGTGGGGGGGGGGGTCCAGGTGGGGCGATTCGGGTTGGTGGGGGGGGGGGGACAGGCTACCCTTACCTCCCCTTGCCCTCCCTCTAACCATACCATCACCATAAACCAAACCCGAACCTTTGCGGTAACCCATGCCAAGCATTTGATTGGGCTGAATAAGATCCGTTCATTTCGTTCATGGCTGCTTTTGCCACATCATTGCTCTCCATTTTGGACCCCAACACTCACTCTTAACCCAAGCCTAGGGTGAGCGCTAGGGCTAGGGTTGGGGCTAGGGCCAGGGCTAGGGTCACCGAGCTGGTGGAAACAGTCTTGGTTTTATAACCCTCTTTAGTGTCTAGGGTGGACCCACTAGGTTTAGCAAGTAAGTAGCAAGCACGCGCAAAATGGGCAAAAATCACAGCTCGGTCGTGGTGCTTCGGATTCGACCAAAATTTTGTGTGAGGGACAACCACACAAAGTATGAGCCAGAAACTCAACGGTGGCGGCCGGGAATGGGCGCCGCAAGTGCTGGACCGCCATTTCAAAATCTGCAATTTAGGGCCAAAATCAGCCTTTTTTTTTGCCCGAAACCGCCCTAGAACCTGCTAAAAACGGCCAAATGAAGGGAAATGGTGGCTACTCTACACATGCAGCTAGACTTCCCCGTGCCGAAGGGCCCTCTAGGGCCCTCTGACTCCACAATATGTCTACGAACCGCCCCCAAAAGGCCCCCAAAAGCCCTAGAATTTGTGCACGTTGGCTGCCGACAGCCCCAAACCAAAAACAGACCATATCTTGGGCTACGTGGCTCAAAACGCAATTTCGAGCGCACCTAATCCACCCGCAACCACCCACTTTTGGTGGTTTCCAGCCCTCAAAATTGCCCTAACCAACACCTAGACCCCCGTACCTAGGCCCACGGGGTGCGGCAAGCTGCAAGAGGTACCCCAAAGAGGTGGGTGCCAAAATGGGTCAACAAGGTCCACCGGGTGCAAAAAAGGTGACTTATTTCAAAGATGATCCTGGGACCACATGGAATGCCAAAACAAGTATTTTTGGCGCATTTTGAGCTCGTGGTGGCCCGTTTTGGCCTTCCTAAAATCCCAAAATGCCTTGAAAATGGGTTGTTTTGCGACCAAAAATGGGTCAAAAATGCGTTTTTCCAAAAATGATCCTAGACCATTTGGGGTGCAGAAACAAGTGAAATGAGCCCATTTTAAGCCCATGGCAAGCCATTTTCGCCACTCCAAAGTCACAAAATGCCTTTAAAATGGGCTGTTTTGGGACCAAAAATCAGTCAAAAATGGATCCAAATTGTGTTGTTTTTGGATTTTTTGGGGTGCACAAACAAGTGGAATGAGCCCATTTTGCGCCCATGTTGAGTAATTTTGGCCCTTCTCAAGGCCGAAAGGGCCTTGAAAATTGGGCCAATTTGGGACGACGAATGGCTCAAAAACAAGTCAAAACCATGGTTTTCCAAAATCGATCCTAGTCTAGCTGTGTTGCACAAACGGATGAATACAGCTCATTTTGAGCCCCTTCTGGGCCGCTCTCATCCACTTTCTAGTGTGTGCCTCGTCGTTTGTCGTTGAAGTCTCCTAGACGATGTTCCTTCCCCCACCAGCTCGGTCCCAATATTCAATCCCGGTTAAGGTCAGGGGTAGGGTTAGGTGTAGGGATGGGGTGGGCGTTAGAGGCAAGGTTGGGTTCAAAGATAGTGTTGGGGTGCTCCACCGCCTGGCGGGGAGAGGTGCTACGTGGGCAAGGGGAATGAAAAAAAATTTTCGGGCACCTTTGGCGCCACCATATGTATGGCCGGTAGCTATTGACCCTTGGTAACTAAGTGGGCCCGGAGGGCAGGGAGGGGGGGGGGGGGGGGGTCGCGTACCCGAACTGAGGGGATGGCCCACCTGTGGGGACGATATTAGTTTTCAGTGCTTGCAATTGACAACAATTTGCCATGGCTTCGTAATCTCAACATGAGATTCTTGTATTTTTCACCTGGAGCTGGTGACGTAGTCCCTACTGGGCAATGTACCAAACCCAATGTTTTAGGAGGTGCCCATCATGGTGGCGGCTAACAGGATTACTAAAAATGTCAAGGACTTGTTATGGCTTGTCATGAGTGCAAGTGATGTGGGTAGCGAACTACCGCGGACCACCCCCCTAAATAGTCAACCCCCACCCCCAAGGTGTTAACTTGTCCAAGAGTAAACATGGACTGTCTCGCCAAAAAATCAGTGAGAGTGTAACTTAAGCGCATGGCTTCCAAACGAAGAAAAAACAGAGAGGTGGGGGGGGGGGGGCTCAAAGTGGCTACACAACATCTGCCTTCTCAGGGTCCCAGATAGGGGAGCCTTGAAAATGGCTACATAGCTCCTACCGTACCTGCTCGGGTCCCCGGTGAGGGGAATCTTCAAAATGGCGACAAAATGTTGGCCTTTTGCGGATCTACAAGGAGTGATGGGCCCAGAATCACAACAAGGATGGCCCAAAAACCCAGTCTCGCCGGCAAGACTGGCCTCCAATGGCCTCTCCTACATAGGCATGGGCTGGGGTGGCCTTAAGCACTCCTTGGTTATCCATGACAATGTCATCCTCCTGGCTCGCCATAACAGATACAATCATGCAGGCCATGGTTTCTGCACGGTACACTTGTTGGGGGCCTGAGAGCTCAGAAGTCACCGTTGGTGGTACCCTCCCCACCCCAGGGAAGACGGGAAGACGGTCCCCCGCCACCCCCTGGGGGACGATCACCAAGTGACGGTCCCCCACCACCCCCCGGGGGACCGTAGTACCACTGTACACGCACACTGTGGGGCACAGAAATTGCGGCAGAACACGAAATAACACAGCATAAAAAACGTTGGTGTGCAGAGCTTGTCACAGCGACAAATGAAAGCAAGTTTTGCACCAATATGAAAATCATGCGCGCGCTCAATGGGCTGCCAATGTAATGAAATTTACTCCTTGACTCGCTAGGTGTAGAATTTCTTCGTCCTGCCCAATTTGACCTTGAATTCTTGAACATGCTCACCACTTTCCACAGGAATGCTACAGCACCCTTGGGCGGTGGCTTGGCCCTTTTGGGGTTCACCAAGTGACGCCCCCCCGCCCCCCTGGGGAAGGACAAGGGGCGGGGAAGGACAAGGGGGGGGGGGGAGGTACCCAGGGAGTAGTGGCAAAACACTATGGCTGAATACAATCAGGTAGGCCGACCATTAAGGGTGCAAGGGGCAGTGTGAGGGTCGCAACAGTCACTATTCAGCAATAGATCGAATAATGGTGTGTCAGTAGCAGATTCACTGCTGCCGCGGGCCAGTTGGCCAGAATATCAAATTGTGCAAGGGTCGATGAAGAAGATGATATGTACAATGGAACCCCCCCCCCCCCGCTTGCAAGAGCAATGCTAAAGCCCAAAAATTTGTGGGAAACAACACCTAGTGTTGCTGTGACAACGGGGGGTTATTCATAAAAGGTCAGGTAGGTCATGGTTTCAAAAGTTGCGGAAACAACACCTGCTGTTGTTCTGACAAGGGAGTTGGTCATGCAAGAGGGGGGAGGGGCGGCAATACGAATGCGAAGGGACACACCCTGGTCAGTGTCAAGATCTAATATGAGAACACGGTGAAAGACAGAGCATATATCAAGCATTCAGTAATATATAGAGGAGGCAGAGGCGAAATGCTTCAAGGGCAGTGAAGTGGTTCTGCCCACTTTGCCAATATGACCCAGGTTTGCACACTGGGCAAACCCGAATACATAGTATGAGCCACCCTAAAGACAGGGAAGATGACACCAGGAGGCTGGACGACCACAAAACATGAGTGACCTGCCAGCATGAGCTGCAAATTCAGCCCGCGATTGGTTCACCACTGGACGGACCGCAGAGGGGATAATCCACAGGGACCCCAGGGAGGCAATGCCAACACTGAGGGAGGGCAAGCAGGCCAAAGAAGTCCACGTTCTGGTGTGCATATGCAGCATTGTTCTGCAGTTACCTGAGATCCATGCCCAGTCAAGCACCGTATCATTTTCAGCTTGTAACGCCCGCCCAGGAATTATTTACAATCGGCGTCCTGTGTCCTTTGGCCGTGTGGTGGTGGGGGGGGGGGGGGGGGGGCACAAAATGTCTGCGTACTTCAATACAGCAAAAGGCCCTTTGTTTTGACCCTGATCCACGTTCTCCTTGCATTGGCTGGTCCCCGTTGACCGAGACAAGCAGACTGGTGTAAGTCCATGAGAGAAAAGAGGGATAGACGGGGCCTTGAACTCATTACAACCTCTGCCCAGACTGCCAGGCCCTCGACCAGTTGCAGCCTGCAACAGTTCGCAGTTCAACTGCGCTGCTGCTGGGCTGGGAACACGTCAGGTTGAGGTCCGGCCAACTCCCCCCAGTCAGATGTGTTGGGCATGCCCAACCTCAGATCAGGGGTTCAGGATACCTGTCGAACGCGACCAGATCAGTAGCACCGAGCACCTCGATGTCCCGTGGTTGCTTACTGATGCCTCCATGTGCCCACCCCCACAGGGAACACAGGATAGAGGTGTGTGTGTGCGCGCGTGCGTGTGTGTGTTTGCTGTGCTATTAACGAGGCAGACCCATATGTGGCGGTAGTGCAATCGGCATATTTAACCCGGCACTTGGGCGGGGCTGTGCATATGCTCGTGCTTGCCATGTGCCATTGTGTGTGTGTGCCATGAAGGCTGAACAAGTATGGTTGTTGCTTCCGCGTGTACAAACATGTCCGCCTCTTGAGGAGGGAACCCTTTACTCGTTGCGGGGGAGGGGGGCGCTGTGCTGCCGAATGGGGGCATGAAAGTCCGCAAACATCTGAATAGAAGCATGGAACACTAGCAGGCTTTGCCGTGGCACAGGGTACTCAGGGGAGGAGTGTTTGCCCTGCGCGCACCCTGCGCGTGATGACTTTCCCAGATTGAGTCCCCAAGTTTACCATTACTGTATGAAGCCCCGAGAAATCTCCTCGCGTGCGGGCAGGTCCATAACCATCCCATATCAATGCATCGGCGGTGGTGCCAGGAGCCAAAGGACAAATCCATATAATATTCCCCAACATATCAACGGCCACGGTGACCTTGAAAATATGAGCCGCGTACTTTGGGTTCCAAAAGTCCACAAACCACACCCCACCAATGGAGAAGATCGGCATGGAATCCGCAAAGTGTGTCATAAAATATGGGAAGTGGGGACAATGGTTGAAACGATTCACACCGGAAGGTTAACGATAATTGGCCCGTTTTCCTCAATAGCACCAGAAGGTTGAAGGCCCACAATTGGGCAGATTGGCTAAATCACTCCTCATAACCGCTGCCTTGTTAGGGATCCCATAGGGGTAGGGATCTGAAATGGCCCGAAAAGTTGCCCTGCGCGCGCTAACGCTCCCTCAGGGGATCAACTACCACCAGAAAAGGGAGAGCGGTAGCCCGCAAGTCAGGGGAAGTAGACAACCCCGCAGGAGGACTACTAGGCACCGGTCACCCATATTGAGACTCCGACTTCCCAACCACCTGACCTTAACACCCCCCCACACCCCCACCCCTGGCACAAGCAGAGGGCAAAATCAGGCAAAGGATGGCTCGCCGGGGGCCCTGTGCATGACCCAGGCCCTCTTTCTCTCTACACTCCGCACACAACCACGTCACGTTACATACCACAAAAACCGTGGTCAGGAAAACGACAGTCAGACGGACCCCTATACTTAGACATGGCCGTGCTAGCGCAAGGGGAGAGGAGGGGGTGGTTATGCAGCAAAGCAAAGCAGCAACCCCCCCCCCCCACCCCCTTGCGTTAACGGAAACAACACTCACTGTTGCTCTGACAGGGGGGGGATTTATAAAGGGCAAAGTAGGACATGCTTCCAAAAGTTGCAGAAATAATACCTACTGCTGTTCTGACAAGGGCGTTGCTCTCGCAAGGGGGAGGGGGGGGGGGGGGGAGCAGCAGCCCACACCGGGAGAACAGCGGGTGTAACATCAGCCTGGGCAGCGCAACAGGCTGCCAAGCCCACCCAACGAAGTCGGGCAGCCCGCTGCACAGTGGTGCCGGACCATTGCACACATCCTTCCGCAGTCTGCCACTGCCTCGTACCCTGACAAAACTACGGCAGTCAAAACGACAGGGGGTCTGAAAAATGGTGCTGATGTGACGCGGATGCCAACGGGGTTCGGACCCGCGTTGAGGACGGAAACGGTGGGGAAACAGAGCGTCTCGAAGGGCCCCAAGGGCAGGGAATTCGTCGAGGTCGTCGAAGGCTGCAGAGGGTTGTCGAGGATGAGGTTCAGGTCGAGGTGCAAGCATTTGGGGGACCCCGTCCCAGGGCAGCAGGCCACAGGGTCGAGCACGAGGAAGAAGGGGGTGATCAGGAGCACTTTACAGGATTTGGTGTCCCCTCTTGTTAAAGTCCTCCTTACGTATTCATAGCTTTCAACTGTGGAAATATGGCTTTTTTCCTTTCGAACAAAATCAATTTCTCCAATTCACCGTTCAAACCGAATCCCAAGATCAGCCTTTTGCAACATCCCCCAACCTAAGTCCTTCCGTTGCTCAGTGCCCAGCCAAATCTGCCACCACAGGATGACAGCGTTTGCATGCCTGAGCTGCTGACACATGCCAGACGATGGACACATTGTCCTGCCTCAGTGCATGAGCCATTGCTGAGAAGGAAACCTGTACACCGCATATGCAACGCGATCTCTCACCATCCCAGGGCCAAGCTCTGCAGAATGCTGGGCAGCCTACTGCACCCCAGGCCCCCCGCAGAGGCTTGGGGCAGGTTGCAGAGAGTGATTAAGGTTGCAGCGGATGATAGCAGGTTGCAGAGGGTCCAGGAAACGCCTCAAAATCAAAAGGTAAGATAAAATGCAGCCAACCTCAGGCTGCAAGATTTAAATTGTGGGCAACCTACTACACTGCAGGCCCCCCCATAGTGGAGGCCAATCGAGATGGCTAGCTTGGCTGGAAGGACAGAGGGAGGGAAACAGGGAGGAAGGGATGGAGGGGGCAATCTAACCCCCCCTCGCTGAAAGGCAGGAAAACAACGGTCAGACGGGTCCCCGTGCTTAGACAAGGCAGTGCCCATAAGAGGAAACCTAAAAGAACGGATGCAACAACAACGGTCAGACGGGTCCCCGTGCTTAGACAAGGCAGTGCTTGCGCAATTGGGGTACTAGGGTACACAAGTGCAGGACTTTGATATTAGCGCACCCCCCTCCGCCCAGCACTCTGTCGCCGGGGACGAGTAGCCACCTCGTCGCCAAAGGCAGAGCCCGGCTTGGGAACCTGGGGTGGAGGTGGGTCGACGGGCAACAATTGCAGAGCGTTACCAGGGACTATAGAGGGTTGCAGAGCGTTGTGGAGGGTTGCCTAGAGGGTGTTAGAGCAATACAGGTGCTTGTACGGGCGAACGTTGTAGCCCATTAGGACCAATAAGGGCGGGTGAAGAGTGTAAACCCTTCCCTCTTTCATTATCCAGCATCAAAATAACATCAAGCACGGATGATAATATTTTGCCCTGTGAAAATAATGTCGAGCACAAATTTCCTGCAGCTCCCAACACACAATGCATTGCACGATTGCGCTGTGGCGCAGATTTTCAGCATCATGGACTACAGTCATTTCTTTGCCAAGAATGCAGCCATTGTCAATTGCGTTACTCAAATGCAGCCTTACGTTTTGGCTTGGCAGCCACACGTGGACAATCTGCACCCTGAACTTCAGGCTGTGGCGGCACAAACTGAAAAGGGACACGCAATTTGGCCTCCTTGAGATTAATATAACCTAGGTCCTGGAAAATCTTGGGCACATTCGGCCCTGTGTAGCCTCAGCAACCCCTCTGTGGCACAAATCCACAACCTTCAGCACCATCAGAAACATCAGACCCTCATCATCTGTGTTGGCTTCAAAAAAGTGCTCAGCAACAAGTTCATCATGTTGCCGGGCCTCAAGTACGTCGGCAACAAAGGGGTCTGCGTCAATTGAGGCCATTAAAAGGGGAATAAAGCTGTGTGCAAAATAATATCAAGAACAAAATAACATCAAGCGACAAAATAATACCAACCGCTTGATATTATAAGGGGGAGGGGTTTAGCCCGCAGGGGCTTCTACACTGGAGAGGATTGCAGAGACTTGGGTTGCGGAGAGTGGTTAAGGTTGTAGAGGATGATAGCAGGTGGCAGAGGGCCCAGGAAACTTGAGTTCAGTAGGTGAGATACCAATGCAGAGGGTCCAAGAAATGCCTTGAGTTCAAGGGCAAAACGTAATGCAGCCAAATATCTCTCTTGGTATGCAATGAAAACCTGGACATGGGAGAAATTCCTAAATACGGAGAGATGCAGCCACTGTCAGCTTTCCTTTTCGCAAAACCACAGTGGCGCACACTGTGTACTATGTGCACCATTGGTCAATGAAGCTAAGAGACCAACTGGAAAAGACAATGCGTTGTGCCCTTGACAATCAAAATCCAGCTTTGGAGCAAGTCTTGGTTGTGAATGTTGTGAAGGATGTCAGCAGCTCTGGTGCAGTGGCTTAGGCCGCATCTGCACCAAAACACTAGCCACCAAAGCCAAAACCCCCTCAGATGTGTCATGTGCACTCCCAGGAGACAGGACGGCTACTTCTACGTTTTTGGACACGCCAAAAGCGATGCACTTCCGGCCTTTGTCCAGCAGCACCGCGTAATCAGGCGCCGCAGCGGGGGTCTCATGGCAGGGTTCATCCGGCCGAAGGATCATCTTCTGGGCGAGGCGAATGCTGCCACGGTGCAGGGGGCCATACCGCCGTGATAGTGCACTTCCCTGAGATACAAACCAGAGCGAACACTGCAGATCGTCAGCAGTACCTCAGTGGGGTGCATGATCACGGCTTCTGGTGCAGGGGATTTGGTGGGAGGGGGGCAAAGAGACTCTGCTTTCTCTGCTGTGATGCACATGGATGGGACGGGGCTCCGCAGGCGCAGCCGGACGAGTGCCCTACTGTCGGAATGGACGGGGCACGGTCCATTATGAGGGGAACAAGCCCTCGGTACACCAGTGCGGCAGCCCGCGCCCTGCGAGTTCCTCCTCTCTGGGGCACCGCCGTGTCGCCCTGCGCCTGCACACCTGTGCCGCACAGAGGCCTTGGGCTTGAGGGTAGTGATGTAGCTACAGAAATCCACATTTGGAAATCTCCAGGCTGCTGGGCGCTGGGGCATCCTGCCTCATGCTGCAGTACCCCAACCAACGGCCCCCAAAGCTATTGCCGCAGCATACTGCGGCATACTGTGGCCGCAGCCGTCGGTGCTTGCTCACTGCCTCATTGTCTCGGACAGACAATCGGCCTCAAGACTGTGAGAGGGGGGACCTACCATCCACCACCCCTGCCCTCCCCCCCGCCAGCAAACACCCCCTTCTCGTTGAGCCCAATACTGTCATGCACCCCAGGTCCCTCTTTGCGCGCACCAGCACTCTCCCAAACCCATTACCACTGTTGCTGACTAGAAAGGCTTGGGCAGGGGTACCTTGGTCTTGCCTCTGCAGGAAATGCCCCACAACGAGCCCAGAACTGGGCAACACCGAGTTCTCCTTCTCTGTGGCTGAAGGCGGAAGGGACTGGTGAAGGAGCGTCTGATATGGACCACAGTGTGCGTCAGGCACCACAGGGCACTCCACCTGCAGAACAGAGAGACACATCATGACAGTCGTGAGGTCTGTGCGTAGGGTCATGGCCAGAGATGACATGACATTGCTGCGATGAGCATGCTCGGCGCCTTTGATCGCGCGCGCACCCTGTCTGCTATGCAGCATCCAGTGGAGCATTCCTACTACACCCGGTTACTCAGCCAAATTGTCATGGTCTCTCTGTGGTTCTGGCTGGCCTACTGGACGTGGAGGCACTTTACACCCTGTAGCTTGCTGCACCTTGCATGGCTCTTGCCAGTCAACACAATTGGGATGCACATGGTTCTCGTACTACAGGTGCGTTCGGCACAGCCTTACGAATACAGGATGGTGCCGGCTGAGCAGGAAGAATGATACGAACATGGAGCCGAGAGAGGGCAGGGCCTGCAGGGAGACACATGGGACACTCCACAACATGCACACAAATTTCGATGTGCCTGACGCCGGTGTGCGTCACTTCTTGGATCTCAATACCACGAAATATTGTTAAGGCGTGATGGTCCGCGCATGGGAGTCCAAGACAAACTGCATTTGAATCGTGCTCTTCGTTTTCAAAGGCACACCCATTGCAGGGCTCTGGTGTTGGTATGGTGTGGGTGCAACTGGGTGAACATGGAGAGTTGCATGTTTGCAATGCCCCGGAAGTTCTTGTAAAACTCATCAGCTTTCAGAGAATGGTACTCAGGCCACAGAAGCGCCCTGAGGTACATCAATGCCCCATGTAGCGTGTCACCCCCACAGAAAACCCTTACGCAAAACAAAACAACAACAACAACAACACACAGCAACACGGAATTGGTCAATGTGACTTCACTCCACCAATCCATTGAAATGCAGAAGACCCGGTACATTTCTTATGTCCTACTGCTGTTCGTCATGGACCACTTCAAGGTTGAGAAGCAACACTCAACATCACAAGAGGTTGCAAGGTTGCAGAGGACACCCAATATGCATCGCACAATCTTATACATTAGTGGCAGGGTTTCAGAAATTCCATCCCATCAATCAAAGATGCTGATGGTGTCCGGGGGCAAAACAGCCGGCATCCGCAAATACACCTCCTGCCGCTTTTCTTGCCTTTCAGGCTTCAGCTCATCTGAGCGAAACAATAGCTTGTGTGTCTCAATGTCTTTACCCATACCCATGTCATTTTCCACGACTGGGCACTACCGAGGAACACTCTCGCATGCTTGGCATACCTTGCCTGTTGTATAGTTGCACGTGGTTTGTAGGTAGACAACCCTGAAGACCCCATCACCATAGTCGATGATGCAGCAGCCCATGAGCCGCGGGTTCCCGTGCTTTTGTGCATGGTAGCAAGCTAACACGTGGATACCCCTCGGGGTGATTGGGACGTAGCGCTTTGCCATTTGCAGCGCCTCGCACAAAACCCTGATAGCCTTATTCAGTTGGCTCCTCTCTCACCCCAGCGCCACTGGGGGGTAGCGCCTTAGGGGCCGGGTTTTGCAGATGATGGGGGCAAAATGCCATTAGATAGGGGTCCAACTTATGCGGTGGATGTCTGAGCTACAAAAACCATTTATGACGGGCGCTGCATCGCTATGCCGTGCCAGTACGTGGGCTGCCTTCAACTTTCAATGCGGCATACACGCACCCATTGGCCGACACATGCTGCTAACCACTCACACACAAGGGCACCCCTGAGCTTGCATCAAACCATTCAACTTGGCGCTGTGCTTGGAGCTAGCGGGGTCAACGATTCTAAATTGGAACTTGATAGCGGCTGAAATGGGGGGGGTCTGCGATGTGCTTGGCACCCTGTCACCTTTGCCTTCTTGGCTGGTCCCAGCGCTCAGCGTGTGGACAAAATCAGAAATGGCTACCTAACCCCTACCGTCTGGGGCCCCACACTTGGGCAAAGTGGCTACATCACCCCTGCCGAATCCATTTCCCCCCCTTTTCCCCCGATTTTCCTCTATTGTTCCTTGTGACAAAATGGGGGGAAATGGTAATTGTTGGTCCCTCCCCTGAGGTCCACCAACACAAATTGCATTTTTGGGGTTTTTGGCCTATGAATTTCCCATTTTTCCAACAAGAATGCAAAAGAAAAAAAATACTATTTTCCCCCATCTTGACAATTTTTCACGATTTCCTAAATAGTGTTCTGGTAACGTTCCGTTTGTGCGCCGCTTGTAGTGATGACGGGGCTAGAAAGAGCTCCAAGTCCTCTGCCCCCGTCCTCGCACACACAGGTCGATTTTCAAAGCCGAATGCCTAGAATCGAGGACAAGCCAATGGCCGATTTCAGATCACCAACGTTTTGCAGTGTTTTCTTCTGAGAGCGTAGCTCTACATCGGAAAACAACTGGAAGTTGCTCACTGGGAATTCGCAATGAGTCCAACCGGATTACACACACTTGCACAAACGACACGTCCCACCATTTCTTTTGTGCTACCACATTTGGCCAGCAAAAACCATTTAATCTAAAGTGGGCAGGCAGGTGCACAAAGGCCCTGGCTCCAGAAAACGCGGCAAAATGCACGGGAAAAGAGCACCTTTAAAACATCGCATTGGACTGGCTTCGTATCCGTCTCCACGAAGATGTCTGAGGCCGTTTTACCAGGGCGCCGGAGTGCCGCCTCGACCTCGCTGTGAAAATCTGCAGATACAGTGGGAGGAATAGAAAGCTGGCGAGAGAAAGAGAAAGAGAGAGAGAGAGAGAGAGAGAGAGAGAGAGAGAGAGAGAGAGAGAGAGAGAGAGAGAGAGAGACCAGGCCGAGGGACGGGAAGAGGGTAGGGGAGGAAATTGATCCTGGTTCGAGCCAAGAGTGGAGGAACAGCAGAGGGGGGGAGGGGGGCAAAGGACGAAACGAGAGTTGGAGTAGGGAGGGGGGCTGGATCGTAGAAAATACAGGACATGAACTGGCACCCTAGCAAGAGCGTGAGAAGCAGCATAAGGGGCTGGATAGGGACCTAGCCCCTTTGGGACCATGCGGTGGCGGGAGGGGGTGTAAGGGTTTGCAATGGGATTAGGCGTCGAAGTTCCGATGCACCTTTCCTGCTTGCCTGACGCTGGCATGCGACATTGCGCCATCGCTGCAGCCGCATGACTGTCGTGACCTGCAGATTCATATTCCGCAGTGTCTGCCAGGCCTGATACACCCCAATGCCAAAGACCAGCAGGAAGTGGATGGCCACGCTGGCCTGAAACACCAGAATGAGGATCTCGAGCACCCGGGCCCCTGTTGACTCCGGGACGAGCAGTGGGTCTCCTGTGTCGAGGGTGAGCAGGTACACGTTGAGGCTGGCAATGAGAACCTGCAGAAACACACATAAGCAGCGCCCGACACATGCCCACCACACCACACTGCATTGCACTGCATCACACCACGTTGCACACTGCACCGCATCACACAGTGCCACTATACGTAACGCCGGGTGCCACACGGGGTGTATTATGATCTGAGACTGGCATGGCAATGTTCAGTGCATTGAATGACAAGCTTCTGAAGCTCCTCCTGACTACGAGCAGCATAATAATAATAATCACTCGGCATGAGGTGGAAATGCAGAATGCGCATATAGAAGCTACAGCGCACACCACATCACATCGCACACCATACCACATCGCACACGAAATGGAGCAAAAGCTCTGCTCAAACTGTAGCTATGAGCTGGGCACAGTCATCGTGACGTCATTTTGAACGTGTGTTACTCTTGCGTGACCATGACCATCATACATTTCGATGGAGGGAGGTATGGGGGGAGATGAAGGTCGTGCATTCATCGTCATGAATGCACACGAATATCAAGTGACAAGCAAGCTCGGCATGTAACGTCATACTCAAGGTCCAAACTTGGTAAAGCTGTGGATTCTCAGTATGAGATAAAGAAATGACTTCGTTTGCTGGCTCAAGGTAGAGCACTCAACGCTGTATCATAGCTGTGTGTACGTTAACCGAGGCCTCGCCCCCCGAGTATTGTCACCACTGGCTAAAAACAAAGAAATCACCCTATCTCAAAGATAAGCGTCCTCGGGCATGGCGCCCTGTGTTTGGTGTTACGTGCATGACAGACAAATGTGGGGTGTTTGTTGCTATGATCTCACAGCACAGCACACCCAGACCTGGAGGGAGTGACTGTCCAGGCGGTTGAGGGAGGGATTTGCCGCGGGCTCGAAGACGATCTGCATCACCAGAAACAAAGACAGAGTCCATATGGCGGTGTACGCTCTCAGGCGCAGGTCCGCGACAAACGTCATGACGAACACCAGCAGCAGCTTGCGGGCCATGTTCACGGCCTCCCAGTACCGGTACCGCTTCTTGAACCCGACAAACATGAACGACAACGTGGCCATCTCAAGGGCCTCGCCCCGCAGGCGCCGCATCACGAGCCCCGCCAGAGGGATCCCGACCGGGAACCCGACGCCGTACGCCCCGAAGAACACGAGGCTGAAGGTGTGCATGCGGTGGTGCACAGCGCTGCTGCAGCTGACACCGTAATCGTCTCGGAGCAGCTTCTGCGGCGCAGCGTCAAAGACGTAGCGGTCACAGCGGCTGAGGCGCGTGGTCTGGCGGTTGAGGGTCGGGTAGAGCAGGAACAGCACAACCGACAGGGAGATGAGTAGGATGTGCCCGGGCCCGCGGCCGCGCGTCACCAGCCGCGCGCGCGCCTGCGCGCGCGCCGGGGCCGTGAGTCGCAGCAGCCGCCAGGGACGGAAACCGAGGGTGCGGTCGTAAACGTACGCCGCGAGGGCGATGACGAGGCTGAACGCCGGCAGCAGCATGTACAACAGAAACCAGTGGTAGACGGTGAGCTGCGGGAAGGCGCAGTCCAGGGCTGCCCCGGGGAACGCGACGCTGGTGAGCCCCCCTAAGAAGCCGTGCAACGCCTGCAGGACCCTGGTACATCGGCTGGAGGGTCCCGAGCGTCTGGCCGTAGTCGACGATGCGCTTCCAGACGGAGGTGGTCAGAAGGCCCTGGGTGTGGCTGTCCTGTGCAGAGGAGTGCAGAAGGCGGTGGGGCACTGGCAGGGGTGTCCTTAACGGGGGAAAAAAAAAAGTGTTCCGGTTTCCCAAAAAAGCCCGCGGGCACTCCATGTGCTCAACCATGGTTGGTGGCAGTTGGCGGTTGGTCGCCGCTGGCGGTTGGCGGCGGTTGGTGGCTGGCGGTTGGTGGCGGTTGGTGGTTGGCGGTTGGTGGCGGTTGGCAGTTGATGGGAGTCGGCGGTTGGCGGTTGGTGGTCCCTTGGGGCGGTCCTTAAGGGCGGTCCTTAGCAAAAAAAAAAAAAATCTCGTCCCTTAAGGACCCCCCTCGGCACTGGGGGTGGGCAGGCTTTCAACTTCGCGGGGGGGGGGGGGGTCGATCGCTCCTCGCGTGTCAAATCTTCTGCGTGTCCCTCCATCTCCCAACACATCACTGAACTCAATAAAAATCAAGTCGTGGCGAGAAGCCCCGACCGCGGGGGATCAACCGACAAACGAGCACTGCATGGTGCTCGCATGCAAACGCAGGGCTCAGAAGTACCCGGCTCCGGTGGCGGGTACTGTACCCACAAACGTACCCACAATGTACCCATGGCAAGGGAAAATGGGGGAAAATGGGGGGAAATGGGGGAAAATGGGGGGGAAATGGGGGGGAATGGGGGGGAAATGGGGGAAAATGGGGGGAAATGGGGGAAAATAAGGAAACTTGGGTGGTGCAACCTTTCCCCCCATTTCCTCCCCATTTCCTCCCCATTTTCCCCCATTTTTCCCCATTTTCCCCCATTTTCCCCCATTTTTCCCCATTTTTCCTCGGGAGCTTTCACCAATGCGCCCCCCCCCCCCCACAGCCTTGTTGCCAACCTAAACCTTGATTTTTGGCCTTTTCAGCCCCTAAATTTCCCATTTTTCCACCAAGCAATCTGAATTTCCCTCATTTACCCCCATTTCCCCCCATTTTTCCTACCTTGGCCCATTTCCCGGATAGTGTTCCGCTAAACGTACCCAAACTGGGTACTTCTGAGCCCTGCAAACGGGAATGACAAAACGGGTCGGACGAGGCACCTGCTGGAACGCCCGGAACGTCGTCCACACGAAGATCAGCCCGATACCCACGGCAAACGCCGTCAGCTGCGCCGCGGCGCCGACGGCAGCGCACGCGTCGCAGCGCGTCCCCGCGTGGCCCGCCACGCACCTCGCGCACAGCGTCCCGCTGTGGTGCGGCGCGCAGGCCCCGACCTCGTGACCCGCGAGGCACGTGTTGGGGGGCAGCCACGGCGGGCACCGCACGAACCGCCGCGTCGCGTTGTGGGGGCGCCAGTGGTCCGCCCGCGTGCGGAGGCGCGCGCCGCCGTCGCACTGGGCGCCCGCGACGCACGGCCGGCACCGGGTCTCGCCGGGGACGTAGAACTGCGCCGCGGCGAGGCCGGGGGCGGCGAGCGCAACGACGAACCCCCCGACCCGCGGGGCCCGCAGCGCGAGGGCGGCGTGCCCGAACCCCCGCGTCAGGGGCACGGGCGCTGGGGCCGAGGGCAGGAACGGGGCGACGGCGGTCGCGTTGCGGTGCCCGCGGTCGTAGTCCAGCAGCCGCCGCCCGTACCAGTCCACTGTGTACAGGGCCACGGGGCGGCGGGGCATATGCAGGGGGGTGACGGCCTCGGCCCGCACCTGGAGCCGCAGGGGTTGCACCTCCAGACCCGCGGGGGGGCCCAGTACGGGATAGGGCAGCATGTTGCCCGTGAACGCCTGAAGAACCGCGGACGAGGCCGAGCCAGTGCGGACCGCACAAGTGCGACGTCGTACTAACAATGCGGGGCATCGCATGCAATCGACCACCGAAGAATCACGTGGTGTGCCGCACCAGGCACTGGCGTGTTGATTCGAAGGGGGGGGGGGTCCTGGCCAACCCCAGCGGACCGATCCACCCCCACCTCAGAAAATTTTCCTCAGGGGAAAAAAAAGAAATTTTATTCAAAGGGGGCCAGAAATTGGTCGCCGACTTTAGGTACACGAACTTTTTTGGGGCCTCTGGACCCCCTGTGTGACATACAGTCCATCTGTGGACAGTCACCCGTTTATTCCTCACCGGATGATGCAGTCTCGATCTTCTCCTGAAGGTCCGCCAAGCCGCTGTCTGGACCCCACCATTTCTGTTTCTCCGTGGCGGCGGGTTGTGGTGGTCAAGACATTAAGGATCCGCCCCCCAAAACAACTATAACCTGCCCCCACACACCCCCACGCAGTGCAACACGGACCTTGGCCGTGTGGCTGCACTGCACGTAGTCAGCCACGCTGTTCTCCGGAGACCGAAGGGTTTGTGAATCGAAAATTGCCCGATAAATTTCTCCCTAAGGAATGTGTTGGTGGACCCGGGGGGGGGGGGGGGGCTCCTTGAAGCATTCCTCTTCCAAGCGTCCACGAACATAGTCCATGGTGTGCTTCAGCCCCCCGTTCCCCTGTACAACAGCACGCTTTTATGCACAATATGGCACCTGCAGTGGTGACAACGAATGCGGAGCTATCCAACCGCACACGCGACGGTTGCGCTTGCGTTGTTGCTTTGCAGAGTATCGGACGCACACAAAAGCAACGCACATGCGGCAAACACCATGGCACAACAACGAACCCCTTGTCCAAACCGCAGCACAAGAGCTCAACGACGAGCATATTCGAGTGCGATGCCAGGCTTTGCACAGGCACCGGCCAGAGAAATCCGCTGGGCAGCCCCACACCCGGGGCATAGGTCACCTTTGGCTCCCGGACCTTGAGCAGCGGACGCGCACACCTGCCCGTCCATGGCCACCTCCAAATAACTGGGCGGCCGCAGCGGCCCGGCGAGCTCCGGCTGGTGGCACAGCATCTCGGTAGGGCTGAGCACCGTCCCGGGCCCGGCGACGCTGCGGCCGGGCGCGACGATGCGGCACACCGCGAACGGCGACGCCACGAAGCCGTGGCCGCGGACGCGCAGGACCTGCGCCCGGGCGTAGAACCCCCGGCGCGGCCGCAGCCCCCGGAGAGTCGGCGTGGGAAACCGCCGCAGCCGCACGCCGTTGGCCGTGGACATGCCCTCGACCTGCACCTCCACCGCCTCGCCCTCGCAGGTGCCCTCGGAGGTCACGGTCTCGGTCCGGCACGTCACCGCCCGCGGCGACAGGCGGGTCGCGGGCGTCGCGCCGCCCCCGGCGAACCGGCAGAGGGCGCGCCCGGCAAAACCCTCGCCGGCGATCGTGAGGACGGTGCCGCCGGCGGTGCTCGCCAGCGGCGGCACGACGGAGAGCACGGCGGTGAGCAGGAACGTGGCGACCACCGCCCGGCCCCGCACGGCCGTGAGGGCGTAGAGCCGGCGGAGGGGGGGCGCGGGGACGAGGGCGCGGATGCGCTCGGGGGCGCCGCCGCGCAGCCCCATGCGGGCCATGCCGTAGGGCATGAGCGACGCCGCGCGGAGCTTGAGCAGGGCGCTGGGGCCCGCGGCCGTGCGCACCGCCACGAACACCGCGGCCGTGAGGGCGTCGACCGCCAGCCCCTGCACGGCCTCGGCGTCCGGGAGCGCGTGCGCGTGCGAGAGGGAGGCGTTGCCGCCCGCGCCCAGCGCGAACGCCGCCATCAGCACGCGGCCCCCCGCCTCCAGCCCCACGTACAGCGCGTCGCCCTGGACCGCGACCCCCCCGGCGCAGGCGGCGTGCGGCAGCTGCGGCCGCAGCCAGTCGCCAACCGGGTCGACGCGGCCCGTCGGGGGGAGGGCGAGCGCCACCGCGTGCCAGTCCCCGTCGCGCGCGCCGACCAGCAGCAGCGCTGCGGCGGTGTCGGGGGGGCTAGGGCAGGGGCCCGCGGGGCAGTGGAAGGCGGAGGCCCGGACGACGTCCAGACCGAGGGCTGCGCTGGGGTGGACCAGCAGCGGGGCCGGGGCCGGCGCAGAGGCATCCGGCGGCAGGGCCACGACCGTCAGGGCCGCGTCACGGAACATGAGCGCATACACGAGCCCCTGGTACGCAAAGAGGCGCAGGTACGAGGGCGCCACCGCGGTGAGCGGCCGGAACCGCCGCGCCGCCGGAAGCACGGACAGCGGGGGGCCCACCCGCGCCGCGTCCGGGCCGCGCCGCAGCCGAAACACGCGGAGCGCGCGCGTGCGGCGCTCCTCCACCAAAAGCCACATGAGCCCTCGGTGCACGAGCCCCGCGCGGGCCTGCCCTCGGAGCTCAACCGTCGCGACGGTCCGCGCGGTGTCGGGGTCGAACACAAGCAGCGGCGAGCCCCCGATGTACAAGAGCCGGTGCTCGTAGTCGCTCAGCAGGTCGCCGTCGCTCTCGGCGACGAGCCGCGACAGTTGCATCGCGCGCGCGACGCGGATGTCGGCCAAGCGGCAGTGTGGAGGCAGGAACCCTTCGGCACAGGCCCCGCACTCGGGGCCGACCCAGTACCCGCGCGCCGCGTCCCGGTAGCACACGCACACCCCGTCCAGCCATCCGCAGGTGCCGTGGCCACTGCAGGCGCACAGCTGGTCGCAGGCGGGTCCCCAGTACCCCGCGAGGCAGCGATTGCAGGTGGGGCCAGCCCAGTGCCCGGTCGCATTGTGTTGACAGATGCAGCGGCCGGTGCCGGGCTCGCATGCGGCGTGCGGCGGCGGGTATTGGACCGTCGGAAAGCAGCGGTGGGGCTCGCAACTGATGGAGCAGGCGCGGCCGTACCAGTCCGGCACGCACTCGCAGCGCCCGTCGCCCGCGCTCGTGTCGCGGCAGACCCCGTGGCCAAAGCAGCGGTTGTCGGCGGGTCCGGGGCATTCGACGCTGCAGTTGGGACCGGCGAAGCCCGGGGCACACACGCACGCCTGTGAAGAAGGACGAGTACCAACACCACCGTCTCTATGCCCTGCTACAGGCCAGCGTGTGTGCTACGGTGTGTGCCCGGCGATGGGCAAGGGACGAACAAGGTCGTGTCCGGGAGCCCGTCATTGGCATGCGTGGACGACAGGGGGTGCACACACGTCTCCACACGCCGTTATGATTCACCCACCACACATGCACATGCACATGCACATCCACACCCACATCCACATCAACACCCAAATCCATACCCGAACCCACATCCACATCCACCCACACCCACATCCACACCCACACCCACACCCACACACACACACACACACACACCCACACCCACACCCACACCCACACCCACACCCACATCCACACCCACATCCACACCCACACCGACATCCACCCACACCCACACCCACACCCACACCCACACCCACACCCACACCCACACCCACACCCACACCCACACCCACACCCACACCCACACCCACACCCACACCAAGGGGGGCGGCCTGTTCGAATATTGACACCCAACGGTGTGCGAAAACTTCTGGGGGTCCGGAAGAGGGGGGGTGGGTGGGTAGATGGGTCGGCCGGTCAGCCACCGGGTCCCGAAGGGGTGTCGGTGGATATCCCAACATACGTACCTCAAAATGATCCCCATAATGCGGTGACCATTTTGAACATTCACAAGTCGGGTTAAAAAATTTTTGCAACAAAAATTGTCCATCAACTCAGGCTCCCATCAGCCGAGGTCTGACCCAGAGGTCGGGTCAGAAGTCAAGGTGCTTTTCACCCATTTTGAATTCTCGCCAAAAATTATTTCGAGTATGGAAACTTGGGGGGGGGGGGGGATACCCCTCAAGAGGCCAAAAAAAAAAATCCGGCGCCTTTGGCGCCAACAATTTCCCCCAAAATCTCGAATTGGAGAACGACGGGTTCCAAAACTTTGGGTGCCTGGAGGGGAGGGGGGGGGGGGGGTTGGTTGGGTGTCTGGATTCCAACAGGCACCCCCCTTGACCCACATCCACACCCACACCCACATCCACACTAACACCCACACCCACCTCAACACCGATACGCACGCATACGTACACCCACGTCCACAGCCACGCAAAAAGAGGAAAAAAAAAGAAGCCCCTGCCGCACGACAAGAGATCAAAGTAGAAGACTGCACACCAACGTCTGTGCCTGCCCCCCCCCTCACACGTCACTGAGGAGCACTGAGGAATAATGTAGCCGACCCACTGCCTCTGTCATACAGTTCCACACCCTCCGGGGGGGGGCATAGAGTGGGGGGGGGGGGGGATGCCAGTAAATCCAGTCGCCATTACCGTATACGCAATTCCGCAGGACTGAAACGCAGTCCTGTGCTGCGTGCCTTGCGATGCCTCGGTCTGATGGACCATCTGATGAGGCGATGCCTGGGCTCATGAACTCATGATGGCATGCGAGTCGTCCGACCCCCTTTTGGAGTGTTGGAGGGTTGAACCGATGACGTGAGCACATGGGGAGGGGGGCAACCGGCCAAGCGGGCGTCTGACCGCACCAAAACTGCCTCTGACTGTCCAACATGGAAAGTCATTGCCCAGAAGACGCTTCAAGCCTAACCTATGGATATGCCCGGGCTGCTGGGAGACCAAAGAAGCTGCCAAAAGGATGTTGCAGTATGTCTGCAAGCGCCAGCCGAGAGTCGTCACTTTCCACTCTGTGCCCGCATGGGAGTCACCCCCCGATCCCAGCGAATCTCTCACAGAGTCGCTGTGCCATTGGCTATACAGCAGCAGGGCTGCTTATCAACGGCCCGCGGTTCAAGTCCCGGCTGGAGCATAGCAGATGGTACGCCGTCCTGAGCCGGAAGGGCCTGGCTAAAAGAAGGGGGGGGCATGAGAATGACTGTGCGCTGGAGCCTGGACATCGCCGGGGCACGCCAACCCCAACTTGTTGCACCCGGAGGACCTCCCATATCAGAGGGCGCAGCGTGGGCGTTCAGAGGGAGGCACAATACCTGACCACTAGTCTGCCCATTCCAACACCGTTCGCTGCACCCACCCCCAAACCATCCGGGCGCACAGCCCCCGCAGGCGGGCCCTCCCCAGTGCCCGCTGCACCGGCACGCGGCCGCGCGCGCAGTGCAGTGCCCGTGCCCTCCACAGGGCAGCCCCACGTGGGTCACAGGGTCAAGCCCGGGACAGGGCGTCCCACAGTCCGGCGCCCCGTACCCCGGGACGCAGAGGCATGTGCCGTCGCCGCGGGCCCCCCAGCGACACGTGCCGTGCCCGGCACAGACCTGCCCGGCGCCCACCGGACACGGCACGGAGCAGTCGGGCCGGGCGTACCCGACGGCGCAGACGCAGCCTGCGGCCCCTGCGTCACACAGCCCGTGTCCCGAGCACGCGACGCCGGCGCGGACGGGGCACGCAATCTCGCAGACGGGCCCCGCGTACCCCACAGCGCAGCGGCACAGGCCCGTCCCGTACACAGCGGCCAGGCAGGTCCCGTGCCCCGCGCAGAGCCCCGCGGGGGTGCGCGGGCACCGCCGCGCGCAGGCGGCGCCGTAGTGGCCAACGGGGCACAGCAGCAGAGCGCACGCGGCCCCCACGACGCCGCAGCCGCGCCCGCAGACGCCCTGCTCGCAGACGCACGCCCCTGCAATGCAGGGCCGCCCGGAGCAAGGCACGCCGCCGGCACCGGCAGGGCATACCGCGCGGCAGTCTGGGCCCGACCACCCGGTCCGGCACGCGCCGCACTGCGGCCCGGTCCAGTGGCCGGCGGAGTCCGACGCCGCGCAGCGGCACGTCCCGGTCGTGGCGTTGCAAGTGCCGTGGCCGCCGCACGGGAGCAGGACGCCGCCGGGGCACTCAACGTCGCACACGCGTCCCACGTACCCCGCCCGGCACACGCACTCGGCCCCTGGAGCGCGAGCAACGCAGTCCCCGGCACCGGCGCAGACCCGCCCATGGGCGTCGGTGGGGCACGGGAGGGTGCAGTGCGGCCCGACCCAGCCCGGGGCACAGCGCTCGCAGGCGCTGCCGACCCAGCGACCACCGGCCACGAGGCTACAGTTGCATCGAGGGCCCGGGGCCGTGCAGACCCCACGGCCGCTGCACACCGCACCATCCCCCACAGGGCACTGCAGAGCGCAGGCGAATCCCACGTACCCGGGATGGCAGGCGCATTGCCCTGTGCCTTGCCGCCCGTCGATGCACCGCCCGTGCCCGGCGCACATGCGACCCTCGCCGTTCCGGGGACACAGCGCGTCACAGCGCGGACCGTAGTATCCCGGCCGGCACTTGTCGCACGCCGCACCCGCCCACCATCCGGCGCCAGGGCCGGCGTTGCACGTGCAGCTCCCGGTGCCGTTTACACCGGCGCTGCAGGTGCCGTGGCCGGAGCAGGGGCTGTGCGCAGACCCGGGGCACTCAGCAGTGCAGTCCGGCGCCCAGTGCCCGGGGGCACAGTCCCCGCATCCGACGCCGGCCCAGTGGCTGTGGCACGAGCATGTGCCGGTGCCGTTGATGCCGGCGTCGCAGACCCCGTGTCCCCCGCAAACGTGGCAGCCGCTGCCAGTGCCCTGGCACAGCCCCTGGCACTGTGCCCCATAGTACCAAACGGTACACGCGGCGCACTCAGCACCGGTCCAGAAGCCGCGCACGGCGTCCGCGTAGCATTCGCAGGTGCGGTCGGCCACGCAGCGGCCGTGACCCCCACACTCCACGCCGGAGGGGCCGCGGGGGCAGCGCAGGTCGCAGTTGGGGCCAAAGTAGTGCGGCGCGCAGGCCTCGCACGCCTCCCCGGCCCAGTGCCCCGCGGCCGTCGCTTGGCAGCGGCAGGCGCCGTCCGCAAGGCAGACCCCGTGGCCGCCGCAGGGCCGCAGCCGCCCACCGCGACACAGCACGTCGCACGCGCGCCCCGTGTAGCCGGGCAGGCAAACGCAGAGGCCCGTGCCATTGCGGCCCCAGTCGCACACCCCGTGCCCAGAGCACACGAGCCCGGGCCCCCCGAACGGGCACTGCACGGAGCAGTTGGGGGTGGCCCACGTGGCGTGGCACACGCACACCTGGCCTCGCGTGACGCCCGTCACGCATCCGGCCGCACAGCCGGGCCCCCAGTAGCGCGCGGCGCAGACGTCACACGCGGGCCCGGACCAGAAGCCGAAGGCAGGGGCGGCGGCGCAGACGCAAGTGCCATGCGCACTGCAGTGCCCGTGGCCCCCGCACTCCCGCCCGGCAGTGTCCCTGGGGCAGCCGGCACAGGACTGCCCGTTGTACCCGGGGTCACAGACGCAGAGCGCCGCGCCGGTGCACGTGCCGTGCCCATGGCATGGGCTGTGCGGTGGGCCCGGGCACGCGGTGGCGCACGCGACCGATCCCGGGAGGCTGCGCCACCCGGGGTCGCAGTGGCAGGTCCGGGCGCTGGCCACGCACACCCCGTGCCCACCGCAGACGTGCGTCGCGTTGGTGCCGGGGCACTGGTGGCGACACTCCGCGCCGGCCCAGCCCGCGCCACACCGGCACTGCCCCGTGCCGAAGGGGCCCGCGTCGCACGCCCCATGGGGCCCGCACCGGCACTCGGCGGCGCAGCCGGGGCCGTAGCGCGCCGGCGGACAGCGCGTGGCCGCGCACCGCCCCGGCGACACGGCGCACGCGGCCCCGCAGAAGCCGCCGTGGCAGTCGCAGTGGCCGCTCCGGAGGCAAACGCCGTGGCCGCTGCAGGCGTAGCCCCTCTGGTCGGCCAGGCACGAGAGGTCGCAGTCCGGCCCCGCGCGGCCCCACGCGCAGCGGTCGCAGGTCGGGCCGTCCCACAGGGCGTTGCAGTGGCAGACCCCCACCGCCTCGGCCCCACCGGCCCACAGACACGCCCCGTGGCCGCTGCACGGCAGCCCGTTCGGTCCGGACTGGCAGGGCACGCCGCAGCCGGGGCCCGTGTGCGTGGGGGTGCACACGCAGACGCTGCGGTTGCCGCCCCACGCGCATGCGCCGTGCCCCCCGCACGGCCGGCCTAGGGCCGTGGGGCAGGGCGCGGCGCACCCCGGGCCCGTCCAGCCGCGTGCACACCGGGCGCAAGCCGCGCCGGCCCAGTGCCCGGCCGCCGCGGAGCGCGCGCAGCGGCACTCCCCTTCCCCCGGGACGGCCCCGGCCTCGCACTCCCCGTGCCCTGAGCACACGCCGCCCCCGCCCGCGCCCTCACAGCGCAGCCCACAGACGGGGCCGCTGTAGGGCGCGTGGCAGGTGCACAGCCCCATGCCACGGCGCCCCCCGGAGCAGGCCCCGTGGCCGCTGCAGATGCGGCCGGTGCCAGGCACCCCATAGGCCCTGACCGGGCACGCACGGTCGCACCGCGGCCCGTAGTACCCCGGGAGGCAGTCGTCGCACGCAGGCCCGGCCCAATACCCGGCGGCCGAGCCGCGGGCGCACGCGCAGGTCCCGGTGCCGCGCACGCCTTCACTGCAGATGCCATGGCCTCCACACAGCGCCGGCGCGCCGGGGCACACCAGCGTGCAGTTCCGCCCGCCGTACCCGGGGGCGCAGTGGTCGCACCGGGCCCCCACCCAGGCCCCGGGCCTGTGGTCGCAGGAGCCGGCAAAGGAGATCGTCGCGCGCGCCTGCATCGTCACACCGCCCTGCCGTACCGTGAGCGCCAGCCCCTGCCCGTCCCCGACCAGCCCCCGGCATTCGAGGTACGTCGCGTTCACGGCGGCGACGGCGGGGCATGGGAACGGCCCCGCGCTGACGGTTGGCGCGCCAGGCAGGTGGCTGAGTAGGAACTGCCCTGTGACCCCGAACGCAGCGCCGGCGCGCGGGCAGCGGACGAGGGCCCGGGGTCCGGCCGGGACGCACGCCGCAGCCGGCGGGCCGAGGGGGTGCAGCGCCGTCAGCACCAACTGCCCGCGCGTCACGAGGGCCCGCCGGAGCACAGCGGCGGGGCCGTGCTGCGTGACGACCATGACGTCGTACCACAGCGGCGCGGGGCTCGGGGTCAGCGCGGGCCGCTCGCACACGAGGGCCTGCGGTACCGCGCCGGCGATGTGCCGCGTCACGGGGCAGGGCTGCGGCGGACCTCCGCCAGCGGGCGCAAGGGCAACGTCGGCACCGGCGGGTCCGAAGTCGCCCCCGCGGACGGTCAGCGCCGGCAGGTCCGGGGCGCAGTGGAGGGTACTGGGCGGGAGGCCCAGGCCGCACCCCGACACCGCCGCGATACGCACTGCCGGACGCAGGACGACGGGGCCGAGGGTGTGCAACAGGCAAATGAGGCCACTGGCCAGCGCCTCGGGCTCCGAGCGCACCTCCCGAGGCGGCTCCCCGGCGACGCACTCGTACTCGGTGGTCACGGGCTGGGGCTGGGCATGCGCCGCCCCCCCGAAGCGGACAGCGAGGGGCGCCGACAGATGCGGACGGAGGACCTCCTGCGCGCCCAGCGGCCGGTGGAAACGAACCTCAACCGCTGCCAGCCGCCCGCCAAGCGCCTGCGCAACGGATACCACAACATCGACAGCCTCCGACCCTGCAACCGCAGCCCATTCCTCCGGCGGCAGTACCACGGAGACATTGCAGGAGGGGACGTGCAGAGCGGGCGGCGCATGCCCCGGACACCCACGACGCACGGCGACGTGCAGCCGCGGGGACGTGAGGTCGAGGGCGTCGAGGGAGGGGTCGTGCGCGCGGAGGAGCGGGGGCTGCAGCGCCGCGAGAAACGCCATGGAATGCGCCGCGGGGCGGGAGGCGAGCAGCGCGTCGGCGGTGCGCAGCAGCAGCGCGGGCACCGCGCGGTCGTGCATCCGCGGCACGGCGGCCGCGAGGAGCTGCGCGCACAGCTCCGGCCCCTCTTCCCACGCGCCACCCGCGCCGGGGGCAAAGCGCTGCACGATTAGCGCGACCTCGTCCAGTAGCCCCGGGGCCTGGGGCCTGTACCGGAGATGCCGCAGGAGGTCGGGCTCCGGGCGGTACGCGTCCGCGCCGGCGACGCAGAGGCCGCACGCGACCGCGCCGAACAGCCCCTCGCCGGCACTGCAGGCGGTGCAGCCCGGCTCCGGCGGGGACGTGCCGGCCGAGGCCGGGAACGGGCCGGCCGCGGGGCCGCGCGCGGCGCGGACGTACAGCACGAAGGTGTACGGGGACGGCCCGGGGGCGGGGCGCGGCAGCCACGGCAGCGGGACCGTGACCACGGGATGCGGCCCGAAGCCGGGGGCCTGGGGCAGCGGCAGCAGCAGCCCCTCGGGGGCCCGGGCCATGAAGCGGTACTGCAGCGGCGCGGCGGCGGCGGCGTGCCAGTGGGCAGCGGTGGTGGCCAGCCGCACGGCCCCGGGCCCCGCGGGGGAGACCACGAGGGGCGGGTCGGCGGTGGCGTTGGGGCGGTGGAGGGGGGGCCGGAGCACCGCCACCGTGAGGCTGGCGGTGTGCCGGGCCGGGGGGGTCACATCGGTGCGTGTGGCGGTGACGTGGACGACGTACCCGGGGGCCTGCAGCTCCGGGACGGGCAGCACCGCGTGGGCGCCGTGTGACCGGAGGCGTGGCGGAGGGTGCGGGGGGCCTTGGGTGGGACGGGCCTCCCATCGGACGTGCCATGGAAGGGGCAGCGGATCGGCGGAGGGGCAGGCGAGGGCCGTTGCCTCCGGGGCCCCGAAGGAGGCGTGGAGCCACAGGGGGAGATCGGAGGGATGGGGCTGCGGTACCGCGGCGATGCGCAGGGGGCGGGGGGCCGTGGCGTTGCCGGTGGGAGCGGCGGAGGGCGTCGCGGCGGTGCGTGACGGCGGCGATGATGGCATTGCGGTGACAGAGGCTGATGCATCGGCTGACCGCGTCGCAGAACTTGAGCACGTCGCAGTGCAGGTTGGCGCTGAGGCACGGGACAGTGTCGAACTCACGGTCGTCGTCGGGGGAGCAGATGGTGTGGCGACGAGCCTTGCGGTGGCCGACGAGCTAACGACGACTGACGGCGTGGCGCTGGCGGACGCTGTAGGCCTACTGGGCGGCGTTGCTGTGGCTGGTGCTGATGGGCTGAGTGAAGCGGTTTCACTCCTTCTCGGGCCGTTGCTGCGTGACACAGTCGATGACTGTGACGTCGTCGTTGGTGCACTTCCCGTTGCAGATGTCGTGGGCGTGGCTGATGATGTGCTCATGAACGACAAAGTTGGGCTTGCGGAGGGCGACGGCGTGACTGAGTGCGTGACAGTGCGCAACGAAGTTCTTGAGGCTGTGGCGGTGGGTGATGGCGTCACATTGACTGACGCCGTTGAGCTGATCGTTGTGGACGCAGGATCTGAGGCCGTTCGACTGATTGTTGGCGTGACGGTGCATGTCGCACCACGAGAGAGGCTTGTGGTACTGGACAGCGTTGCACCCGCAGACTCCGTTGGCGCTGGCGACCGGGTGACAGTCCCTGTGGATGTTTCAGTGGCCGACGTCGTACCTGTGCCGACTGGTGAGTCGGAATGTGACGCCGAGACAGACAATGAGGCCGCCTGCGAGCTCGTTCCCGTCTGTGACAGCGTCGCAACGGCGGTCGGCGATAGTGTCGCTGTACGGGACACTTCTCGAGTGCTTGACGGCGTTGCAGAGGAAGACAGGGTTGCGGGGGCTGATGGCGTGGCGGTGGCTGGTGCTGTTGCCGTGGGCCACGACGAAGCAGTAGCCGGGGGGCTGAAGGTTGCTGATGAGGTGAAGGTGGCAGGCAGCGTGGCAGTGGGGGGTAGAGTATTGGTAGGTGAGGACGAAAACGAGGAGGTTGCTGTGGCCGACGCCTGCCTCGAAGGGGTCATAGAAGCCGTGGCAGTTGCAGATTGCGGGCGCGAGGCGGTTCCTGTGGGCGACTGCGTCTGCAAGGACGGGCGCGTGTCTGACTGACTGGCAGTTACCGAGGTAGTCCTCGACAAGTGCACTGTAGCTGAAGATGTGATGGTGGCCGATGATGACCCAGCGATGGACAGCGTGGCTGTGGCTGACCGAGACGTCGTTGGGGTGGCAGTGAAAGATTCTGTGGCCATTACCGAGGGACTGGGGGTGGTCGACAGTGTTCGCGTGCATGCGCAGGTTGCGGTAGTGGATTGTGTTGTGCTAGCCGATGCAGGACCCGTGGCGGATGGCGTGGCGGTTAAGGAGGCCTCCTGAGACGGGGTTGGCCCGCTGGATGAAGTCTGGGTGATCGACCTCCGACAGGACGGTGTCGCAGT
Organism: Eutreptiella sp. 'Long Island Sound 2002'; assembly: GCA_964036045.1. Classification (NCBI taxonomy): domain Eukaryota; phylum Euglenozoa; class Euglenophyceae; order Eutreptiales; family Eutreptiaceae; genus Eutreptiella; species Eutreptiella sp. 'Long Island Sound 2002'. The sequence continues at coordinate 69,743,889 of OZ038387.1, read as the reverse complement.
CGCCGATGGGGTGCAATTGCCAGAGCAGGAGAGGGAGTGAGTTCCTGTTATGGGTTGCGTGCGTGTGGGCGATGCTGAGCTCGACAGACTTGCGGTCATCGAACGCCACGTTGATTGGGTTGCAGTGAACGAATGGGTCGTGGTGTACCGTGATGTGGCACTGAGGGAGGCGGTTGCAGTGCGTGACAAGGCCGCGGACGTTGTTGAGGTGCTTGACGGCGGGCTGGTGCCGGACGCAGTAGCGGTGCCTGACGGCGCGACGGTGGCTGAGCAGGTCAGTGAAGGCGATGCCTGCGGAGTGCCTGAATATGTGGGCGAGGGAGTGACTGACAGGCTCCGAGTGGCCAAAAATGTGCCACTACCGCTGTCTGTAGCCGTGGCTGATTGTGGCACTGATTTGGTCATTGTAAAGGACTGTGTCGCAAGGACCGACCGTGTGAATGGAAGTGACGGCGTTCCAGTGGTGGTCAGTGTCGCAGTGGCTGTCCTGGTGCAGGTACAGGACGCGCTGCCAATGATGGATAACGACGTGGAGCACGTCGTACTGGATGTTAGCGTAGCACAGCACGACTGCGTTGCAGTTGCGGTGGGTGTTCTGGTGGGAGACGGCCGTGCGGTGAGCGACTGCGAAGCCGTAGATGAGAGCGTCTCAGAAACTGGCGATGTGGCAGATCGCGATGATGAAGGAGTTGGTGTTCCAGAAGGAGAAGAGGTGATGGTGCATCGCAGTGTTGCAGTTAGGGAAGATGTTGTAGCGATTGATGGTGTGGTGGTACCGGAGAGCGGCAGCGTAGAGGACAATGTGGCAGTGACAGACGCAAGGCAAGTGTGGGATTGCGAGAGGGTGGTTGATGGAGTTGTGGTGGTGGATGGCGTCAGTGACAGGGATGCAGTGGGTGACGCGGAGAGACGGGCTGAGACCGTGGGGCAGGAAGACGGCGACGACGAACTTGTGGCAGCAGATGACAGTGTTACTGTCCCAGACCGTGATAGTGTGTGGGTCAGTGATGGCGTAGTGGTGCGTGGGTGTGTAACAGTTATCGATGGCGAGCGTGTGGGTGATGGCGTAAGCGCGGACGATGGTGTGATGGTGCACGATGGTGTAGCGGTGCCTGATAATGTAGGATCAGGGGAGGGCGTGGTACCGCACGATGGCGTTGGGGTAGATGACAGCGTGCAAGTGTGAGTTTGCGTTTGTGCGATGGAAGGTGTATGGGTGGGTGACCAAGTAGTGAATAATGAGGCTGTCGTAGTGGGCGACAGTGTAGAGCTCAACGATCGTGAGGGACTAGCAGACTGTGTCAGCGTGGGTGATTCGATTGCCGTGGGTGATTGTGCTGCAGTGATTGTCGACGAAGGGGTGAATGATGGGCTGGATGTCAACGACCGTGTTGTGGTAGATGATGGTGTACAGGTGGGTGATTGCGTAGTAACCCATGATGGCGTGCCCGTGATCGACTGTGTGACGGTCCTTAATGGCGATGGCGTCGGTGATACTGTTAAGGAGGTTGATGGTGTACCGGTGCATGCTGGTGCATTGCTGCTTGAAAGTGTCGGAGTGTGGGAAAATGTGACGCTGCACGATGCTGTTGCGGTGAATGATGGCGCGCGGGTGAAAGATTTCGACACTGTGATGGAGGGTGTAGGAGTGGGCGACCATGAAGGAGTTGATAGAGCCGTAGTGGTAGATGACAGTGTCGAGCTGCACGACGATGTAGCATCAAGTGATTGTGTTAGCGAAGGGGATTCGGATGCGGTGGATGATTGTCCTGCAGTGATTGTCGAAGAAGGGGTTGGTGAAGGTGTCGGGATAAAGGGAATCGTCATGGTCGATGACGACGTCCGGGTGCGTGATTGTGTAACAGACGGCGGTGGCGAAATCGTGCATGAGTGTGTCGCAGTGATTGATGGCGATGGCGTTGATGATGCTGTCAGGCTGAATGATGATGTATCAGTGCACGATGGCGCAGTGGTGCCGGAGAGTGTAGATGTGGGAGATGATGTAATGCAGCAGAATGGTGCTGGAGTAGATGACTGTGTACAGGTAGAGGATGGTGTCGCCATAATCGACCGCGTATCAGAGCGCGACCATGTGGGTGTCACGCTGGACGACCGTGTAGCACTATGTGATTGTGTTGGCGACGGGGGTTCTGTTGCCGTGGAGGACGGTGCTGCAGAAATAGTCGACGACGCCGTTGGTGGTGGTGTCGGGGTTGAGGAGATGGTAATGGTTGAAGACGGTGTAGGGCTACGGGTAGGGGTCGGTGATGGCGTGGTCGTGCATGACTGTGTGGCAGTCGTTGATGGCGAAGGCGTGAAAAATGCTGTCAGCGTGGGCGATGGTGTACCGGTGCATGACAGTGTACACGTGCGGGACAGGGTGGTGCTGCATGACGGCGTACACGTGACAGTTTGTGTTGGGGTGATGGATGGCGTACGAGTGGGCGACGACGTAGGGGTCGATGAGGTTGTTGCGCTCAACGATGGTGTGGCACTGGAGGATGGTGTTGGGGTGGGTGATTCGGTTACCGTGGGTGATTGTGCCGCAGTGATTGTCGACGAAGGGATGAATGATGGGGTGGATGTCAACGACCGCGTTATGGTAGATGATGGTGTACAGGTGGGTGATTGCGTAGTAACCCATGATGGCGTGCCCGTGATCGACTGTGTGACGGTCCTTAATGGCGATGGCGTGGGTGATGACGTAATGCTGGATGATGGTGTGGCGGTGCACGATGTTGTCGCGGTCCCTGACAATGTCAACGTCGGCGACAAGGTGACACTGCACGATGCTGTTGCGGACAATGATGGCGGAGGGGTGAATGATTCCGTCGGTGTGATGGACGGTGTAGGAGTGGGCGACCATGAAGGGGTTGATGAGGCTGTAGTGGTAGGTGACAGTGTCACGCTGGACGACCGTGTAGCACTATGTGATTGTGTTGGCGACGGGGATTCTGTTGCCGTGGAGGACGGTGCTGCAGAAATAGTCGACGACGCCGTTGGTGATGGTGTCGGGGTTGAGGAGATGGTAATGGTTGAAGACGGTGTAGGGCTACGGGTAGGGGTCGGTGATGGCGTGGTCGTGCATGACTGTGTGGCAGTCGTTGATGGCGAAGGCGTGAAAAATGCTGTCAGCGTGGGCGATGGTGTACCGGTGCATGACAGTGTACATCTGCGGGACAGGGTGGTGCTGCATGACGGCGTACACGTGACAGTTTGTGTTGGGGTGATGGATGGCGTACGAGTGGGCGACGACGTAGGGGTCGATGAGGTTGTTGCGCTCAACGATGGTGTGGCACTGGAGGATGGTGTTGGGGTGGGTGATTCGGTTACCGTGGATGATTGTGCTGCAGTGATTGTCGACGAAGGGGTGAATGATGGGCTGGATGTCAACGACCCCGTTCTGGTAGATGATGGTGTACAGGTGGGTGATTGCGTAGTAACCCATGATGGCGTGCCCGTGATCGACTGTGTGACGGTCCTTAATGGCGATGGCGTGGGTGATGACGTAATGCTGGATGATTGTGTAACGGTGCACGATGTTGTCGCAGTACCTGACAATGTCAACGTCGGCGACAAGGTGACACTGCACGATGCTGTTGCGGACAATGATGGCGGAGGGGTGAATGATTTCGTCGGTGTGATGGACGGTGTAGGAGTGGGCGACCATGAAGGGGTTGATGAGGCTGTAGTGGTAGGTGACAGTGTCACGCTGGACGACCGTGTAGCACTATGCGATTGTGTTGGCGACGGGGATTCTGTTGCCGTGGAGGACGGTGCTGCAGAAATAGTCGACGACGCCGTTGGTGATGGTGTCGGGGTTGAGGAGATGGTAATGGTTGAAGACGGTGTAGGGCTGCGGGTAGGGGTCGGTGATGGCGTGGTCGTGCATGACTGTGTGGCAGTCGTTGATGGCGAAGGCGTGAAAAATGCTGTCAGCGTGGGCGATGGTGTACCGGTGCATGACAGTGTACACGTGCGGGACAGCGTGGTGCTGCATGATGCTGTTGGCGTCGATGACGGCGCACACATCACAGTTTGCGTTGGGGTGATGGATGGCGTAGGAGTGGGCGATGACGTAGGGGTCGATGCGGCTGTAGGGCTCAACGACGGTGTGGAACTAGGAGATTGTGTTGGCGTGGGTGATTCGGTTACCGTGGATGATTGTGCTGCAGTGATTACCGTAGAAGGTGACGGTGAAGGGGTAGCTGATGCTGTACACGTTGAAGTAGCAGTCAGTGATGCCGTCGATGTAGAAGATGACGATCGAGTGAGAGGTTCGGTTTTGGATTGTGTTGGGGTCCCTGAGGATGTAGCAGTGGAGGTTGCAGATGGTTGCAGCGAGGGGGACGGTGTGTGTGACAGCGTTGCAGTTACTGATGCTGACGAGGTAGAGGAAATGGAGCGTGTGAGAGCGGAAGTTGGAGTCGGCGACGACGTATCGGTGGTTGACTCGGTTGGCGTGGGTGACGCGGTTTCTGTGAAGCCTAGAAACAAGGAGCACGGAGCGGTTTGTCTGGTCGGCTGCACCCTCCACACTCCACTGCCACCTCCACGACCTTCTAAAAACAACTGCAGCCCCCTACGAGCCTTACAAACTCCTTCCACCCTGACCCCAACCCTACAGAACCCTCTGCAACCCTATGTTCACGAGTGCAAGGGGCTGCTAAGACATCAAGTTCCGGCCCTTTTTCACTAGTGGATTCATCCTTCGTTGCGTGCACCCAAGCTCTCCTTCTTTCTTCCTTTCCAAGGGACGGGTGGGCCGTGCAAGGGGGGCCCAGGGTGCAAATCCTCTTCTCCCCTGGATCTGTGGAGGGTTGTGGAGGGCCCATGTGCATGAGAGATTATTGTTCAGACGTTTACGGCTTTGGTAAGGAAAAATGCTGTTTGACATTGCACATCCAACGTTCGAAGGAGTGGCAAAACAAGATTGTGCAGCACATCCTCGGGCATAACATTGCGAACAAACTTGTACCTGACTTGCAAATCATCTTCTCCCCTGGATCCGGCTCGTCGCATGCTCCAGTGTATGAGTTGAAGTATCTGTCTCCATCTTGATCAAGATAGCACCCACAAGTCTCCGGTGGACCCCAATTGCCAGACCCACCCCATCCGGTTCCAAACTCACTAGCGGCCTGACAGTCTGCTAAAGCCAACGATTGACCCACTGGACAACCTCCAGTCGATGGATCAATGAGCACAGACCCTGAAAAATGTCACGAACATGAATAGACCTGACAATGCTTAAAATCGCTTGACAACCCTGAACAACTCTTGACAACCCTTGCTCACGCTTGATGGTACTTGAAAGCCCTTGACGCGCTCAGAACTCAACCGTTGGTGGGTTCTAGGCAGTTGTTGAGGGTTGTGGAGGAATGTGGAATGGGCCAGCACAAATGCCCATTTACGGGGGAGGGGCCCTCCCATGCCATGGCAAACCTCATCCCCGTGTACGACCCCTCCCCCCTACCCCCGTTAAGGAGCATGGCATGGGAAGGAGTTTGCCCCCTAATGCCCGAAAATTACACGAATCGGTTGTTGACAAGAGAAATATTCCCCGAAATCGTTGACTGAAATGCTGTTGGGGGTTACCTGAAATGTGTGGGAAGTGCCGATCAGGAGTGCATCACAGACGGTCATGGGAATACGTCTCACCCCTGCATCATCTGCTCATAATATTGCTGCCACACCACCGTCCCATGCCATGGCAGACCCCCTCCCCTTATAAGAACCCCTCACCCTTTGAGTATACGTCAGCAACGCCGATTGAGTGATGCCGTTGTCTCACATCAAGTCCTGTGCACCCCTCCACTACTTATCTTGCCTGTTTGCAGGTTGTGTCCTTGGTTTTCTCAATGTTGGAACAAGGCATAGGCGGGCCCTCCCCCGGAAAATACGCCCGTGCTGTGGAAGGTTGTGGAGGGCCCATGTGCATGAGAGATTATTGTTCAGACGTTTGCGGCTTTGGTAAGGAAAAATGCTGTTTGACATTGCACATCCAACGTTCGAAGGAGTGGCAAAACAAGATTGTGCAGCACATCCTCGGGCATAACATTGCGAACAAACTTGTACCTGACTTGCAAATCATCTTCTCCCCTGGATCCGGCTCGTCGCATGCTCCAGTGTATGAGTTGAAGTATCTGTCTCCATCTTGATCAAGATAGCACCCACAAGTCTCCGGTGGACCCCAATTGCCACTCCCACCCCATCCGGTTCCAAACTCACTAGCGGCCTGACAGACTGATTGTGTCAATGTTTGACCGACTGGACAACCTCCAGTCGATGGATCAATGAGCTCAAATCCTGCAAAATATCAACAACACGAGTAGACCTGACAATGCTTAAAATCGCTTGACAACCCTGAACAACGCAACCAGTTGCACAACCTGGTGCTTGCCAACCCTGAGAGCTCAGCCGTTGATGGCCCTTGCCAACTTCTGACAGCCCTTAACAGCCCTTGACAGTCCTTCGCAACCCATCAAAACCATTGGCAAGCTTTCAGAATTGTGGGCAAAATCTGGGAATCTTGGGGAAGCCAGGAGAGCTCTGACACTCTTTGAGGGAGTACTTGCACTGCGCTACTTTTGCGGCGAGTACACCCGTAACGTCCTGATTTTTACCCCCTCCCAAAACGGCCCCTAAGGAGAGCAAACGCTTTAGCCAACACAATTGTATGAACACCCCTCCTCTCCATGAACATAGCACTATCCAGAGCACAACCCACTTCATAATCTCTGAAATGGCCCCTGGCCCATGGTGGCCTTCGCGGTCCCAAATAAGTACATCCGCAGAGAGCCCGGCGCAAGAGGACAAATCTAACAGACAACACAACACCTTCCCGCACTACCTTCCACATTGTCATCCCGCTGTCTACTATAACCCTCCAGAACGGTCCCACTTCAACCAACCCTCAAAAACCCTCCAATAGTGACACTCTGCAGCTCCGGGTGACGATGTGGTGGGCCCATCTGACTACATCACCATTTCGGCTGCTCATTGATTTCCCGGGCTCAATATGCGTACTGGCTCAAGACCATCCTGTCGCTCGTACCCCGTTTGCGCCCTCCCCGAATGGTGACGTGTGAGCTGTCACGTGTGGGTTGTTGTTTGAGACGACGTCAGCAACAAATCAGCACATGCAGATCACAAGAAGGAGGTGAAAGCTTATCAAGGGCCGAAAACGACCCTAGGCGCCTTTCGCAAAAGGTCGAAAAAAAATAGACACTCAGACACTCAGACACTCGCCCCCCCCCCCCCCCCAACCAATGACGTTCCATCGTTCTACCAGAGGTGGCATCATGGAACAAGTCCAGCCCCTATGGCAAGTGTTTTGGGGGGCACACAAAGCGCCGTTTGAGGGGCACAATCATCAGCTACAACTGTTCAGCCAGATCTGACTGCGGAAGACAGACGATGCAACACGTGCTGCAGCCATAACCACACAAACTGGGAGGGCGCTGCTGGTGGCGACGCTTGTTCTCGCATCATTCGCCAAGGGGTCACTGGGCAAAGGAGAACCGTTGCAGAGAAATTAACTACCGTATGCACCCAACAAACACGAAACACACACAATTGTGTCGCACATTACAGCAGTGTTCAAGGGTGGTTGTCACCAGAGTGCCTGTGAATTAAGGAAACGAGCCTCACCAGTGACACTGTTTGGAATGGTCAAGATGCCACCACATGCTACGGAAGCGGTGTCCTTTTTCAATGAACTCTCAGGGACCAAGCGGTATAAGCGGTATGGGAAAAGAAAGGGGGGGGGGGGATCGGAGTTGACGAGCAGAAGAGTGGGAATCTTCACCTGCGCATAATTCCAACAGAAACGCCCCCACCAGCGTCCAGGACTGTCCTCCCAAGATGTGCATCGCAGGGCCACACGGCGCGGCTTGGGACGCCTCCGTCCACAGTGCCCTGCTACATAAGAGAGGCACAGTACTGCAATGTTGTCCTGCAAAAAGTGGCACCTCAGAAAGGGATGGACAGAAATGTCACTGATCATCAGTGATGCAGAACAGAGCCTTGAGCGCCTTGCGACGCGCTACTTCTGCACAGAGTCCCTGCACAGCCCATTGGTGGCTTTGTGGTGGGTGAGCCAACAGACTGCCCCAGTAAATTATACTGCCTGCAAAAACGGCTTCATGGGCGGAAATGCAGACATCCCAGGGAGCTTGTCTTACATCTCACCTTTCTTCACCTGGCAATTTGCCTATTCACTAGGGACCCTGAGCCGCGCAACGCCAAACGCTTGCCTTTAGTCCTGACAAATGGTGTTTGGTACCTCACAAATGCCTTGAGCTTTTCGCAGTTCAAAGCTCCATCGTTGGAGTTTTGGGGATTGAAGAGTTGGGGATTGAGATGGCGCACATCGCAACTATGTCATCCTTGGTTTGCGTCAGATTTAACGGATAGACTGTGCGATTTCAAATGACTTGAGGACTTTCAAATCATTTTAAATGAATAACCAAATGCCTTTAAGTCCATGGATAGTTCGAGGACTCGAGTAGTTGGCGCATTCGGTCACCCACCATCAACTGTGTCACCATTGGGGGCCCATTACACAGTGCAGGGGGGCGTTTCTGCACAGCGTGGAATAGTAAGACAGGTTTCCCATGATCACCCTGAAAACCACCCACCACAGGGGAAACATGTGTCCACATGGCAAAAACAGCAGATTTAGACAGCAATCTGGCATTGTTAGTGGGGAATATATTTTGGTGTAACTCATTGTCTGCGTTTTTGACTAAGTAAGAATCTGAGCAGTCCTGTGTATGGGAAGAAACTGCGGTCACCTTGGCCATTGGGGAAAATGGGTCGAAAATAGCCTACTTTTCGCACAGCGCATGGTGCGCCCCCAGGGCAGAGGGCAGAGAGAGTAGTTCCCGCCAGTGAACACCCCTTCTCAGCCCGTTTCCTGTGTTTGTTGGCAGCCGTGGGCATCCTGGATTGCACCTGCATGTGCCATGGGCCCACACCTCGGCATGTGGGAGCTCATGCGAAATTGCATAGAAAACCGAAGGAAAAATTTGGCCTGCAAACCCCTGGCAGACTTCACCACGCAAAGGTTGTTAGACCACAGCCTCGCGGGCCCACAAACTTGGGGAAATGCCACAAAGCGCCCCTTCTGGGCCTATGCGGGCACTGTAGCCCAAGGGGTTCAAGTGCATGTTTAACAGATTGTAAAAGCCTCAATTCACCCCACACATGGTATAATAATACCCCACAAAGAGCTTTTGGTCAAGGATTTCCAAACCCCCTTGGCTGAAGTTCCATTTTTAGGGGATTGGGGTTTGGGGGTGCGGGGATGAGCCAAACTTGGTTGGCTGATTACGGTCCCATTGAACTTTTTCTTGTGCACAGTGGCTTTTCCAGACAGCCATAATCCATAATAAGTAGGATCAAATGCAAACCTTGGTCGACCTCTTGTGGCCACTATACACAGACCCAGGCCTAGGTCCCGTTCCAACTTTGTTCTGCCATCATCCTTCACCAACGATGTGGGTCCTACGTCCTCCTATCTGATGGGGCTCACCAGTGAGGACTGCCACACTTTCAGGCCGGCATGAGTTTGGGGGGTTTGTGGCTTGGGGGGAGCCATATAGCACAAAATAGGCCAGCCAATTTGTGTCCATGGGGCTCTGGAAGCACTATTTGCGTGACTCAGTGAAACACTCAGACTATTTCATTGCGCCTTGTTCAGACGCATTCTTTTGTGTTTGCCAAAGGCAATGGAACTTTTTTGGCGGTGGAGCAGCTTGCCATCCCTTTTTGGCAGGTCACATACAGTCAGCAGCAGCAGGCACTGCAAGATGCACCTTGTGGATCTGTGACACATTTCCCCATGGGTGTCTATTTTTTTTCTTTCAGTGAACATAGGCTAAGTGTTTGCACTGCGAGCGCACTGCGTGTGCACTGCGTGCGCACTGCGTGCATATTGCGCACGCAGAGGCTAGGATACTCACCCAAGAATACCTGCCACCTGTTTAATAGAGGGAAGTCTGAAAGGTGTCAATACCATAGGGTTGGCGAAGTGTCCATCGATACTTCTGGTTGTAGTTATAACCAACAGCATCGTCGAAGAAGAACTGTCCGGTCTTGGTGTCGACTCGCCACCATCGAGTATCGGCGATCGAGAGCCGTCGAGCGACGATGACCACGTTGACTTCTCTGCAGTTGTGGACGTGGCCATACCGATCGATGATCTTGAGCATCTCGGTTCGAGAATCACCTTGAAGTCGACCAAGGTTTTGGTGCACGTACTATCTGTCGGGAAGAGTACTCTGCAGGGCGAATTGAACCGCCTCTACGGATACGAGGCTCGCTGCAGTGTCGGCAATGACGACGTCGAGATCCGGGTCGTGTCGACTGTATACACTTTGTCGATGGGCCTCTTCTAGGGGGAAATGGTTGACAATTCAAATATGCCACATCCTAAATGCTTGGGAAGCCGGAAAACCCCTGGTACGGAACCAAAAACTTGTGAAAAGGGGCCAAAACTAGGGTTCGAGTATTTGCCGACATCCAAAACTTCGCACTGCGTGCGCACTGCGTGCACACTGCGTGCATGGCATTCCCATAGTCTGACAGCTGTGAAGGAGAGTTCTCAGCAGGGTATGTTACATTTTGGCGCAAGGCCAGAGTCATATAGTATCTTTAAGACAGGCCTAATCCTCACAAAGAGAGGGGACACTGTTCTCCTGACGACACTATAGAGTAAGCTGCCTGGTACCAGCCACGCCTTCGATGTGAAGGCAAAACCAGGAAGAAGCATGGGTGTCTATGTATTCCCATTGTCCCAACGATGACCCATTCCTGGCCCAACACCCCACATGTCGCTTGTGTGCAAACATCTGCAGCTGATGAGCAGGCCCCTGTTGCTTGTGTGCAGACCCCTGTAGCCTATGTGTGGACAGCTGCCGGTCGTGTGTAGACACCAATGGCTTGTGTGTAGACACCCGTAGGCGCCCCTCTTTTCCCCTCTCCTCTTTCAATGCACATGGCTCCTCCCTTGGAAACTGTTGCTGCTTCTGATTTGAGACCAAATGAAATGGAGTGCTGACTTCATGCAATTGGAATGCGTTCCTTGGCGTTCCTGAGACATGGGAGGCACGTGCCTTCCTTTGCCTTTGCCCTCTGACTGTTCCAGATATCAACCCCCCCCCTTTCTCAGTCCCTCAAATATCCAACACAAAAAGCAGCCACAAGGCCTGACTTGACCAGCCATCTGGCAGAGGGAATTTCTTGCGGGAGTGCAGGGCTACAACCAGAGACCAGGGCAGTAATCAGCCAGGCTTTCGTCATGAGTCTCAAGCTCGACGCGGACCCAAGGCGTTGCCCAAGCTCAAACCCCGTCTCAGTATTATCTGTCTGACCATAGTTGTTCCGGTGGACAATGTTGGACGACACACATGTGAGCGGACTCGTAGTTCAAAAAGGGGCTTAGCCGTGAATCGAGCTTGCTTCCCACGCAGGCCTTTGCTGAGTGGGGGCGGGGGCTGGGGCTGGCCCCCTGCCCTGGTGAGGGGATCTCAGTAGGATCCAGCCTCACATGCCAGTCAGCTCAGTAGGAAGGAGCCCCACCCCATGGGCAACTGAGTAGGACCCAGCGCCATCCACAGGAATCCTCACTAGGAACCCGCCCTGGACCCCCCCCCCCCCAACTAAGCAAAAGCCTGTTCCCACGTCGCAACATCGTGCTTCGGAGTGCATCCTATCATTGGAGTGTATTTGGGATGGCGCTGCGCCATGCGGAGGGGCATCCTGAGTACCAAGGACACGGCTGCGCTTGGCTGATTTGGCTTGTCGGATTCCTGCTCGCCCACTGGCACTGGTGATCCGTATGCCTGTCTTCTTCAACAGCAGCCCTTGCCTTCACAGCTGCAACCTCCCAGCACAAGCTATGGAGGCTAACCTGACGGTGTTGGGCACTTCTTTCCCAGGGCATGCCACACTGAGGGCAGTAGGGCCCCCTGCACACAGACCGAGGAGGATCAGATGTCATGTGACTAAGAAGCATTCACAAGGAGTGTTCACACGCAATGTCCAACAGATGACAGTGAGCGAGGGCACCGCCACATGAAAAGTCAACACTGGGGTCAGGGGCGAGGGATGAGTCGGGTTCGGGCTCAGGGGTTAAATCTAGGACGCGGGTGCGGGGGCAGCTTGGGTGATGAGGGATGATTCACTTCCGGGGCATGAGGCCGGCGTCTTCAGCAGCTGCATTACGTCTGGCCACTGTACAGGACGGGGGTAGAGCTCTGGTCAAGGCAGGCAGCACCACCACAGTGCAGAGGAACTTTGCTCTTGGTCAGGAAGATGCACAGGCCCTCACGTCGTCCAGCCTTGAAAGCGCATGCAGTTCAGGACACGCCATGTTCGGGACAGCGCTCGTGTCCCGCACAGTGTTACAGTGTATGCGGCACCCGTTGATGGGCGTGATGTGGCCGTGCGCAGCCTGGGCTGGGCTGTGCGGGGGGGGGGGGGGGGGTGAGGAGAACATCCAACAGATCAGCGTGACGGTGGTTGGGGTGGGCAGGGGCAGGACATATGCCGGACGAGAGACCGAACATCCATGGCACGCAACGCACGTTGCGGCCTCAAGCCGACAGTACCCGACAGTACCTCTGTCCAGTCCACATCAGATTTCGTGTGTCTATCTGAACTGAAAAGGCTGAACCGATTGGAGAGCCACACTGTGAGGCCCGTCGCTGTCGCCATCTGATGATACCGACGCTGCCCAATGCGGTGATGGGTGGTTAGAGGGCAGGGCGTGGCAGAGTTCGCACATGCAAGAGGCACATGTGCGAAACAGGGGCGCAGTCACGGTGCACTACGTCACCAGAACCTCAGGGAGCTTTACGTAATGGACCGGCGCTCAGCACCCCCCTCAGAGGCACCCAGGTCTTTGTAACCACAGCGGTGCTCTCTGAGAGTTGGAAGTGCAGTGTACAAGTGGCCTTGGGTAACCCCCTGTGTGACATTCCGTCTGGTTGTTGCTCCTTTACGGGGCCCTGGACGGTCACCCGTTCTTCCCTTCGCATGTTGCGTCGGGTTGCTACTTTCTGTCGGCCGCTGTGGCCGGTGCTCTTGCTGGTGTCGTTTCCGCGTTCGCGGAGCCCAGTAGTTGGCGTGTTGGGACTGTGCTGGATGCGGCATGGTGTGCCGTTTGCGTGTCAGCAGCGCCCAATAGTTGGCGTATTGAGGATGTGCTGGTTGTTGTCGGGGTCAGGGTAACCCCCCCCCCGTGCCCAGGAACCGGCAATGTTTGACCGTGGAATCAGGGGGCGGTTCTTGCGCACATTTCCCCCCCCAAAATTCGACCGCGGAACCAGGGGTTGGTTCTTGCGCATGACCGTGGGCAGCCCCGTACCGCGGAAAAAAAAATTTCCGGCGCATTGCGCCAGGGCATGCGCGCCCTCTCCTTTCCCACAGTTAACCACATTGACAAATGAACACCAAAGGAGTGAATCTCAGCTGACTGGGCTGTAGTGTGCCTTCCAACGTGCATGGAATGATCTAATGTTCAACTGGTTCGGACGTGTTTAACTGACTTTTGTTTGTTTCCTTGTCATGGGCTGGTTGCTTCGGGGAAGAGGTCGAGAGCCACCAGAACCATGAAAAACCTAAAACCGTGGTAAAAAAAAGTGGTGCGAGAATTCGACCGCGGAACTAGGGGGCGGTTCTTGCGCAAGGCGGTTCCTAGGCACGGGGGGGGGGGGGGTACATGTCATTATGGCCCACATCCATGGCGCATACTACGTGAATCCAGGCGCTTGCATAAATACACCGAGATATGGAGTGCCCTGGATGCACGGGTGGCATTTACTACACATCGCATAGTGCTATTGGCTGGGGCAACAGATGGAACCAGAAGACAACCTCCCAACCCACCGTTTTTGTTTCCTCAAACAAAAAGTCCGCCCCCACACCCCCCTCCCTCACACCCTCTGTGGGATAGAACCCCCCAAAAAGTTCTCAGCCGTCACCATGACGCATCCGAATTCGCAGTGTTATTTTTTCGTGGGTACGTTTGGGTCTTGTAATACAGCGATCGCCGTGGTCAGCCAGCCCAAGGGAACTCGAGACAGAGACAGTTCTCCGTGCGATGACGCCCAGGGGCCCACAGTGAGGCACGGCGGTTTGACCCATCCAAGTTGACGTGATTATCAGGCCCATACATTGCACTGCAGGAAGCCAGCAGCTCGTCCATCACTTCGACGGGACAGCTCGACAGCGAACCCAAGCCTAGAACCCCGTTGGTGGATGAGACACAAGGGTGCACGATGTATGCGGGTCAACACATCCGTTCACAGGCAATATTGCGGTGCCAAAGGGGGGGGGGGGGCGGGTTGCTGATGAAACGAGGAACGGGGGTACCACAACAAAGGGGTCCGGGATGGAACAAACAGACCATCGCAGTGAAGGGGCTCAGTTCACAGGTTTTTTTTTTTTGGTCCAGACCAAGATGAGCTGGCGGTTCTTGCGCACCGTAGCCAACCTCTCGGAATCAACATTCAGAGCTGTCCAGTTCTACGATGATCCCACAAATCACTGTGGTGGCGGATCTGACACGTACTGAGGATTAGCTGAGTTAGTGAGTGAGCAGCGAAGGGGCTCAATTCATAGTTTGTGTGTAAGGGTGGTCATCCGGAGGTCTTGATGTCAATGTGGGCCCTTTGCTGCTGCCTGCTGCACACTGCAGACCGCAGCCCTCGGGCCTGGCCCCTCGTGACATGTGCGTGTCCAGCGGACGCCACACGCCGCCAGCGCAGGCGTCCTACTGCCATTGCTCGACCATCGACCGCCAGGACACAGCAGCCCACAGGCCATGGGCAGAAATCGCTGTTTGTGCATCGGTGCTCCCCACGCCTCTTCGAGGCGCCTTGCCCAAGATGATAGAATTCGCTTAATTTTTTTTTCCTTATCACATGTACAGTCAAAATGGTCAGCGCGACGTGGGGTTCATTTTGAATGCTCAAAGCCCCCACTCCCCGAGCCAAAAACCTCCCCGTGGAGGTTCCGAAAAAATTCGGAATCGAAGATTTCCAAGAAATTCGTGATTCTGGTTTCAAAAATTGGGGGGGGGGGTGTCAAATTATTCAATGTCTGACCCCTCTCCAGACCCGCACCACCCTCAAAAAAGCAGTACATAGCGAAGGGGGGCGGAGGGGGGGGGGGGGTTTGAGGGGTCAAAATCGGAAATTCATTGGGGGAAGGGGTTAAACATCCAATTTCATTCCGTGGGGCACATAGTGCTCGCGCCTCCAGTTGATCCAAAAACCCTCTTGGAGGTGATGTTTCTTCTAGCGCCTTCGGCGCCAAAATCCTTTAAGTACAACAGCAGTCCTGTTACCCGAGAGCCCGTTTTCCAGACAACCCCCCCCCTCCGGGCGCAACCCGTCCCCCTTTGCAGCTGAGCCACATGACCTCCCTCGGCCCCGTGGGTGTAGCGTGTCGCAAGGGTCTAGCATGTGGCCTGCACGAGCCCTCCAAGTCTCTACCCCCCGCGTTCCAAGACGGCACTGGCGCACTTGCCCCCTGCGACCTACACTTGCGCGCCGCAGGTGCCGCAGGCGCCGCAGGGCGGGAATAATCCTCTTAAACTGTAGAAACAATGAAACTTGCAACAAAAAGGAAAAAACACCACTCCATGACCATTTGGAGTACCTGCCTGTGCAAGACCCACCGAGTGAACAGCACAAGGACCGCACTTGAGCCGGAGAAGAGCTCCGAATGCAGGATCTTCACTGAGCAACCAACGACATTTGTATAGTGCCTCGCCTTGCGAATCTGGCGCTCAAAGCATGGATGTTTGATGACAGGGAAGCAAAGGGGAACCCCTAGCTTCTCAAGTAGCAACATAACCCCTACCTTCTTGAGCATGACCACATGGGCTAAACTATTTTACTAACCCCTTCAAATGCACCAAACTGTAGAGGAAGCAAACTTGGTACCCATAGATCGTGAGTGGAATGGCTACATAGCCCGGCATTCCCCATCACCCCAACCCCAAGCCCCAACACACACGGATCAGCGGGGGGGCGGGGGGCTCAAACAAGAAAAAAGAGTCCCCGAGGAACGTATTGCACAGTGCAAAGGGGTGGAGTGTGAAAAAGTAGTGAATCCAATAACAATGAATGGTCTGTCTTGTTTGTTGTCGGGATTATTCCGAACGCACGCCGCAAGGCGCACCGCAGGCGCCGCAGGAGTGTAGCCCTCATTGTCCATGACCACAGGGCCTGCCTCAGAGGCCCGATCCACAACGGGCCGCCCCCGCGACAGTGCCTTTGCAGGCGGCACAAAGAGCACGCGCCAACAGACGCCACACGGCATCCCGGAAGTTGGCACAACCCACAGACCTCCGCCCACGGGCGTGTGCACAGGCCATCCACCGGAGTGGGAACTACGTTGCTGGGCTGCGGCGTGGCTCTGTGTGCCGGGAGGCACAGGGACACCGGGGCCCCTCCAGAACGGCCGCGATCCGGCCCCAGGTAGGCAACTGGGGCGGCGTCAGCTGCTCCGGTAGCACTTTGGGATGCCCGTGGGCATGGCAGTTCCCTCTGCATTTCCTGATTTTAGATTTAGCTTACCCTGACTACGTTTCATGCCCACTGAGCTGTGGGACAAACGTAGCATGGGACTGCTCCGATTTCTGATTCCGAGAGCTGTCTCGGCACAGGTCACGGTCACGTGGGGGTCAAGTGGGTGAAGCGGATGACGGGATCGATCAACATACAAGTACGAGAGCGAGTGAGAGGACCGGCGCTCCTCCGAACAGTGGCGTGTCACATGTTCAGTGCAGGGGCAGAGGGCGGAGACGACACCCTCAATCCCCTTGGTCTCATCCAGGGTTGCTAACTGCGACAGACTTTTCAGTAACAGAGTTTTCAGGACTGCAGTGCTCGACAGTTGCTGGTATGAACGCGAGGTGATTTTTTGGGTTTTTCCTTATCCAAATGCAGACCCAATTGGCAAACTTAGTTCGGGGTACAGAGCCTACGTGGAGAAAGCAACGGTGGCTGACGGGCAGCCACTCATGTATCCTTAAGATTGGTGCAATTAAAGATGGACCAATCCTTAAAACTTGGCGACTAGTTGTGTCCCAATCATTGGACATAATTAATACTTTTAGATTTCCTAGAGTGCTTTTTTTTTCAAAGCCTCCTGGAACACAATGTCAGATACACCAGACACAAGTACCTCGCTCTCAGGTGACCGCGACCCCCCTCCCCCGGTGCACGCACGTCCACCGAACTGGGGACCGCTGTCGGACCCCAGCCCTTCCTTCGTCGGGTTGGCCAACCCGCAGAGGAAAAACTTAGTAACAAAATACTTTTTGACTGAATTTCAAAACTTGGTAAAATTTTCGAAAAAATTATTTTTACTGAATTTTACCACAGACCCGGGGCATAAGCGGCACGTACATAAGAGCGATGGGGCTCCTGAAAAACGAAACCCCGTGGCCTCTGCGCGCCGGACGCGTGGCGCGCCCGGACTACGTCGTGAAGTAGAAGACCATCGTCGTAACGACGAAGGCCAAAGGGGACAAGATGCGCGAGGGCGTGTCCAGATGCCGCCCGAACTCGATCAGGAACTCAACCCATTCCTCTCGGCGCGCCGCGTCGCACTTGGGGCACCCCCGCCGCCTCACCCACGACCGGCGCCGGGCCCGCGCTCGGAACGACGGCCCGTGGGTCGTGTGCGAGGCCGTGTCGTCCCGTTCCGAGTCCGAGTCCCCGTTCCCCAAGTGCACGTACCCCGCGCCTGACCCGTGCGACGCCACCGACGGCGGGTCGACGGATTCCGTGTCCCCCTCCTCCTCGTCCCCCGGGGTCTCGGTGGAGGCCACGGAGGTCGGGGGTGCCCCGACCAATGGGGCCTGGCGGACCGGTTCCAAGTCCACATGGGCCCCGCAGGCCTGACACGAGCCGTGCCGCGCCAGGCCACAGCCGCCCACGGCCGCTAGCTGCTGCTGCTTCGCCTTGTTCTGTGCACATGGGAAAGGGCAGGGGCATGGGCAACGGAGGCAGGGGCAGGGGCAGGGGCAATGGCATGGGCATGGGCAGTGGCAGTGGCAGGGGCAGGGGCAGAGGCAATGGCAGGGGCAAGGGCAGGGGCAGTGGCGGGGGCAGGGGCAGGGGCAGGGGCAATGGCATGGGCATGGGCAGTGGCAGTGGCGGGGGCAGGGGCAGAGGCAATGGCAGGGGCAAGGGCAGGGGCAGTGGCGGGGGCAGGGGCAGGGGCAATGGCATGGGCATGGGCAGGGGCAGTGGCGGGGGCAGGGGCAGAGGCAATGGCAGGGGCAAGGGCAGGGGCAGTGGCGGGGGCAGGGGCAGGGGCAGGGGCAGGGGCAGGGGCAGGGTGCGCCGTCATTGGGACGGGGGAAGGGGCACCGGCAATGGGCAGCAGCGGCAATAGGACGGCAGCAGGGGCACAGACACGGGGGCTGGGAAAGCGTCGCAAGTGCGGAGAGGGGGGGGGGGGGGGCTGTGGGGTTGAAATCGAAAAAAAATCATGGGGGGGGTCGTTTTGTCTCCCAAAGTCAAAGTGATGATTGTACAACGGGTGAAAAATGCTACGCGACCCCCCCCCCCCAAAAAAGGGGATAATATGGCGCTCGCCTGCCCGGACACCTTCCCTTCGAGGCGATTGGGCGGTGGCGCACTTCACTATCAGTCCTCCACTGCGGGGGCGGACTTACCTTACGGGCCTCTCGGGCGCGGATGGCGCTGTGCACCAGGACGTACTCGATCAGATGCACGCAGCACAGATTCGTCAGGACAAAGAGGTAGTCCGTCACCCACACCGGCGAGCTGACGAGGGGGAGGGTGCTGAACGCGCGGTTGGACAGTGTGATCAGGGTCAGGATCGACAAGATGATCAGGGAGACACGGGCAGGCACGGCCTCAGGGCGCATGTAGAGGGACGAGTAGGACATCATCCACATGATCTGCGACGGGATGATGATGTTGATGGTGTACCAGTACGCCTTGCGCCGCATACTGAAGAGCACGCTCGCCCCCTCACGGTACGTGATCTGGTTGTAGCTCGCACGCGCGGCGGCAGTGGTGAAGTTCTGGAAGTCCCACTCCTGCGTGGCAGAGGCATAACAGAGACAGCGGTGACGAAACAGACGCAGGTGCAGCGTCGCAAGCACAACGCTAGTCCGGCATGGGGACTGGCACAGTGGCAGCCACAAGGGAACCTATCCGCAAAGAAAGTCGCAGCGACGGCCAACGACGGCCACAACAAAAATCCAAACATCCAAACATCCAAACATCCAAACAAAAACAAAGCATCAGCATCGGGGCAGACACAAACAAAGGCACTAACAAAAGAAATAAACCGTGCGGGGGCGGCGGCCATGGGCACAGGCAGAGGCACAGGCACAGGCACAGACACAGGCAGAGGCGCGCACACAGGCGCAGGCAGAGGCACAGGCACAGGCACACACACAGACACAGGCAGAGGCACAGGCACAGGCACAGGCACACACACAGGCACAGGCAGAGGCACAGGCACAGGCACAGGCAGAGGCACGGGCACAGGCAGAGGCACAGGCACAGGCACAGGCAGAGGCACGGGCACAGGCAGAGGCACAGGCACAGGCACAGACACACACACAGACACAGGCAGGGGCACAGGCAGAGGCACGGGCACAGGCACAGGCACAGGCACAGGCACAGACACACGCACAGACACAGGCAGAGGCGCAGGCACAGGCACAGACACAGGCAGAGGCACAGGCACAGACACAGGCAGAGGCACAGGCACAGGCACACACACAGACACAGGCAGAGGCACAGGCAGAGGCACAGACACAGACACAGACAGGGGCACAGGCAGAGGCACGGGCACAGGCACAGGCACAGGCACAGGCACAGACACACGCACAGACACAGGCACAGGCGCAGGCACAGGCACAGGCACAGACACAGACACAGGCAGAGGCAGAGGCACGGGCACAGGCACAGGCACAGGCGCAGGCACAGACCTGGTTCACGAAGGACCCCAGAATCAGCCCAAACTCCCCCACAACCATTGAAGAGTCCATCCATGGCCCCAGCTGGACCTCCCGCTCAGGCCACAGGGACATGATGGTCCAGTTGCAGATCTGCGTGTCATATGGCGTTTTGTCCAGGTCCATTGAGCAGGCGTACTCCGCCATAAACGGCTGGTCCATAATGACGGTGCCATTGTACCCCGATGACAGCTGCACGTACGGCTCCTGAGGAAGGACATCCCGCACCGCTCGGGCCCGCAGCTCCGGCTGCCAGATCTCCCGGTCATCAAAAGCCCATGTGACGTACTTAATGTCCTGTGAGCAGGAGCACAGATGTGGACATGGCAGAGGACAGGGTGTCGACAACATGTGCATGTTGTACACCAGGTGTGTACAGTGTCTACAGACTGCACATAGGTAAACGGGTATGCACACAGGCAGCGCGAAATCAACAAGAAGGCCCCGGAGACCTGGTTCAGGCTGGGGTCGTAGGCCAGATTGCAGTCGCACCACACCGCCGTGGCCACAACATCCATCCAAAACGCTCCGCTCTGGGTGTCGATCTTGTAGATGTCGTCCACGTGCAACAGGAGGGCGATGGCGGTGGGCATCTCCGGGGGCTGGTACGGATCGTAGTCCAAAAGGAGCTGGCTCTTCAGGCTGTCGGTGTTTGTGGAGGTCGCATTGCGATAGGTGCACTGCTGGGGCTGGCAGTAACTCTCCAAGGAGCAAGGCAGGTGCAGGGCCAGCAGCAGCACAATGAGCGGGAGGTGGAGGCTCATGGTGCCATGTGCTGCAAGGGACAAAACCCTGCAGCGAGCACGGTACGGTTCTGCAGCAGGAGCAGGCACAAGGCAACTCAGGGGTCCAATCGTGTACAGCTCGTACCCTCTGCCCACTTGTCATTTCGCCCCACGGGCACATCAGAGCCCGGTAAAACTTCATCTGGCCTGAGGTGGACCCCCAAGCTCTCTTTCTAGACCCCCCCCCCTCTCTTATTGGGCTTGTAGGTCCGTGGGTTACGCAGGACCCGTAGAACGCCCAAACACCACTCCTTTATTTTTTTTTTGGCTGACTTGCAGTGTTCAGGGGTACTCATGATAGTTCTTGGAAATTGGGCAACTCAAATGTATGATACACTGGATCCCTCGTATACGGGGCATAGTACGCTGACCCACAGCTCATATACGTGGACTGAGGAGGCACTCTCTAGTGCGCCAGGCAACCACCATGCCTTAAAACACCCAAACACCACTCCATGTGTGATATGTGGTTTCGTAGCAGGTAAATACTGGCCACTTGGCTCTTGAGATCTCCATTAGGATGCATGTAGTTGCGAGGATTTTGGGTTTTGCATCCAATGCCATCCAAGTGTACGCAGTCCCAATTCCTACCTGTTTCAAAGCTATCGTGACACCGAGAATGTTTGCTATTCGGCTAACACAGTCCACATGCCACAAGCCCTTCACCAATCCTACCCCTTTCAGTCCGGCTTGCTGGACTACACATGTTTGGATTTTAAGCTTGTGCATTCCACATCCCTTAAGGTCCCATATTGCACCCACTCGTTGCACAAGAAAATTTTGGTTTACATACTCAAGCTACAACCTTATCATTGGGCCCTCCATAGGGCTAAGGGGCTGCTTTTGCAGAACTATGGATTGTCCATTGTCCCACAGAAAATTGGCTCATACCTGACCTTGCGGTGACGACGTCAATGGCATGTGCACATGCTCGCATAGAAATACACTGGCATAACTTCGCAGAAGAACCATTCCATGCCATCGACATTTGCACATGCCATGCAGATACATTGAAATCGATGAAGGCAGCCGTTGGGAGTGGCAAGCACTCGGTGTATGGACAATTTGATACTACTCCTCCGCAGATGTTAGCGGCAAGATAGATGAGCCGTCACTACTGTCACTACATGCATCCTCCGAGCTGTTAGAGCTGTCCACGTCGCTTGTGCTACCGCTCACGTGTGCTGGTGCCACTATCTCCATTGCTATTGCTGCGGCTGCTGGCACTGGAGGCATTATTGGCCGCAATATCAACAACTGATGTGGCAATGGAAGGACAATATTTTTGTTGGCTGACTCTAAGCTTTCGAAGAGTTCTCAAGATAATTCTTGGTAAGCGGGCCTCACTCCAGCATATGATACAATGGATCCCTACAAAGCATGGCACAGGGCGCAGACCCAAAGCTCATAAGCGTGTGCAAGAGGGCTCTCTAGTGTGGTAGGTGACCACCACGTCATCAGGCGAACCTGAAAAGGGATTGGATTGATGAGGATACAATGGGCTCCGTAGAACGGGGCAAGCTAGAGCGCAAGTGCGGCGGCCAGAGGGCTCCCTAGTGCGGTAGGTCACCACCACGCCAAACGGTAAAAAAACTTGTATCATATGCACCTGTGGGAAAGGGTCTATGCCCGCTTCAACAAACCATGAAGACCTGAAGCGATGTACCTTGCGCATCTTATATGCTGAAGACACCGGGCGGCAGCTGCCAGCACTCGGAGCGCCTGCGATGGATCACCTTCTTAGGAGGTATGGAAGCAAGTCGACACGTGCACCATCTGCCTTTTCGAAGGGGATAATCTTCTGCTTTCGGTTGTCATGGGTAGGGGAAGAACGTCAGCGCGGGTTGGCATGCAGTGGCCCCTTGGTACAGCAGTGTGGAGTTACGGGGGCGGCTTCGGGGGGTTGCATGGCGTGATGTGGCAATGGAAGGACAACATGACTAAGTGTAGTAGAGGACAACAATGACATTTTGCTGTGTGACAGTGACCATCAAGGCACCATTGTTGCATACACCAACACTATTTGACCCCTACCCCTAAAATTGTCACCATCCCCGAGGGTTAGTAGTTGTGCCCATCTTGCATTTCAATTGCTGAAGTTGCATCAGCAGTTGACGAGTCTTGAACCACACATTTCACAAACTACATCATCATCGGCATGCAGATCTGTGTCCTCCGTAGCATCATTGTCATCTTGAGCAAGAAATGCATCTACGTGAGTCCTAGCATGGATTGCATTATGGTCATACGCTCACGGTGTTAATTCTGCCGTGATGACAGCTAAATTGTTATACAAGGGTGATATACCTTCAAGTGATTGAAATTATCGGGTCAAATAATTGGCCACTCTATCAAAGGCATCACACAACACAGACTAGACTGCACAGACTGCAAAGTGTGCCACTGACTCTTTTTGTGCTGACCACTTGAGCCCGGTGGCATCATGGGGGGATCAATGGTCGGTTCTGATAGACTGAATGTCCCCGCCATAGACAATTCCGGCCATTAGTCCAGCAGTACTGCGAAGTTCAATCAATGCACGTGTCCCCTTCTTGGTTGGGGTGCTCCACTATGTAGAATACAGCGAGGCGTTGCGGTTAGCTCCGTGGGTCACTTGTGTGCCTGTCCTTTGCTGCCGACTCTAGCGAACAACCTGGATCAATATAAAGCAGTCGTCCATAAGCGTGGACTGCATTCACTGTGTTACGTGCGAGCTGACTGGGCTGCATAGCATGGCACTCATTCGGCCTTACCCCGTCTGTCGCTGTTTAGTTTCAAAGAGTGCAGGGAGTAACATACGTTAAGATTCAGAAAATCAGGGGTGGGCGAAAATTGGCTTGCGCCCACGGGGGGTCACGGATGTCCATTTCCCAACCCCCCCCCCCCCCTTCTGGCCCGCCGTGACGGGGCAGTGACAACCGGTATACACAGCCCCCCAGTCCCCCCCCCCCCTACCCCCAACGGTGGTGGTATTTATGTCCGGTCCATTCCGGTTGCATCCCATAGCACGGGGGGGGGGGGGGATGCAACGCCCCACCATGGCCTCCCGTTGGCAAATTAGTCTGATGCAGATGTCAAGGAAGACAGGTTTAAGGGGTATGTGTGCCTGTGACTGACACAAAGGGTCCCCCCTGATGGGGGGACCTGTAGAAAACTGTCTTGGGGGGGGCATGCACATGCAAACATGCAAACATGAAGACATAAAAAAGACGAAAAAAGCGAAGGGAAAAAAAGAGTACATGAAGATGGGATTGAACCCAGGACCCTGGCATCAGAGCCTAGGCCTACTACCAACTAAGCTAACTCAGGATCTAGCTAAAACCAAAAATCAGAGAGTGTATAGCATACTAAAAAAAAAAAAGGCTGACAATGAGGACCATACATAGGTCCTGTCACGGATGTCCATTTCCCAAACCCCCCCCCCCCTCCTTCAGGCGACAGCCGTGACCCCCCCCGGGCGCAAGCCAATTTTCGCCATCCCCAGAGGGCGCAGTAGATGCATGTGTGCCATGTGGCTGTGTGTTTGTGGGATCATAGCTCGGGTGAGGTGCCCCGTGCTTCAGTGGAAGCACCCTGGACTCCAGCTTCGCTGGTCCCAGGTTCGAACCCCACTGCCCGAGCCGCCAGAACCGGATCAAGCGGAGCGGCGGCTCGGGCAAAGGCAAGTAACGGGTGGGGTGGCAGCCTCCCATCGGGCGTGGGCGGTGGCGGGGCGCACTGCTGCAGGTGCCCGGGCACATTTTTGCTGGTTGATGATGGTGAACGAAACTGAAACAGCTCAGTAAGAAAAAGTGGCATCATGGCAATGCCCCCCTACTGTGTGCATGTGATTGCGCCTGTGGGCATCCCAAGTGACAATGGACAACCCGAACGGCCCCCCAAACCCGCCACTAACAAACCCTGTTGTGCAGTGTTGCTCCCTCCCTTCCCTCAAGACAAGGAAACATGCAACATACACAACAAGACATAGAGGGTAGAGCGCGGCACACCTAGCATCCAACCGTTCCGGCCATCTATCCCATCGCTTTACCACCAAACATCATTCCCTCCTCCAGCCCAAGAACCCTAAGGATGCATGACACAATAAAGCACAAGTGCAAGTGAACAAAAAGATCTCATGCATTGTCATTGGGCAACCATAACCCCTACCTAGGATTGTGTTCCAAGGAAATAAAATCAGGTGTATTGTAACATGGGAAGGCCACAGGTGCAAAAGGAAGGTTCAGCTTCCTTTGTCACTTAGTAGTGGCCGCATAACCCCTGCCATGGCCCACGTGTGGGCAGAATGGCTACATCACCCTTGCCTTCTCGGGTCCCAGTGGTGGGGAGAAATCAACCTAGAAAGGAGTGGATGTGGTGGAGATGAGCCAAAAATGTGTGAAAGGGGGCGAAAATAGGTTAAAATGTGTGAAATCCAAATACAAAGAAGCATTGAAATGCCCGTTTTCAAACAACAATGACCCTTGGCATCACGAAGTATGGGTTTCTAGTACGCCTTCTCGGGGGTCCCCACCACAGGGTCAAAAAATGGGAAAAGAAGGGGAGAATTGAGGGGGAAATAGGAGAAAACTTTGCCAGGTGCGCCTGGCGCGCTCACACACTCTCATAGGTAGGGATCGGTGCACCCGTTGGTGCCTTGGGTAGCAAAGGCACCCTCCTTGGGAGCACCTAGCCTGGGGACCTGCTCCATGGGAAGGAACTCACTATGTTGGGCTAGCTCAACATAGTCGACAATGGAAGGGAATTTAGGTTGCAATTTGGCGGATGGCCCCTCTTGCGGCACGGACTGGACTTGACCTTCAAATGTCCGGACACTTCAACCAAATAAGTGTAAATTGTGGCTGCACAACCCTGCTTCATCTTGCAAACATCTTTGAATGGTAGCGGGACCACCTTACTATTTTCTCCCACAAAGGGCACAGACTACAATTCCTTGGTCTAGGCACCATGATGAGGATCTTATGGATGTGAACAACATGTACCCTAGTGATAAGTAAGCAAAAGTAGCGCGCAGTGTGCACGCACTGCCTGCGCAATGCAAGCATTGCCCCCACACCGCCATTGAGACCTCCAGAAAAATTTGTCCCAACAGAGCAAAACAGTTTGCCCCAGCGCAGACAATTCAGCTTCTCATTGCCACTTGAAGAAGTCAGTTTGGGTTCAATTAGAAAACGCATTGTTGCACCCATTTGTCCAATGGCTGAAACAGAAATGATGTCTTGTGCCCTGTGTTCATGCGAAGCTAAAGCATGTTAGTCAAAGCCATCTTGTGATGGCAGGTAGATTTTGCAAAGACTACAGAGACCACAACAAGATGGTGCATTCTTAAAGCGGACATGTCTGCCGCACCAGCCAAGAGTGCAGGCCCCACAAACTATGCATCTCTTCAGGGCAACTTAACCACAGTGTGCAAGCAGTACAACTATTTGGCCATACTTGGTGTGACCCTACGGGCCACAAAGTTGTACTGCATGTGCACTACGCTCGGGGCGCCCCCAGTAGCTCTGGTGAATTTATGTGTCCTTCATCAACATCCTGCCAAATCCGTTGACTGCAGCTGTGACGATCTCTCTCCAGCCCCTACATCCATCGGTCGCCTTATATTTGTAGGACGCCACAACACACGTGAAGTGGACCAAGTGGCAGCTCACACCATCCCAACAAGTGGAAGCATTGGGGTTGGTGGTAACTTTCCTTGCAAATGGCCTGGGTGGCAGTTTTTAAGCGTGCGGTGTTCCAAGCGAAACCTGCACGCAGATTCCTCCTCCCACAGCGCCATGAGACACATGTCGTTGTGGGAAATAAGATCCATTGTACTACAAGCACGTGATTGGGTTCCTTGTTGTTTGCACTTCGTCAGGTCTCTGGTTCCGATCACCATTTGTCTCGAGTGCACTTTGCAGCAGCTGGTGGCCAGTTCAAGAGATTTCTGGGCCGAATCGTAGTCCTTGAGCGCCCCTGGCTACGATGGCAAAGAGTGTGTAATGCAGCACAATTCCCCGATGAAAAACGGACCGAGAGCAGACT
Source organism: Eutreptiella sp. 'Long Island Sound 2002' (assembly GCA_964036045.1). Classification (NCBI taxonomy): domain Eukaryota; phylum Euglenozoa; class Euglenophyceae; order Eutreptiales; family Eutreptiaceae; genus Eutreptiella; species Eutreptiella sp. 'Long Island Sound 2002'. Next base: position 69,717,054 of record OZ038387.1, on the reverse strand, counting down.
TGGGTGCACTGCACGTCCAACAGCCGCAAGCAAACATGGCAAAACAGAACCAACAACACAAAGCAGCGCTTTTCTGTGCAAACAGTGCGTGTGCGGCGCATGCGCGGGTCGGTGGAGACCACACACACACGTCATGTCCGCGGACTCCGGTGATTCCTGATGGTGGACTCGGGCAGTTCGTACGTCATGCATCGAGGGTGCGTATCCCACACATCTCAGTGCATAACAGCGCAACACGTGACGAGCCATATCCCCATACCCAACGCAGTCCTTTCTGGAGATGACAGAGGGTGTCCACCAGGTGGATGGGGATTGCTTAATCGTCATCAGCAGGGTCAGGCATCACTTATGAGACGATCCCACACTCCTGACCAAATCCGTCATGGAAGGGCTTCAGCAGTTGATTCGGTGCAAACGAGGCCAGCACTTTGTAGGCGTTGGGGCCGGGCTGTGGTATTCGTCGACATGAGGGAGGGTGGGTGTCGCCAGGGTGGTCGCAAAACGCAGGCGGCCTGACTGAATTTCGATGTTCCGGGGACGTTTCGAGGATGTGAAGAGCCTGCTTCACAGAAAAGGCAAAACGATGGAGACTCCTTTAACAGTCCATTTCATGGGCCAACGTGCTGCACAATGTCACTGGGCGGCGTGTTTTGCATGGGTTTGAGGAGCTAGCGGCCGTGGGCCCCAGTGCTGAAAGGCCTATGCGGAGGGCAGGGGGGGGAATTCTGCATGATAAAGATTCCTGATTCGCGATGTCAACCAATACTGTGAATGCCGGGATCCCCGGAGAGGCCGTTCGTACCACCCCCCCCCCTGTCGTTGGCCCGCGCCATGACACCTCTTTTCGGAGGGGGGCGGGGGATGAGACGTAATTAAGGTGAGCTTAGCGAAGGTGTAAATGGAACCTTTGGTAGAGGGAGGGGGGGAGGGCATGATTCTTCGTTTCGGGGGGGGGGGGGGGGCAACGACATAACATTGACGGGGCGGGGGGGGGGTATCATTCTTACTTTGGGGGGGGGGGGGCAGCGACGGGGCAGAATGGGTCAGGTTTGCTTCTCCGCGATCAGCTCCAACCGCGCCTACCACCACAGTCTTCATTGCTCTCAGTTCAGTGTTCCAGAAGTAGTTCTCTTAGTTTGCTGTCCGAGAGGTCAATGGCTGGGGTTAGGGTGCAGCGACGGGGGGGGGGGGGGTGTGCAGAGGATTGACATATTTTGTTCGGGGGGGGGGGGGGTAAGACCTAATGAAAAAACAGACAAATGCAGACCAGAGGTAATGCACTCCACAGGAAGGCATACGTGTATATTCATTCTCTATGCCAAACCTGGTTAACACTCAAGACACACATTGTGTCTGAAACACAAAACAGAACATCATGCCTGACTACAGTTAGTCAGACGATCACAGTCAGTCGCTGTTTTGTTGTTGTTGGGGGGGGGTGTCAGACCAGAGGTCAGTCGGGCGTCCAACCACCGGCGGTGAGCCAATCAGCGCCAACCGCCTTCGCCACCCGCCACCGAAACAGCACGGAATTCGATCCCTCAAGGCAGGCCCTCCAGGTCCTTGTACGTGAACTCCATCTGCCGCTCCATGATCCGCGCCATCATCCGATCGCCGGCCGCCTCGCTCTCGGTCACGATGAAGCCGTTCAGCCCCAGGGTTTTCACCCACGGCTCCGCGAGCGGCGCGCCCGCCACCACGACCGCGTCCAGCGCCGCGCCGGCGTCGGCGTTGGTGACCACCAGCCCCTCCCCCGGCCCGAACAGCACCAGCCCGCTCTGCGGCGACACGTCCGCCGCGTCTCCCGCAAAGCGGCCGACCCCACTCACCACCAGCGCATACCCCTCCGTCAGGTCGGGGTCCAGGGGGACGGTCGCGGTCCTGCCGGGGGGCACCCGCACGCGCAGGAAGGCGCAGCGGGGGAGGGTGGCGACGTTGGCGGGGGAGGCCGCGCCGGCGTTGGCGCCCAGGACGATCTGGAAGGTGGCTCCGCCCTCGAGGGTGACGGTGGGCATGTCGGCGGGGACGGCGCGGCCGATGGAGGGGACGGGGTGTGCCTGTGGAGTGCGGAGAACGCTTCTGGACGGAGGCCCACACTGGCTACTGCTGGCAATCGGTGCCGTAGGGGTCAGCGGGGGTTCAGATGCCCTCCCCACCACCATCACAGCCCAACAGCCCCCGTCCCCGCTGACAAAATACGACATGGCGCGCCACGGAGGGGGTCCTGCATGCAGTGCACTGTGTGTGCACTGCCTGTACATGCAGTAGATCTCACTCCAACCACTTTTATACAAAACAGGGCAAAGCAGCAAAAGAAACAGTTTGACTGAGAAATCCATGTCTGACTTCAGTGATGCTCTTCTCATGTTCATGTTTCTCTTTGAATGGAAGGTTCACCTCTACCCGGAAACCCTTACAGATGGTAGAGGCTCTAGTGGAGGATGCACTCAACGGTGGGGGGCGGTGCAACCGTTTGTCCAACATGTTCTCCGCATGTGCAAAGACCTGGTCTGACCTTCAAGTGCAGTGGTGTGCACCCCTAACAGCACTGCAAGGCAAGATGGTTCACTCTGTTCTACAAGGAGGTGGGTGGTCCACGCGGGGTGGTCGCAAATTTCCGACCCTGCTGCCCTCCCAGAAATGTCTACTCACGCTTCTGGGAGAGGAGTGCTTACCCTGCTGAGCTGCTGGGTGCGACCCAAGCCTCTGCAAGAGGCTGCCGGATGCAAACAAAACCCTTGCCAGAGTCTAGCCTCAACTCTGGCGGGGGTATAATTGGGGGGTTTGGGGGGAAACGGAGCGGTGTTGAACAGCAACATGACGGCAAACCCCTGATGATGTCAGATTTCTTAGCCCCCCCCCTCTTTTGGGCGGGGCTCTGACGGCCCTGGGGACCACACCGCCAACTTGTCCTTGGGGATGCGGAAGATGGTCTGGATCATGTGATGTGTGCCCTCCTCCACAGTGTACTCCTGGTGGCAGACGCCCTGCCCCGCCGACACGACGTAGACCATCCCGTCCCTCGTGACGTGCCCGGAGTCGCCGTTAATGTTGTCGCCATCCGTGAAAGCGCCGTCGAAGGGGTAGGTGACTGCGATGAGCCCTGCGAAGGACGGGGGAACGGAGGCGCTGATGGCAACAAAATGTGCGCGCATGCAACAAAATGCGCGCGCGCACGGCCGGCGCGCGCAGACACTGCGTGTGCACACGCACACATGCGCGCGCGCAGACACTCACTCAAGTATGACAAGGCTTTCGCAAGGGGGCAGAGAGAGAACGGGTGCCCTGAGGGTACCCTTCGGGGGGCAAAACTCCCTCACAAAGCCCGGACCACCACCCCCCCCCAGGGCCCATACCCATGGCCGCAGTCTGAGATGATTGGTTTCAGCCGGGACCATCAGACCCCATCATCGAACGAATGAGAGCCTCCAGCGGGGGGGTATTCCCTTGCTCCAGCAGTTGGGGCTCGGGGCGCCAAAGGGGCAGTAGTGGCGCATTCCCAGCCACAGGGTGTGTGTGGTGTGCACAAAGGGAGCGCCGCTGCTGCATTCCCAGGAAATTATCCCCACCCCAAATCCCCCGCCCCGTAAATGGGAGATTGTATCGCTCCAGCCACGTGACGTTACATTCTTGACCGCAAAAATGGCATCAGAAAAACGACGATATGAGTGGCTCACCGAATGTGGACAACGCCGTTTTTGCGCACGAGGGGGGAGACAATCGCCCCCCTCCCCCGGGGGGCACTGCCACCAAATGACAGCGTCCAGCCCGCCTGAAGTATACCTTTTGGTTGTAGGTGGCCCCTGGGACCCACGTGTGCCTTGCTGCGGACCTCCGCTTCCCACCTCCACTTCCCACCTTAACTTCCCACCTCCACTTCCCGCCTCCATTTCCCGCCTCCACTTCCCGCCTCCACTGCCCACCCTAGACCAAGTCATAGCTGGTGTATGTGATGGACACTGACAGCGCTCCAGGCCCCCCTGCAGCGCCTGACGCTGATCATCCAAGTGAGCACACTGGAGGCCGGCAAATTTGTTTTTTTGCGACTTAAGGGCAGCCCTGGTGCCTGGTGTAAGAACTGGCATAGTATTGGACCGGCGCTCTGCTGTGTGCCCGCTGCGCTGCCTGCCCCATGGAAACGAATACGAACTCCGGAAGCGGGTACTGCCTGTGCGTCCACTGTCCGCTCCAGTACAATCCCGTAGAGTGCCAGCAAGCGAGTAACTGCGGTTGGTCATCGGCCAACCGGCGTCGGTTAGCGCCAACCTCCGTGGGTTACGTGTGAAACGCTGTCGGTTAAACAAATCCTGCCACCAATCACCTCGGGCTGTCCTTTATGGGGAAGAAAACAAATATCTCGTGCCTAAAGGACAGCCCTGCCAGGCACTGACACGCAACGCCATCCACATGCGCGCCAGACCATGCACCAAGGCGTCCCCCTTCGACAGGCACACCATAGTGCGGATGCATTCCAAACTTGGGCTGGTCCTTCCCCACGATGCTCCCACGGTCCAGGAGGCACACGGGGCCCACCTCCAAGAGGGGGTGGTCTGTCCCCTTCCCCTTGCAGTCCAAGCCTCCAATCAGCCGCAGGAGGGGCCCTGTCGGGGTGGCAGGCACCACGCGAATGACGCTCCGTTGGGCCATGGTTGTACAGCGCGGGCGCAAGTGCATGGGGAAACAAGAAGCCGGGAGGGGTTTGAGCAGGGGTGGGGTGGGGGTTGAATCGGGACACCCAGACACCCTAAATTTCGGCCGAACCCACTGACCCAGAAATGGTCCACCCCCACCAGGGGTAGAAAAGGGGGAACCTAGTTCAGGTGAGCTAAGCGAAGGTGCACTGTCTGAGCAAGAGCCTGCTCCCTATTAGCTTTTCGGCAGGTTGTCTGCATGCACACAGCACAACATCAAGAGAGTGTTGCAGGTGAGCAAGCTGCTCAAGGCCCTTGATGGGGTAATTAACAAAATGCATTGCACAGTGTGGCTATGATGTCAGCTTTGCATGATCCTGATCTCATGTCAGACTTACTCAGTCAACTCAAATCAATTGTTCTTTGCTCATAAATTGGTTGCCTTGATACTCTCGCAGCACAAACCAGACCAGCGCCGGATATTGCCTTGAGGACGCCGCGTTGGTGCAGCTATCGAATGTTTCTTGGGCTGTCTGAGTCAGCTCTTCCCCCTCCCACAAGGGGAGCCTCTGTCCAATTGCTGCTATGCATGACCAAAAGACCTGTGAACAATTTTCGGCCCGTGTTGCATTTGTTTACGTCTTTCTTTGTATCCTACGTCGGACGCTTTGTGCGCAGGGCAAAATTGAAGACGTCATAATTTGTGATTGGGACAAGAAATTCTTGTATGTGGCCAAAGGTCCAAAGTCCCGAGCTGCGCTTGCACGTGTGATGCACGTGTGTCTAGGGCCCAAGTGCATGCGCTACCCTGACATACCAAAGACTCTTGACTAAAGAGCCCAAAATAAGAAAACTGGCTCAGAATATCTTGGATGCGACAGGGCTTCAGCAAGTCATATGCCTGACCCAGGCCAGAAAATGGTTTAACGTTGATGGGGAGAGGGACATGCTCCCTTTTGGAATCGAAAAGAACCCAAAAGGAAAAGTGACTCAGGGCAACAGACTACAAACAAGTGCAGCACAATCCTTGCACGTCATACCGAGGACATTTGAGCCAAACTTATGTCAGTCTCGGCAGGCAAAAACTTACTCTGCTTGGTGAACGTAAAGCCAACACCATTGTTTTCCACTCTCGTTGAAGGGGATTGACGCCAAAACTGACCTCCCAAAAAATAGCAAGCAACAGACATGGCCAAGGTCAATCTCCGGGTCTATGTGTTGAGTTCGCCTCTCTGGGCCTCGTCGCAAACAAACATGGCTGTGTCACGCACAAATGGAAAGCATATGACTGCACATCATCAAATCAGTGGTACACACCATAATGCCATTCAGACTACAATTCCCATGCACAACGTCCGTGTCTCAACTTACACAAAATTGAAGCAAAAAACAAATGCAGCACTGACGTTTTGGCCGCGAAATGAAGCGCGTGCCATCGTGCAGAAAATCTTTTGACTAGGACAGCGGACGTAAAATGGCAAACAGTTCTACACTGTGCTGTAGAAACGGCAATCTGTGGGCAATGCAGTGCACCACAACTGGCCAAGAAATCGGTACAGCCAAATGATGCCACGCTCTCACAATATGCACCAAGGGGATTCCCCCAACCCGCCCTCCAACCCCTTGTTCCCCTCCCATAGTAGCCTGTTCAAACTGGGAAAAGGATATAGCAGCCTGATCAGATTTCTTTTTGTGAAGGTGTCTTGGGATCAGCACCCTGGACCGATCCTCCCAATTTAAGAAGTACGAGTTGATCACGTGCATGGGGTAGTGTAGTAGAGACGATGCAGTCACCGGACGTGTTCAACAGGTCAGAGAAAAATACCTCTCTGAACAAATTCTGAGACACCTAACACATTCCCCCCCAATCCAGCTACACTTAATGTGTCTGGGGAGGTTTGCCCTACAAGGCAAATAAACACAGGCATGTGAGGCCTTCCAAAAGACACTTGCACAAAGTGGTGTCACCGATACCATCAACACACCCAAAAACAGAATACTGCAGCGGGAAGGCTCAGTGCAAAAAGAATATGTTAGATGCAGCGGTGTGTAAGAGACAAGCATTTACGAACACTTGACAGTCCCACGGAGATAGGATGAAATAACAGGTCATCGTTTATGAACCGGAACAGCAAGAGGAGCTTGGGGAGTGGTTTTCGCAACTCAAACATGCGAAGGATCAACTGTGCCCACACTGGGGCATAATTGGTGCCCATTGCAAAACCCACCAGCTGCAGAAACACCCCGATACCCTCATTAAAAAAAATGCAGTGGCGAAACACCACGTTAAATAAGAACTTTACCAAAAACATTGGCACATCCGCGTTGGTGTTTTCATAGCGAAGGGTAGAATTACACGGACATGCCCCAAGAGAAAACCCATGGTGCTTGTGGGCTTCGTGCATTGTAGGATGCAAGTTGAATGGTTAGGCAGGAAACGCCCCTTGAGGTCACAAGGCCCAGGCAGCCCCAGCCTTGGTTGGTGGCAGAGCTGTCGAGTGACGCCGTTCGTAAGGCCTCATGCTCTCCTCCACCCCGTGGCGATGATTATTTTGAGGGGTACATGTTGGGGTAGTCCCCCCACCACTGCCGGATAGACCACCCGTCTATCCAGCCCCCAAGCCCTGTCAGCTGGCCAGGGATTATGTGGGCACCGGCCTGCGCACAACCTCCCTGGCCAGCTGCCGGGAAAATGGGGTGCGGATGGTGCGCACAAAACCCTGTGCCTACTGACCCACAAAGGGGGGCGGGGGGGTAGGGGGGTTGGTGAGTCCAAAATACCTTCCTGGCTGACTGGCAATGCCATTCCCACGGACTCAAGTGGGACTCGGACCCGTGTATGCAAGACGGCAGCCGTCAAAACGCCTCCGTGTTGACCACTCAGCCACCAGCATATGTAACTGCCTAGTCACCAGGACCGGCACGGGCTAGAGACACGTGTATTTTTTTTGGGGGGGGGGTTCAGGCCATGGCAAGGTGGCGAAGCCCGCTCACCAGAATGCACTCGATAAATCTCTCGGGATCAAGGATCAGAGCTGTCCAATGCTACGATTGACGGGCTATATACACATGTGTCTGTACAACACTGTAGGGCACACTACATACGGTGTATACATAGTGTATACATACGCACACTATGTATACTACACTGTCCAGTAGTATGCTGTATGGACGGATGGACATACGGCAGAAGTGGTCGCAGGGCTGGCCGGGGCTCTAAACCTGCGCAACCACATCGCAAAATAGTTTTCCCAGGAGCACACTCCAAAACTTGAGCTGAAATGAGGCACACAGATTCCTCCCGCCTCTGACAGGGCCACAAAAGGCCTCATGCGTGTGTGCGCTGACGTGCGGCCCACCCACCCAACCATACTGCATCACAACGCCTTAGCCCCCCAAGTGGCCCCTGCATTGCACTGCGACACCACCACCACGATCACCACCGCCTTCAGCCCATGGGCCTGACACCCCGAGGGGCTACAGGTCCTCGTCATCCCAGTCCGCGTCGTCATCCTCCAAGGCCGCCTCCTCTTTGGCCTGGCGCAGGGCATCGAGGTACTGCATCTTGCAACAGTCCTTCATGCACTCGATGCCGCACACGTAGTACACGAACGGCAGCCGGGCAAAGTCCCCGAAGTCCCGGAACGCCACGTACGTGTGCCCTGTGGCGCACCCCGCCGCATCAAGCGGCATCGGGCCGAAGCACTGGGCGCACTGCTCCGCGTTGGCGGCGACAGGGGGCCGCAGCTCGGTCTGCGGATCCAGAAAGGGGTTGTCATCCGCCTCGAACGTGTCCAGCTCCAGTTCCTGCACGTCGTACGGGAAGTGCACGATGGCGTTGTTCGACACGTCCAGGTGGCGCAGGAGCCGCAGGCGGCGCATGCCGTGGGGCAGGCTCGGGAGGCGGTTGTGGGACACGTCCAGGTGGGTTAGGCGCACCAGCTGCGTCAGCTCATCGGGGAGGGAGGTGAGGGCATTGTGGTGCAGCTCCAGGTGCGTGAGGTTCTCCACCAATTCCCCAATACTGGGCTACGATGGAGAGACGGAGAGGTGAAGTGAGGTGAGGTGAGGTTGCCCGGGCGATCCCCGGACGCCAGTGTGAAGTAACCCTTTATCCCTCACAGCGTCCCTTCCGGCTTACGGAGTCACCGGCACCCTAGCGCCCACTGTGTTCCTGCTTACGGGGTTCGAACCGGGGGGGTCTAGTTCGAGGCATCACAGGCATGACGACTGAGGGAGTGCCTCAATTGCACCGCGCTTCAGTAGACACGTCATTTATCAATGCACTACACCCGATATTGTGCAAAGTACAATGCTCCCTGCAGCCCACAAAGAAACCACACCCAATTAGCCCTGGGCTGCAATAAAGATGTTTCTACGCAGGGGGCGTTTGTGCACAGTGCGCACACTACTCATAGCACGCGCACAGTGCACATTCACCGGGAGAAATCGGGGAATTTTAGGGCAAGTAGCAGTATTCTTGCCTACACAGACCAGACTACACCCCCACATTGCTGCATGTAGTTTAGGGCGTGATAAGGAACCATTGGGTTAGGCAAGGTATAACCCCCCTCATCCTCCTCTGTCCATATGGAGGTTTTCCATGCACCCCTGAGGTAGTCAAGCCATTCACCACGCTCGATCCCCTTAGCACAAGCTTACAATAGATCTCTCAAATCAGAAACATGGCAATCCGGCACTGGCATGTTGTTGGGCGCTGGTTTGGCAAGAGGTTTAGTAGGGTTAGTCACTACATGTTTAGAAAGGGTTTAGGACAATCATGCGGACTCTCCTCGAGAGTTCCAAGGTCAACCTCTTCCAACAGTAGCTGGCTTTGTGCACAGCGCGCGCAGCACACAATACGCCCCCCCAAACAAAGGAATTGGCTGCCCATTGACCGCTGTTTTGCAACATTCCTTGTTTCCATCGTTCTACGCCAATCCTGCCTAAACACACCGCACGCACCGCGCGTGAGGCATTCTCTGAGCTACGCAACCATGAAGAGGGAGTGTGGGGGAACATGGGGTGGGGGAGGGGGTTGAGGGCGGGGGAGGGCAGGGACGGGGCTGAGACAAATGCAATGAGGGCCAGAGAGACCCCCTCAGCCCTGCACATCAGGGAAACTGTCCTCTACAGAAAAATGAAACTTGCTAAAGGGGCCCAAAGTTGGGGGCCAATTTCAGGTATACACACTTTTTGTCAGCCTTAGACCCCTCTCCCCCCCCCCCTGCCACTGAGCAATGACCTGCTGAGAGTTTGGGTTTGGGGTTGGGTCGGGACCCTCCTTCTGCTGTATTGCTCCTCTTTGCTCCTCCGTGGGAGAGAGCGGCCTGTCCTGCCCGTCCCGAGGGGAAGAGGTGGGTGGGGTGGGGCGGGGGGCAGGAAAGAGGCCGAGGGGCACACAGTGAGACAACCAGAGCAGTGTACACACAGAAGCATAGATGAGGGGGGGTTGCAGGCAGGCAGACGCCAAGACACATGAAAGGCAGGCACAAAGCCAGAGAAGTCGACTGGACGGGGAATGAGAGAAAGAGACCGACACTGACTGCAGCCGCACGTTGTTCGTGATGCGCAGGTCCCGTACCGACCGGGCAAACCCGATGTATGAGGGGAAGGCGGTGACATGATGCTGCAGGTGGATGCCAAGGCGCAGGATCCCGTTGTCAATGGTTTGCTGCAACAGCTCGTCGATCCACCGAAGCTGCTCCCTCTGTGTCTCCTCATGCACATCACCGAGGGCGACACTGGTCAGCGCACTCGCCATGGCACTGGCTGCAGCACTGACGATAGTCCCGGACGCCCCCCAAAGCAGACAACAGTCAGAACAAACACACGACAACAGACATCTGCAAGGGACAGCAGGGCGACGATAATTGGGGGGTCGATGAGCACAGAGCATCGTGACTCACCTCTCACCACCCTCTGCCCCACATGGGGTGGCATGGGCTGCGCTTCGACATAAGAGCCCACCAACTGGTCTGGCCCTGTGGAGAGGGGTGGAGGATCTCATCGACTAGATGCCCCCACAAACCGGGGAGGTGTTGGGGCCATGAACCATTCACTCAATCGCTCGAGTTCATTCAGAAGGTTCCATTGGAGATCTCACCTAACTCGTGCTGCACCAGTACCAAATGTTGCCTTGGATTTGTGCTATGCACTATCGAATGTCTCCTGGCCTGGATAGTGGGTCAGGGCCAGGTCTCTTGCTCCGTGCCCTGCAGCTGCATTGAGGCGCAGGCCAGAGATGGAACCACTGGTCACTCTGGGTTGGCCCATTGTTTTTTTCCTGTTTTTTGAGACTGGCTTCCCCCCCTGCCCCCTGGTATGGGATGGGATCCACATTTGGCTACACAAAGCCAGGGTAGCGTGGATCACACGCATGGGGAGAGGCACTTGCAACACACACAAACATATTAGACTATCGACCTGAAAACAGCCCCATTGTCCTTATGCAAGAAAAGGGGCCCACAAGCAGGCCTAAACAAAGCACAAAGGCACAGTGCTACAAATTTTGCATTTCGCACTTCCCAATGCACTCATCCAACTCATCCCGGGTTGCAGTTGTGATGTTCACGAGAATATAGGCTCGGGCTCGGGCTTTCGCCAGTGTGCAGCTCATTTCTCCTGGCAGTGTGTTTTAAATCAAAGGATCCACAAGTGTGCAGGATCAGGATTATGCCTGCCTTACACATTTTCAAGGTCATGGCTCGATTGTGAGCTTTAACACCCCATAGTGGTAATGGTATTGAGGCACTCCACAAGGGAATGTTTTCAAAGCCAAAGGTGATCTATCCACGACGAGGGCAGCCCATTTACCATGCACGTGCTGCATAAACTAACGTACACCATTCTGCAACCATGAAATGGTGGCAGTTGGCAGACACTGGGGCCTCAAGTAGTTGTGAATCCACCTGCCCTTGAGAGCCCCCCTCAGCCCTTGCAACAACTGGGCACAAACCCAAAATCGCAGAAAACAGTGAAGACTGGGACGGCCAATGACCCCAGAAATGTGGATGCTATCAGCTGATGAATTGCAATGGTACACATTTGGCTGACTAAAAGGTGTTACCCCAAAATTTTGATTCATTATTCTTGGACGGGTTACCATGTTACCCCTTGTCAATTGCACCACTCTGCTTTGGAATGGATGAACATGGCCTGTGCCATTAAACCGGGGGCAACGTCTCCAAACAAGGAGCGGCTGGGGGTCCACAATCTTGATACAAAAACTACCAATCGTCACAGTGCTCTGGGGACGCCCAGTTGCCCTAGGGGGCGTTTTCGCACAGCGCGAGCACAGCGCGGGCACAGCGCGGGCACAGCGCCAATTATTACGGTGATTATCCAGGTAACAACCCTAAAAACCACCCACCTGCGGAATCATGCACAATCAATTCAAAACTCAAAATTCAAACATCTGATGCTTGCCATGGGTCCCAGGGACCTAAATTCTGCCCCCTATAGCCCCGTCCACTGCAGCAGCCATTCAATGACGTCCTTTCAATCTTCTGAACTTACCGAACTCCCGGTGGTGGAGAACAGCCAACTTTTCGCACAGCGCGCGCACAGCGCACGGTACGCCCCCCTACGGGCACCATGCGCGCGCCCTGCGCACTAACGCTCCCTCATTGGCCCTATTTGGGGTACACAAATCAGGTTAAACAGGCCGTTACGTTGAAAAACACAATGGGTACAGGTGTTTATGTATGAGTCAGGGTACATACAACAAGTAGCATACAGTGTTTCAAGGTGTAAATCATCGGGACACATCCATACTGCATGTGATTGTCATAGCCATCGAGGGGGAGTGTGGATACATCCAATTGGGACTCCACTGATGCAGCATCATCGGTTGTGCCTTCCATTACCACCAGAACCAAGGAATCTAGCAGCCGGAGACATGCCCACGGGCTCTAGGTGATGGCAGATGTAGTGTACGAAATATTGTCCCACACCCATCTTTTTTTTTATCATTCCCCACCTGTGCCTGTTTTTGCCCCCCTTCACCAGACACTCTGGAGTGCCGTGTCTAAGAATCTGGCCCATCCTTTGCACACAGTTTATGATGATGGCACGAGTGCTGGTTGGAAGTGGTGGGAGTGACATTTTGTATTGTTGAATTCTCATATTTCGGCTTATGCAAGGTGCCTTGTAGGGAAGGTTTGCGGTCTAGTGCGGCCTACCTACGGGACTTCCCTAGGTGACAATAAACTAGAGATAGGATACTTAATACAAAGGTAGCGCACCAGGCATGCGCCGGGCAAACATTCTCCCTTTGCCTTGGCCAAATGATCACACCACGCCCCCTCTCCAACCCACAACCCTATTTGCACAGCAACGCCCCTTCCCCCTCCCCTCCACAGTGCAATTACGCCGCAGTCTGCACCAAGAGCGAGCTTTGTGTGGGGCATTGAAGTATGCACGCTGGTACAAGTTGGAAAGTGATTTGCGCTGAGCATACCGTCCCTTTTCCCGCAACGGTCCATCCGGCGCTTTGCACGACTGCAGGTGCCAAAAGCGAGCGGTGGTGCAATGTACCAGACCGTACCACGTACATCAGGGAGGATGATGAAGTGCAAATTGTGTGGGCCAAAGCGGGCCGTGGGATTCGGGGTCTTGGCCATTTCTTTGAGGGCTAGCTTTACTTCACCAAGGATATTGTTGATGACAGTTTTGTCCCAAGGTGCATTATCTGATGACAGCGGTTGTTGTGAATTGGTGGCCGTCTTCGCTTGTGTTTACAACAAGGGGCGGGTTCCAAGAAAGCATACCTCCATGTGTTGTACTGTGTGCACCAGTGCTGCCCCATGTATGACTCATCCCACATCGTCATGGTGCGTTTTATTTGTTGAGTATCTTTGCATCCCCTCCCCCCCCCCCCGATTTCCAACGAACGCCTTGGGCAGTGACCACTTTGTGTTCGGACCGTATTTTTGGGCACCCGAATTAATTAGGTACCGAGTTTCAGGGAACCTGATTAAGGCTAGAGGATTTAAGAAATGAGGGGCTGTTGTGATGTGTCTTGCAATGTGAAATTTGCGGAACTGGGTCAGATGCATACAGTTGCACGTGAAGTTATTCAGTGAGCCATTTGTCCCTTTGTTTACAAATGTGCGCCTTGTTGTGGCTGTTGTGTGCTCGCCACCATTTCGTGGTAACCTCATTACTTTTGGCGGTTTCTGTGTTTACTCGCGTTCACACACACCACACACCACCAGGGGTGTGCAAAGCGGTTGATGGCTTTATGGAACATGCTGCACCCCTGAACTGGGCTGGATTTACTTTTCTGAACATTTTACTCTGCCCCCCGCCCCCACCCCCCACCCCCTTGCGATGCAATCGCCCTTGCTTATCCCTCTTAGGGGCGAAGGACCTGTCCCCTTGCTTTTTCATTTCAACAACAAAAGTGGTGCATTCCAGTGGTCGTCCGAGGCAACATGATTTGTGCATTGTGGTGCAAACGCATCGAAGGATTGCAAGGTGGGGTAGGGCAGCAGAGTGGCAGCTTGTGGGGGAGTATTAGAGCGCCGGGCGTCAACGTAGTATGGCGCACCACCATCCGTGGTACCAGAAGTTGCAACATCAGCCATGGCTGAGAATCACACCAACACAGACAGCATTGGGTTGCAGTTGCAAGTGGAATGTTGGTATGAGCAGGAGGAACTACTAGAAGCATGATCCAGCTCCCCATTCCCTCTACAATCGAAGCACAACCCCGTAACGTCACATTTCTGACCATAAAAACTGTGGTACGAAAAATCCAGAAAAACAACGGTCAGACAGGCTCATGTGCTTGGACAAGGCAGTGCTTGGCCATAGAGCAGTGGAAAGTTCAGCGATAGGTCCCCACCAACCAGTTGACCAACAGACCTATGCCCTCACAGCATGTATCAACGCAGCGAAGTCGCGACAAGGCAGTGCTTGGACAAGGGGGGGGGGGGGGCTATTTGCCAAAGGGGGCGGTGGCCAAACATCTGCGGGCACAAATCCCATACAGAAGCATGTCCCCGGCACCGCTTCACAGTGTATCACGAATACTCGTCACTGCATAACTTGCGTGCAACCGTTTGAATAGTCCGCAGACTTCAACGAAAGCGTTTCCGGGGAATGGGGACAGGGCCACTAAAGGCACGATCCACAGTACGGCAAGGATTGCATGCGTACAGGTCGAGATGTTGCCCTCTCTGGTTTCTGATGAGTGAAAGGCTGTGGAGCAAAGAAGGAGTAAATGGTCGGACCGACGGGCGGGAGGTGCAACCGGTGAAGCAAACACCACAAAAGGCGGCACACACCACAGAGGCAGGGAAGACTCTGCAGCAAACAGGAGGCCAGAAGAAGGCTTGATCACTTCTGGTGCAAACCAGTCACAATACCCCAGTAACTGAGGACCCTTTTGGGGTCATGGGGACACCGATGAATGACTCAGTTGAGATGCCTTTGTGCAGGCCACGCCCTGTAGTTCGGGGCAGAAGACTGGTGGGCAAATGGTCGGTTTGGGCAGTCCGGCGTTCCTGCCGGGAGGGATACGCTATCAAAAAGTATGCGACGCGGTATTCACACGGAGCGTTCCGAGAGCCCTGCTGCTGCAGCCGTGCGGCCAGAGGGAATCGGGTTGCATGATCATGGGGTGTGTACATGGGGTGTGGATGCGGCCCTAAGGTCAGGGGTTAAGTCGCAACATCAGCCGCAGAGCAATGTGATGTCCATTGATTTCGATGTACCAGGCAGTAAGAGGCTGCTCCAACCGTTGTTGGAGAGGACTGCAAGCAATGGACCAGCGCTGCAGCTGCGCCCAGAGGCACCAAGTATCAAACAGGCAGCGGTACTCAGCAACTTGGTTTGCAGCACGGCGACCAGGAAGGGCTGGCGTCAAAACGGCAAGACTACTAACGCAAAACCGCCGCAATATTGGCGGCGAACAATTGTGGCACCTCTCACCCTGGCCGCAGGCACAGCAAATCCTGTACAAAAAGCTTTCGGGGTCGGTGAGGGTCCCAATGGGTCCAAGAGAGAGGCCTACGCAAAAAAAAAAAAGGAGATGTATGCATGCCCATCACATGTTGCTGGAATGATGCAATGTATGGTCCTCCCCAGGGTATGCGCATCGAGCAGCAAGTATACGGTCACCTTTGTTGCCTAGTTAGCCTTAGAGACAAGGTCAGATATGGTGTGACAAACTTGTGTGTATTGCATAAACAAAGATTCACTCACTGGGAGCCGGCAGATGGTCAGGCGAAACATTGCGGTGTTTCGCATCATGCGGCCAAAGGTGGACGAACAGGGGCGAAAAGAGAGGCAGGAAAAGGAAGGTCCGGTGGCTGGGGAACCAGCGGGACTGCACAGATGTTCTCCACATCTGTGGCCTCTGGGGAGGGAAGTGTCATGCAATTCCTCGAATAAAGGGGCTAAATGTATTGGGGACAAGGTACCCCCCCCCCTTGTATAAGCTACGCCAATGTACGGAATTATTACGGTCCCTACGCCCACTGTAGCTTGGACAAGGGCATAGCTTGCGCGCAACACATACAACTACTGGCACACACGTGCGCATGTGCATGGTATGAGTGCACCTTGACCTCTTTATTGCTTGTGCTAACATGGGTGTGAACCTGAAATTTTCATGTTCCCAAGGCTTTCTTGTGTTTGCATGCACTTGGAAATGTGGGCGGAGGATGCGAAGCCCACAAATGTTCGGCTTGGAAGCCGTTCTTGCGATCATACACCATGCGGAACAATTGCACATGCTCACCACTAGAAGATGCCTGAACTCGATTCTTGGGAGGGGGGCACAAGGGTGTGTGACCATCTGCCCACCCTTCATATACTCCAACACCGCAAATTGGTCCCTCTTCTCCAATGGTCCCTTCATTGTACCATCCACACGGTCGCCAGTGGAACATGTGAAAATAACTGGAAGCCCAGGTTCAAAAAGAGAAGATTGCAGGTTCAAAAAGAGAAGATTGCATGGTGAGCTGATGCAAGAAAGGGGAATATAAAGCACAAATATTCCGAGATTCAGAGCCATGTGGGTTGAAGTGGGCAAAGACTCACAAATGTGTCCATGGCTCCATGTAATTGGCAAATGTGACGACAAACCCATGTCTTATGTGGCCGCACTACATCTTGTACGTAATTAAAATTACGTACACAATTATTACGGTCCCTACGCCTACTGTAGCTTGGACAAGGGCGTAGCTTATACAGGGGGGGGGTACTCTGCATGTCCCGGTCATGATCAAAAGGGAGGGGACAGGGTGCTTGCATTGTGGAGCTCAGCCCCTGGCGCCGGTGTTGATTGGGTCTCACCCTGCGGTCTGCTGGAACCATGTGCGCACGAGCCTCTCACCGCCCCAGTGGGACAGGTGGCTCCGGTCAGTCCTCCTCATGCACCTTCCGGGGAGGCCGGCCCAGGCCCCGCACCGCCCTCTGGCAGTGTTGGCACTGGTCACTGTGCCATACACCATCGTGTGGTGTGCGTCAGGCCTGGCCCTGCCTCTGGTGTGCCCCGGCAGCATCCCGCATTGTCCAATGCACCTGCTGTTCCATCGGCGGTGGCGGGACGACAGGGACTGCAGCAGACCCCTGTATGCGCCCGCTCTGACTGTGGGTCAGGCGCTGGTTCAGGGAGGGGGCACAGGAAAATGGCCATGATGTCAGGTGTAAGGGATAGGTGGTGGCGCATGGCCCTCTCCCACGCCGTTCAGGTCTGTCACTGATCACTGGTACAGACACAAACATTGCGGAGGCCCAGCACAAGCACTGCCACAGCCACAACAAACAATGCAGCACCATCAGCATGAACATATTGTCCTTTGGCTCGAAACGAGCATGATGGAGCCATGCCGGATGGCTCAGCACCGGGCATCCGAGTGCCGCTTTGTCGGCGCTTATAAGTAGACTGTTCAGAAAATATGTACAAAATCGCGGCCCACATGTGCGGGCTAATGCAAAGGCCGACTGGCGGCAACAATCATCAAACTAGGACGAGGGAACAAAACGTACTGACTAGTCGCCACCTCCATTTGCTGCCGAAGCCCTGTGTCTCCCCCAATACCACACGCATTGATCCGACCTGTCACTGCCGACGTTAAACTACTGTTCATTGCTAAACATTTTCAAATGACCCGCATGATCCTGACCTCATGCCAGACTGACTCAGTTCATTTGTGATACTGTCAGCTTCTCTTCACAGGAAAATGGATGGGGGGGGGGGGGGCTGGAATGATGTGGTTTGGCGTTAGTCCGTCGCATAAACTAGTGCTTTCAGTATGCGAAAGTCAGGGACGGGACAAAAGTCATAGGGCCCCCACAGCCACTCTTTGGGGGCTGGGTCCTGTAAAGGCTCAATAAGTGTGCCGGGTGGCACCTCCGGGTGTACGGGTGCTTTGATGGTGGTGGGGGGGGGGGCAGGTGCCACAAAGGCTGGGGCGAGGCCGCACGCGGGTCAAAGAGCGCTCCACACATGCACGTCCTGGTATGCATATGCAGCAATATTCGGCAGTTCCAATCAGCTCCATCCGATTTACATTGGCTCATTGTTCATAGCTTGGCCGTATTTTGTCAGCCACAACCTCTGGCTTAAATACAACCACAGCATTCACCTGAGGCGGGGGGGGGCGGGGTGGGGCGGGGGGGTTGGGTTGGGTTGGGTTGGGTCAAGGCCTCATCCGGACCTCCGGGACCACGGACGTCGCCCTTTCCTGCGCGTCACTACTGGTCCGGCGGGTGCTCGGTTGTCCGGTCGCAAGGCCTGCCGGACTGATGACCGCCCCCGTACACACGCGGGAGGGAGATGCCGCCGTGCCTGTGTGTATGGGGCGCGCGCGCTGCCTGTGCATGTGGGGCGGGAGCGTGTGGGGCGGGGGGGGGGGGGCGTGATTGAACAGACCCCAGAAGTCTGTGCAGTGTTCAGACTTGCAGGCGCCACGGTCCCTCATGCTGCATTCCACTGCCAAACTCACACAACTCCTCACTTCAGCACAAGGTCTGGGGTCACTGCTCCCGTCCACATCTTGTCATCCAGCGCTGGTCGCCGCCATAGACACCGGCTGGGGTCCTTCCCTTCGACACAGTGCCCGGCCTGCCACGTCCAGGAGGTGCCATCGCAACCGGGCAGGCGAGTACAAAACCGAAGACTGCAACCTGCCAACCGTGCGCACCGAAGCACGGTCCCCGCCCTGGCCTCTGCCTGAACTCCGCCTCGGTACCAAGGGTCAGGTCCGACCAAACCGCTCCCGCATGCCCCCCAAACTGCTTCTCTCCCACTCCTGAGCCTGAGGCTACGCCCGGCCATTTGCGCAGAGGCAAGGGCGCTCTCGGTCCGCATTGTACTGTACGCTGGCCTGCATTGTGCGTTACCGAAAGAGGGCCTGACGGGGATCGGAGGCAAAAGCCATTCGTGGCGGTTGGAAAAGGGGATCGGTGTGGCAGGTTTGCGCTGTTGGAGGGCGATTAGAGGTTAACCACTTCACATGCAACAGTACCGACTATTATAATCATCTCAAACCAAATGGCGCTTTATAGGACGGGTCCGAGCCCTCACACAGAAAGCGGCTGCGCGACCTCTTCCACCACCGACGATGCTGCCCGCGCTGTCCGCCTCCACACCCGCACCGGCATTGCCCTCACGGGTGGGTGGTGCTGGACAGGGCCGCTGCACGCAGGCGTTGCTTTCGGCGGTATGCGCCCATTGAAGGGCGTCCGCATCCGCGTCCGGCTCCGCTCCGCGGCCCGCCTGGGGACGTCGCGCGCTCGCTGCCCGAAAGCTCAGGCTTGGGGTGTGTCAGAACAGGCAACAAACAGCAGACCGCGGCTGGAGCTGGACTCGGGTGGCAGACGCACAGGGCCCGCCCCCCGCTGCCCCTCGCGCGCAGGTTCTGTGATGTACTGAGGTACAGGGGAGAGGGGACTTGCAGTGGATGGTCAGTCAGGGACAGGCGCAGGGGACTCATGGCCCACGCCAGTGCGGCACAGTGCTATGCAGCAGACCGCCTGGGGATGTGGAGGGCGGACCTCTGGTACACGTGACGTCCAGGGGCCCTGCAGTGAGGCAAGACGAGGAGGAGGGTGAGGGACGGTGATGAGGGCGAGGCCAAGACCGCGCTGCGCGCAACGCCGTGGACCACACGGCCTTCACCGAGACCGTTGGTCGGTGGCGAAGGGGGGCACGCACGCACGCCACAACTTCCAAAGAAATCCACACGGTTTGGGGACCGACGCTCGTGTTCGTCTGCCGAGCGGGTCAGCCGCAGCGTGCGGATGTGCGCCCGGTCGGGGCCGTGCGCGGGTCAGAAAGTGCCCCGCACACGCGCGTCCCAGTCCGCACGTGCAGCGCCGTGCGGCCGTTCCGAGTGATTCATAACCCCCTCAGCCGGGTCCAGCGAACACTGAAGTCCGAGAAACCGGATTGGACTGAAGCACCTGACGGGGGTGGCCAGGGACCGCAGTCACTGCCCCCGCCTCGTACCCATGGCATGGGCCACAGACGCCCCCACTCCCGCAGGACGACCTAAAATCGGCCTCAAATTTCCGGCCCCTTTTTTAATTTCGTTTTTCCAACCGAGGAGAACTTTTCTGTGGGTGAGTGGGTGGGGGGGGCTGGGCTGGGCTGGGCCCCCTCCCCCGGAGTCCCTAAGCCATGGCCTGATCTGTGCAGAGCCGACGCGCCCCCGTGCACCCCCGCAGGCCAGGCGCACCCCGCTGTCCTTGTCAGCCAACCGTCTGGCGTGCCGCATGTGCACACTGGGACGCCTCCGGGCGTGGCACATTCCCACTGCATCATCGGGCATCAGACTCAGCTCAGCCTCTCACCACGTGTCAGACCCGCCACCGCAGTCGTTTGTAGGATCATCGTAGAACGGCACCGCTCAGAACCTCGATCCCAAGAAGTCATCTCGAGTACTTATCAGTGAGCAGGCGGCGCTAGCTCACGTTGGCAGCCCTCATCCCCCCCAAAAACAATTGCTGCGAATGCGTACGAAGTGCATGTGTTGCGCGCTTTGTGACCTGCCTTACCCCCCACCCCGAGAAAGCCGACGGCAGAAATGACCTCGGCGGCGAGGCTCAGAGCTCCGAAGTCACCGACACCGCAATCACCGCACCATTTCTTCGGCAAACGACTCAAACACAAAAAACATAAACTGGAACAAAGAAAATTGGAGATGGCTTGTCGCACCTTGAAGACAAAAATTGTAAAACGATCCGGGGGCTGACTGCAATATTCCCACAAGCAAACGTGAGAGTTCGAGTCACCTGCCGGAGGGCGCACAGTAGTCGAGGCAAATGCAATGCATGTTGAGCAGGTCGAACACCATCACGCCTTTCCAGGGGGGCGGCACCCCTCCATTCACAGCAGGGTGAGACGTACGCCCTACGACGTACGCCGCATGCCGCCTGGCTATTGGATGTCGCGATTGGATGTAGGTATTGGATGCGGTTATTGGATGCGGTTATTGGATGTGGCTAATGCATATGGATGGCGGATGCAGACACTGGTTGTTATTATTGCACGTGGTCATTGGACGTCGTCATTGGATGGGGTCACTGGGTGGTGCTTGCACAACGCACAGTCTTGCCAGTGGAAGGCGACCTCCCCACATCACATGATGAACCACGATCGGCGTGCACGGTCGCGCCACGGAAGCCACCCGCACGCGCTTTCCCGCTTCCCCGCCAACCCAGACTGCCGAGTTGCGTTGGTCTATTGGCGTTGGGCATTGCGTGGCTTCCGGACCAGAAGCGCAGGACTGTCGAGACAAAGGCCACGGCGGCAACCCTCCCCGTGACAGCGTTCAAATTGGCAAAAGCAATCACGATTCATGGGCCTTCCCTTTCACCGGTTGTCCCACTAAGACCAGTACCGTTCCCTGTACATTGCCTTGTACAGTCAAGTCACTGCAGTCACCGCAGTGCAGAGCACTGCCCAGACCCACTCACCGCAGGTCAACTGAATTCGCGACGTCGCCCCCTTCAAATGTCTGGGGGACAATGCACCGCGATGAAGTGTCCGGCAGGGCGCGTTGCTCGGGTGAACAGAGCGCCCCAATCCGCGTGCCTCCGGGGGCCGACCAAGTGGGAGTCGGAGCTGAAGCAGATGGCTCCGAAGCCTGAGGTTAGGGTCGGGGTCGGCGGACATCACCGGACCGCGGCTGGCGCGTCACCTCAGCAGACTGTCCAGAAGGGGCAGTGACGCCCCCGGCGAGCTCACGTACGATCCGCGTCGCGTGCACACGGAGCCCGCGATCGCCATCTCGTGCGCCTCCTGCGCCTCCGGCGGCCCGTCGCGGAACGCGTCGGACACGGTCAAGTACTGCTGCGGCCGCTTGGCCTCTTTGCCGGAGGTCCCGGCGATGCTGGGGTTCCTCGAGGTGCCCGGGGTCCGGGTGGGGCTGCGGGTCCCGGCGGTGCTGCTGCTCCCGGTGCTCGGGGTGCCAGGGGGCCCTGCGTGGCTCTGCTTGACGACCGGTCCGGCGGCCAGCGTGCTGCGCACGTGCGCCGTCCGGTGCTGCGGGTCCCGGTGCACGAGCACGTTCACCGAGGCCTGTTTCGGAGAGGGCCGGGCCGGGGGGCGTCGGGACTTCCGCCGGGCGGGCTGGGCCGGGGCTGGGTCGTCGGTCAGGTCGGGCGAGGGGCGGTCAAGGGGTGAACGGGGCAGTGTGGGCGCGACGAAGTAGGGGAATCCCGGTTTGTGGAGCGCGTGCGCGGCGTCGGCGTAGGAGGCGTCCGGCAGGATGCTGGGCTCAAGGTCGGGGTCGATGGGGCCGATGTCATTGGTCAGGCAGGAACTCGACAGCGACAGCATGATCTCCTGGGGGGTTCACAGGGTGTGAAGAAGGTCACCGTTGCCCTACCCCTCGTGCACACCCGAGTCAGGCCGGCAGCAGCCGCCACCCGCCCTGGGCGCCCCCTGGGGTCAGAGGTGCAGCCTGTGAGGGGCAGACGCACCACTGCCTCACCAAGTGACCCCCCCCCCCCCCGCCGCGCCCATGCTTGCTCAACAGGTAATGGAAGACGACGTCAAAGGGGAGCGGGTGCCCCGACGGTGCCCCGCGCAGGTGACCTCCCCCTCTCCCAGGGTGGCGACCCCGGAGGGGCCTTAGGGCCTGGTGGCACCCGGGCAGCACAGCACGAGGGGGGGCTCAGGCTCAACAGCCCCCGGGCTTGGCCCTAGCGGCCAGCCCCACCTCCAGCACGCGCACCGAGCAGAGGGGCCTTAGGGCCCAGGGGGCAACGCGATACATACAATCGCCCCCTCAGGCGTCTCGACGCCTAGCCACAGCACCACACAGAAGCAGGCCCTTTAGGGGGTTGTTGAGCCAGCCCCAGCCGGTTCGCCGCCCCGGGCTACACACACACACCCGCACAGCACAGCGCATGCGCGCGAACGCGGCGACCACGCGCGGCTGAGCGAACAAGGGAACCACCCCCCCACGCGGAGCGACGCGGGCAGGCAGACCCGGGTGCCAACCAGATGCGCTGGTAGCGGGCTAGCCCCCATCCAGTGTGTGTGGGTTGGCGCCCTGCACCCCACCCAACAGCGGCATGCATGTCACAGGGCAGTGACACAACATGCCGCACCCTTTCGCCTCACTCTCGCCCGCGGAGCAGCAGGAGCAGCTCCGCCCAGCTGCTGTATTCCCCATCTCGGGCGCTGTCTGGAACGCGGCGCAAGCGACAGTGGAGATCACAGCGCGGCACCACGAGGCGAAGATCAACGTCATGGGGGTACCGGTACCGCGCAGCCCCACGCTGGCGTCCGTTGCAGTGACGTGGTGTGCGCTGGCCAGCCCGTCGAAGCCTCCGAGACTGCAGCCGTACGACCTGAGCGTCCTGGAAGAGCGCCTGTCGGGGTATTCGTGGCGCACCTACCAGACATGCATGGAGGAGCTGATGGAGTACGCGTCGCGTGAGGCGGCGCCCCGACGGTCTGACCTGGTGCAGGCAGCAGCGAGGCACATGGAGGCGTGGGGCAGCGACCAGATCCGCGGCCTGGCCTTCGAGGACCTCCTCCTGCTGCTGGGGAACGTCACTACGGTACAGCCGGTCACACTGCGGGTACCGCTTCTGCACTGGCTGGCCTCCTGGACCGCATCGCGACACGGGCTGAAACTGGCGTGGGAGACCCCCACATTCACAACCTCCTCTGCAGGTGTCAAGCTTCCCAGCCCGTGCCCCCTGACTCAGCGGGAGTGGCAGAATGAGCTTCGGGAGCGAGAGAAGGATGGGAGCCTGGCCATGCCCGACGCTCTGACACGCTTCCAATCGATGGAGAGGGGCCACACTCAGCCACAGGGGCCCCGGCCAGAGCGACACCCCGCAGTGGCTGTCAATTCTGCAGGGGCCCGCACCTGCCGACCCCGAGAACATGCTACGTGAGCTGGATGCGCTTGGTTGTGTCCCAGGGCCACAAGTTGGGCAGGTCGCCGCCGCGGTAGCGGCCCTCGCCCGACCGTACGGTACGTCCGCCCGCGTGCTGCAGAACTTGGGCCTGGCATCAGTCCCAGCGGCCCTGGTCACAGCCGTCAAGGCAGTGTGGTCCTCGTGCCCAGCGTCCACCCAAGCGCGCATGACGGCCGACCTCCAGCGCCTCCTGGACCACGTTCAGCAACGCCACGGCTCAGCGGTTGATGGGGCCAGGGTGCGACGCACACTCGAAACTGTGGACAAGACCATCACGGACGCGGCGTCTCTGGGTTATACCAGGTGGTCACAGGCAGGGCTGGCTGTGGCCTCCACCGACGACCTGCCCATCTCCGCCTTCCAGCACATTGGCAACGTGAGCGACGAGCAGGAGTTCCGTAAGGGCATGCTGGCGCTCGTACGGGGCCTAGACCGCATCGCGCAGCACGACGTGCTGCTAGAGGCCACCAAGAGGGCCCTCGCTGTCGGAGACGGGGACAGCTTCCAGTGGTTTCTAGGGAAAGGCGCTAAGCCTGGGGCTTCCCCCCCAGCAGCGGCTCAGGCCCCGGACCCACCCTCGACCCGCCCGACAGACGCGACCCCCCAGCAACCGCCACCAGCCGCTCCCCGACCGTGGACTGACCAGCCGCCGCCCGCCAGCGAAGCAGGACCTGGCCGTGCGCCGCCCACCAGGGTGGTGCGCATTTCTGGCCTCCGCGATCTGCGAGCCCCAGAGGTGTCTGTCGGCCTCAGTGCTCTCTTCCAGACGCCCGTCTACCTGACGCCCCCCGACCAGCAGAGGGGATACGGGTTCGCGGTCATACCGGCGGCCGTGTTCGAGAACCTCTTCTCGGACTACCCCTCCCGCTGGTACGAGTTTGACGGCATGTGGGGAGTTACGCTCGACAGTCGCAGGCAATCCAACGGGGAAGCCTTCCACGCGGACCTCACAGCTCTCACAGTGCCCCCCCACCTGCGCCCAGGCCCCTCGCCGGAGCAGGACCCGAAACGCAGGCGGATCGACGAGGGACATCGCCCACCGACATCTTGGGACCGCGCTGCACCGGGCCTCCCAGGGCCACCACCGCCCTTGGCCCCTGAACGGGCCCCCCCGCACGCGCCGCACGTGGCCCTGCACACCCGCCCAGACGCAAATGGGGCCCCATCCATGCAGATGGCCCAGGGGCAGCCCTGGCCGACCCGCCGCAGGAAGTGACTACTGGTACCGCTCACCCTCCCCCCCACCTGCACCCCGGATCATGGGGTCCTCCGCGTGGCCCACGCCCTTGCCGAGACCCACCCCAAGCCGACGACGCGACGCCCTATCACCCTACCCGCTGCCCCGGCGTCCGAACCCCCCAGCGCCCTGCACTCGTCCAGCATCTGCACCGCCTGCGGCACTTGGGCCTTGTCCGCGCCCGGATCCGTAGCCTCCATGGCCTGCCCGGAATGCGGCTCCCCGGCGTCACTGCAGGCCTTCGCACTTCAGCCCCCCATGCCAGAAGTCCCCAGCGACCCCGTAGCAGCGGCTCTCAGCCAGACGCCCCCCGAAGCCCGTGGCTCGGTCCTGGAGGTGACACAGGCCTGGATACGCGCGGTCAGCCAACTGCCCCCCTCGGCGGTCGCCACCCCCCCAGTCCGGTGTGCGGACATGTGGGTCTCATTCTGGGATGAGGCCCCTCCCATGCGGACGGAGCCGCTGCCGCCGCCCTCGTACGCCCGGCGTGGCCCGCAAGAGCCGTGGCTACTACGGTCCGCCGCCCCCGACATGCACGTGCTTTCGTCCGCCTGCGCCATGTGTGGCAGGATGCGGGCGTCAGTGGCGGCTGTGCACGCGCCCCTCGACGCTGCCCCCCAGCCCCATCTCTTCTGCGTCGCGCAGGCAGCACATCGCCCCCTCCTCACAGCCAGCGTGGCGGAAAGGGCGCACCTGTGGGACGGCTGCCGCCACTTCCCAGGCGGTGTCGCCCTGTTTGGGTCACGCTGGGCGAAGTGCACGGGACTGCCTCCACCAGCATCCGTCCTACCTGTGCCCTCGTGGGCCTCGCAGCTGCCAGCGCCCAACGCGCCCCAAGCCGAGCCTGAACCCGTCAGCTTTTGGGTGCTGGGCAACAACTTGGCTGGTGCGGCTCATCAACGTGACATAGTGGGCCCGCTGATAGAGGCCGTGGACCCCACGTACGTGCTGCTGCAGGAGACATGGGACCCGGCTGCAGCTCAGGCGCTGGTGCCCCCGACGTACGCCCTGATCCAGGGTACAGTGACGGGACAGGGACGCGGCCTGGCGGTGGGGATCCGGCTGGCGGACATCCTCCCTATGCACCCGCCCGCGGTGGTCTACGACTCACGAGATTGGCTGGGGGTCCTGTGCCACGCCCGACACGTAGGACGCGTGCTCCTGCTGGACGCACACTTCGACCCCCACGCACCACACGCACAGTGGCGCGCCACAATGGACAGCCTCCTCACCTGCGCGCACCACGTCCGAGCAACCGTGACGATCATTCAAGGCGACCTGAACTCCGACGACGATGGCGCAGCGCCACTGGCTGTCACACTCCGACGGGACCCGCGACTGCAGCGCTACGTACGGGTGCTGCCCCCGCGCACGCCAACCAACATCGTCAGCATCCAAGGGCGCATCCGCGCCACCGCCATTGACCACCTCTTCGTCAACGGCCCCGTCCGCAGCAGCGAACACCACCTGGTCCCCACAGCCAGTTCCCACCTAGCGGTGATGGCGGATAAAACCCTCACCAGCACTCGCTATGCCCCGTTCCACTGGAAGCATCTGCGCTGGCGCCTTGCCCCACCAGCGGTTATGGACGCCGTTCGGGCGCTCACCAGCGCGGTCTGGGGCCACCTGGCCGTCACCACAGCCCCGCCGGACATGTTCATCGCTGCCCTGCACCACCTGGCCCGCCAGCGCCTGCCAGCGCCCATGCCAGATAGCCAGTACGTCCGGCGCTTGGCGCGCCATCCACCGCCCTACGACGACGCCTTCCTCCAAGCGCGGGCGGAGGAGCATCGACAGCGGGCACAAGATCTTCACCGCGACCGCGTACGGCTGGCATTGCGCTCGGTGCACATCGGGCGCGAGACCCGCCGGGCCCTGTGCCTGCCCACCGTCCCGCTCAGGCCGTACACAGGCATACTCCCGTCCCCAGGAGCAGTCCTTTCCAGCAGGGAAGAGCGCCTGGCAGAAGTTACGGCCCAGGTCTCATACGCCACCCGGTACAGACACCTCCACATCGACAAGGAGCGCTTCGCCATCCAGTCAGTCCCGCCCCTGCAGCAGCGCACGCCGTGGTTTGCAGCCGAACTCCCGATGGACCAGCTGCACCATGCCCTCCGGCGCGGTCGGGACCCTGATGCCAGCAACGACCGGGAGGCCCTCCTGGCTGAGCTGAACGAGCGGCCGCTCTATGGCACGCCAGACGTGGCCCTGCAGCTGGAACGACGGACGTCACCTGCCACGGCCTTGGACAATGTACCAGGTACGATCACCCACACCAGGTCCGGGGGCACCGTAGCGGGAGTCCGTCACATGCACTGCAGCTTCCAGCGAAACGTCGACTCGGTGGCCAGAGATACCATCCGCTATGGGTCGTACAAAGGCAAGGGCCCGCTGCACCTGGCAGGATCGCATCGACCGGTGGCAGTGGAATCCGACCTCATGCGCTCCTACTCCGGGGTCGGGCGCACGAGGCTCAACTACACCCTGGAGCTGTCCGGAGCCCTGACGCCCGACCTCTTTGCGTACCGCACAGCAGTTTCAGCCACCATGATGGTCCTCTCTACGCGAGCTTCGGTGCTGCGGGCGCTGGAGCTCTCTGGGGTATGCGCTGACGCCGAATGGGAGGAATCAGACGCCTACCTGCGCAACCAGAGGGAAGATGACGAGGAGCTGCTGCGTCTACTGCCAGGGGTATGGAACTTCGGTTCCTGGTGTGACGCGTTCTACTCGCGTCAGCGGATCCACCCAGTGACCGACGAGGGGCTGGCCCCGAGCTACAGCCCTGGCGAGGGCAGGGAGCAAGGAGACTCCTTTGCAGGGGAGGGTTTCCAGGCTCTGCAGTGCGTCCTGAACACCTGCATGCTCACGGGGGCGTCGCTGTACATCCCCGACGTCCTGCGGCCGGGACACTCGCTACCGATGGAGCACCAGGCGTACTCGGACGACCGGCGGATCCAATCAGACACTATGACGCGGGTGGTGGCGCTGGTTACGCGGTGCATGGACGTGTCTATGGCCGCCGGCAGGGTGGTTCACCCCTCCAAGTTGGCCTTCCACTGCGTCCGCCTAGACGCTGCAGGACCGCGCCTGATAGAATGCGAGGTGGGGCTGGCGGGCCTGATGACGACCATGGAGACGCCAGTGGTGCTGCGGGTACCGCTCCTGGCGGAGCTCCCGCTGACGGCGGCCCTGGGGCGGTTCCTTCGGGCACTCCGGCGGGCCTCGGCGTCAGCTACGCGTCAACGACTGCCCCCCTTGCTGCGGCTCCGGGCTATGCTGGCGTATGGAGTCTCCAGTGGAGACAACCTGCTGCGGGGCCTCCTGGTGCCCGGCCGTTGCCTGGCTGCCCATCAGGTGCAGGTGCACAAACCCTATCGCCGCGCGTTCTGCCTGCCCAAATGGACCCCGGTGGAGTTCCTAACGTTGGCGCTCGAGGAAGGGGGCCCTGGGGCGCCGAGCCTCCGCGACCGCTGCGAACTGCTGCTTCTGCAGTCGTACCTCCAGTCGTCATGGTCGCGCAACGCCGCAGCAGCGTCAGCCGTGCACTATCTGGTCAGCACGCCACCTATCCGCGGCTGGGAACACGAGGGGATCGCCCTTCAATGCGCCCTGCGCGCCCGAGGGGTCAACCTGACCGCCCTGCCGTCTGGCGTAGCGGAAACCGAGGCTCTCGAATTTGGGTCCCTGGCGGCCCTGGGCGGAATCCACAGTGTTCACGTCTCCTACGACGGGGCGTACGTGGAAGGAGTGACGGCTTGGGCCGTGGTGCTGTGGCATGACGCTTTGGGGTACTTCTACGGGTGCGGTCGCGCACTGCGGACCGCGGGCAGCGACGCCACAGTGGCCGAATGGATGGGACGGTTGGAAGCTATGCATGCCTTGCAGCGCTGGGGAGGGACAGTTCACTACGTCGCTGATTCGACGGCCACCCTGGCCTCGACGTACGACCGTGCCCCCCCGGCGGGCACGTTGGTGGAACCATGGTACCGAGCGCTTGCGCCGCTACGCGTCTCCAGCCCCTCGGTGGACGTGTGGGTCCCCTCCTTGCCCCGGGCCCAGCATCCGCCGTCGCAGCACCACAGCCTGCACCGCGCAGCACACGACCTCGCCAAGCGGGCGGCGCAACGCCCCAGCAGCGCTTCAGTGCCGTGGCCCCACCTGCTGGCTGGAAGAGTCGTGGCGCACTGGCACGACGCCCTGATCATCAACGTCAAGGAAGCTGCACAGGAGCTGTACCAGACTGGCACCCGGCTGGCACTATTCCGGAGGTACCCTGCAGCCCTCGTACACCCGTGGCACCCCTCGGTGCTGCAGGCACTGCGCACTGACAACCTCCCCCTGCTGCAGCTGCAGCGCATGACCCTGCTGCGCCTGCTTGAGGTTCGCCGGCCACCGCAGGGGTATGGCGCATCCGACTGCCCTTTCTGTCACGGCCCGACTCTGGATCTGAGCGCCCACCTGGCGGGGGGGTGCAGGGCCTATTACCTGATGCGCGTCGACATGTTCCAGACCCTCCTGTACCACCTGGTGCGGGTGACCACACCGCGGCATGCCCGCAGCCACCGGGGACTGGCGGTCTGCGACGCCACTGGGACCCAGTACACTGTCCTGGACCCTGTGCAGCGCACGGCAGCGCTGGAGCCCCCCGGCGTGGACATCAGCCCGAGCGGCCACGCCCATGCGAACCCGTGGCGACCAGCGCTCGGGCACGACACCGACAACATCGTGCAGAATGTTCTGGCGGCGGTGGCCCACCCCGATCACACCCTGCAGTGGGCCCTGGGGCGTTGTGGCCTGGAGCCGTCGGCGAATGGAGCGGGGCCACGGCTGTCCTTCGGGGACGAAGTACTACTCCAATATGTACTGCGGGCGCTGGACCGATGGGTGCTGCGCGTCCGCTATGGGTTACAGCAGCCCCTTCCGGCGCTAAGCGGGGTACTGGGGCGACCGGCCGCAGTGGTGTATATGTGTATTCACGAGATAGATATAGAATTCGCCCTCAGCCAGCCCATGGAAGCGGCAAGCGCCGCCCGTGTGTATCTCATAGACACTGACCTTGAGTGGGCGGTGCGCCACACTCATGCGGACCATCTGCACACGACAGGCCTAGCGCCGCGAAGGTGCGTCCTCTGGGACCCACGGACACCATGGACGGATTAAAGAGTGAAGCCCGACTAGTGCCCGTGCCTGCGACCAAGGAGGGGACGGGGAGGGAGCAAGGTGGACGCGCGGGCCCCGCTGGGAGGGGGGCTGGGCGCCAGGGCCAGCGCCGAGGGCGAGCCTCCGCGCCCACCCCACCCCCAGGGCAGAACGCACCGGGGCGCCCCAGTCGGTGGGCGCCGGCACGAAACCAAGGGGCGCGCCACGGACACACCACCGATGGGGCGGGGGGGAGAGCAAGGAGGCCAGAGCGACGACACGCAACACAGGTACGGGCGGGCAAGGTGCCGCGCGCAGCGCGGTGGACCCGGGCGTGCCTTACACGTAGGAAGAGAAACGGCGAGAGCGCGCCGGAGCGACACGCGCGAGCCCCAGTGCGCGTGGTTCATGCGAAGTACAGCGTGTCACGCAGCCCCTGCCGCCCGTGGCCTGCAGCCTAGGGGGCCCTGGCCTAGCGCCGGGACATAGCGGCAGCAACCAACCAACCAACCAACCCTCGTGCACACCCTTGCCCCAGAGTTCCACGTAAGGGGCATGGATGTGGGTGGGTGGGTCCGAGGGGGGCGGGCCCACCCCCCCCCTGGTGAGTGGTTAAGTGGAACTCTGAATTGCCCTCACACTCCGCCTCATAGTTCGGTTTCCCACACCTTCAACATTGCCCTCACCCTCACTCCCTCTTTTGGGCACCGCGATGCCCTCGCTCAACTGCAACCGGAACTTCCCCCCTCGTCCCCACCTCTCACCTTCATGCTTGCCGTCACTCTGGCCCGCGTCCTGAGTGCTATCGTACGGCTCACCCTCACCACGGCCACTCTGGCGAAAACTATCGTTGGACACTTCTGTGATGCCCTACATGGTTGTGTGTATTTCATGTTTGTCCATGCCCTCCGTACCTACTGTCACAACAGGTACTGGAGGGGGCATCAGCAGTGCATCATCAAATGGTGTGCGCAAAATATTCAAGAACACAGATATGTACCTCATCTGAGCCATGTTAGAGCAAGCTTAGCGAACTCAAAAAGAGGGAGAGACATGAAGATCGCCTGTCGAACGAAAAATATGCATGGTAAAACTCAGTGCATCATGAATGGATGGGCGGCGCAGTGATAGCGGCAAGTGAATACATAGCCGCTGCAGGCAGCAGTGGCCGGCAGGCAAGCGCCTTTCCGGATGGTGTTTGATGATAAGGCAATGTGCTGCAGAACACATGTTCTGCTCCCTACCAGGAGCAGCAGTGGCCTACAAGGTCCCTTTGCAGGCATGTCCAGCTGCGAAGGGGTGCTGCTCTCTCCAGGTGATCCCTAGGAGTTCATGGGAGGCGCCAGTCCCCTGTCCCCCCCCCCCCCCCACATACAGATGTGCGCGCGTGCGCGCCTGAAATTCGGCGAAGAAGGGGGGGTCCCAAGCCAACATATTCGCGTAACACAAGGATGGCTGCACTACCACACCAGCGAACTTTCATGGAGTCCAGTACAGGCCTTGTGTGAGGCTAATGGTATGTAGAAGAGAGTGCCTTATGCGTTTTTCAAAGAGAACATGGCCATCATCTGCTATAGCAAACACGTTGAGAGGAAAAGCCGCAAATTCGGCCATAAATGGGGTCCCATGTATCAGGGCACTACTGCTGGATCAGGGTGGACTAACCCTAAGCAGGATTGAATATTGGGACCGAGCTGGTGGGGGAAGGAACATCGTCTAGGAGACTTTAACGACAAATGAGGTACGCACCGGAAAGTGGATGAGAGCGCCTCAAAAGGGGCTCAAAATGAGCGGTATTCATCCGTTTGGGCATCACAACTGAACTAGGATTATTCTTAGAAACCCATGGTTTTGACCCGTTTTTGAGCCATTTGTGGTCCCAAATTGGCTCATTTTCAAGGCCCTTTCGGCCTTGAGAGGGGCCAAAATTGCTCAACATGGGCTCAAAATGGGCTCATTCCACTTGTTTGAGCACCCGAAATAGTCCAAAAGTATCTCTAGAAAAACACACTTTGATCCATTGTTGACTGAGTTTTGGTCCCAAAAGAGCCCATTTTCAATGCATTTTGTGACCTCGGGGGGGCCAAAAATGGCTTGCAATGGGCTCAAAAAGGGCTCATTTCACTCGTTTGTGCACCGCAAATGATCTAGGATCATTTTTGGAAAAACACGGTTTTGATCCATTTTTGACTAATTTTTGGTCGCAAAACAACCCATTTTCATGGCTTTTGTGACTTTGGAGGGGCCAAAAATGGCTTGCAATGGGCTCAAAAAGGGCTCATTTCACTTGTTTGTGCACCTCAAATGGTCTAGGATCATTTCTGGAAAAATGCATTTTTGACCCTTTTTTGACCCATTTTTGGTTGCAAAACAACCCATTTTCAAGGCATTTTGTGAAGGGCCAAAATGGCTTGCAATGGGCTCAAATTGGGCTCATTTCACTTGTTTAGGCACCCCAAATGGCCTAGAATCATTTTTGGAAAACCACATTTTTGACCCATTTTGACCCATTTTTTGGTCCCAAAACAGCTCCTTTTTGAGGCATTTTGGGATTTGAGGAAGGCCAAAGCGGGCCACCACAAGCTCAAAACACGCCAAAAACACTTGTTTTAGCATTCCATGTGGTCCAAGATCAAATCTGACCCTTGTTGACCCATTTTGGCACCCCCCTCTTTGGGCTACCACTTGCAGCTTACTACGGCCCACTAGGGGAATTTTGAGGGGTGGAAACCACCAAAAGTGGGTGGTTGCAGGTCGATTAGGTGCACTCGAAATCACATTTTGAGCCACGTAGCCCAAGATATGGTCTATTTTTGGTTTGGGGCTGTCGGCGGCCAATGTGCACAAACTCTAGGGCTTTGGGGGGCCTTTTGGGGGCGGTTCGCGGACATATTGTGGAGTTAGAGGGCCCTAGAGGGCCCTTCGGCACCCGGAAGTCTAGCTGCATGTGTAGAGTAGCCACCATTTCCCTTCATTTGGCCGTTTTCATCGGGTACTAGGGAGTTTTGGGCAAAAAAAAAAAAGGATGATTTTGGCCCTAAATTGCAGATTTTGAAATGGAGGTCCGGCAATTGCCAATCCCCGTTCCCGGCCGCCACCGTTGAGTTTCTGGCTCATACTTTGAATGGTTGTCCCTCACACCCATAGGTAGCATCCACCAAATTTTTGGCCGAATCCGAAGCACCATGACGTAGCTGTGATTTTTCCCCATTTCGCGCGTGCTTGCTGCTTGCTTGCTGCTTGCTTGCTTGCTTGCTTGCTTGCCAAACCTATTACGTCCACCCTAGACACTAAAGAGGGTTATCAAACCAAGACTGGTTCCACCAGCTCGGTGACCCTGACCCTAATCAAGACTGAATATTGGGACCGAGCTGGTGGGGGGAGGGAACATCAGCTATGACTGGTGAGGGACATCAAGAATGATTCACACTTTGATGCCTCTTGACAAAGTGAAACCCATCACCACGAGGCCCACTTTCAAGGCTTTTTGGACTTCTAAGGGGCCAAAATGCCCCAAAATGGGCTCAAAATGGGCTCATTTCACCCCTTTGTGCACCCCAAATGGTCTAGGATGAGGTTTGGAAAAATGTGTTTTTGACCCATTTTTGACCCATTTTTGGTCCCAAAATAGCCCATTTTCAAGGCATTTTGGGATTTTCGGAGGACCAAAATGGGCCACCACAAAACGGTCCAAAAACACTTGTTTCAGCGTCGCACATGGTCTAGGATCATTTTTGAGAAAAGTCATCTTTTTACCCCTACTGGACCCTGTTGACCCATTTGGGCACCCACGTATTTGGGCTTGAGCTTGCAGCTTGCTGCAGCCTAGTGGGCCTAGGTATTGGGGTGTAGGCGTCCGTTTGGGCAATTTTGAGGGGCGGAAACCACAAAAAGTGGGGGGTTGTGGGTGGAATAGGTGCCCTCGAAATCGCATTTCGAGCCATGTAGCCAAAGATATGGCTTGTTCTTGGTTTGTGGCTGTCAGCATTTGGAGCTTCTGGGGGCCTTTTTGGGCCGTTTCCGGGACATATCATGGAGTTAGAGGGCCGCAAAGAGTTTGTTGACACGGGGAAGTCAAGCCGCACGTGAAATGTACCCACCGTTTCCCTTCGTTTGGCCGTTTTGAATGCGTTCCAGGGCTTTTTCGGCCGAAAAATGGCTGTTTTTGGCCCTAAACTGCAGTTTTTGAAACTGAGGTTCGCCACTTGCGAATCCCGTTCCCGGCCGCCACCGTCAAGTTTCCTGCTCAAAGTTTGTGTGATTGTACTTCACACCCATAGGTATCATTCACCAAAATTTCACTCGAATCCAAAGCACCACGACGGAGTTCTGATTTTTCCCCATTTCGCGCGTGCTGCTTGCTTGCTGCTTGCTTGCTTGCTGCTAAACCTATTACGTCCACCCTAGACACTAAAAAGGGTTATAAAACCAAGACTGGTTCCACCAGCTCGGTGACCCTAACCCTAATCAAGACTGAATATTGGGACCGAGCTGGTGGGGGAGGGAACATCAGCTATGAATGGTGAGGTACACCAATGAGTCACACATTGAAGGCCGTTGATAGAGTGGAATCAGCTTGCAAGTGATCCCCTTCACCACAAGGCGCACTTTCAAGGCTTTTTTGAACTTGTGAGGGGCCAAAATGCCCCAGAATGGGCTCGAAATGGGCTCATTTCACCCGTTTGTGCACCCCAGATGATCTAGGATAAGTTTTGGGAAAATGTGTTTTTGACCTGTTTTTGACCCATTTTTGGTCCCAAAACAGCCCATTTTCAAGGCATTTTGGCATTTTCGGAGGACCAAAATGGGCCACCACCAACTTACCACAATCCAAAAACACTTGTTTTAGCATCACACATGGTGTAGGATCATTTTTGAAAAAAGTCATTTTTTGCCCCTATTGGACCTTGTTGACCCATTTGGGCACCCACCTGTTTGCGCTTGAGCTTGCAGCTTGCCGCAGCCTGCTGGGGCTACGTATGGGGGTCTAGGTGTCCGTTTGGGCAATTGTGAGGGGTGGAAACCACAAAAAGTGGGGGGTTGCGGGTGGA
Source organism: Eutreptiella sp. 'Long Island Sound 2002' (assembly GCA_964036045.1). Taxonomy (NCBI): domain Eukaryota; phylum Euglenozoa; class Euglenophyceae; order Eutreptiales; family Eutreptiaceae; genus Eutreptiella; species Eutreptiella sp. 'Long Island Sound 2002'. Next base: position 69,681,598 of record OZ038387.1, on the reverse strand, counting down.
GTAGGTGCCCTCAGAATCGCATTTCGAGCCATGTAGCCAAAGATATGGCCTGTTCTTGGTTTGTGGCTGTTGCCGGCCAATCTGTACAAAGTTTGGGGCTTCTGGGGCCTTTTTGGGCCGTTTCAAGGACATATGGTGGAGTTAGAGGGCCGCAAAGAGCTCGTTGACACAGGAAAGTCAAGCCGCATGTGGAGTGCACCCACCCTTTCCCTTTGTTTGGCCATTTTGAATGGGTTCTAGGGCTGTTTTGGTCCAAAAATAGCTGTTTTTGGCCCTAAATTGCAGTTTTTGAAACCGAGGTCCGCCACTTGCGACAGCTGTTCCCGGCCGCCACCGTTGACTTTCTGGCTCATACTTTGTGTGGTTGTCCCTCACACCCATAGGTATCATCCACCAAAATTTCAGCCGAATCTGAAGCACCACGACGGAGTTCTGATTTTTACCCATTTCGCGCGTGCTGCTTGCTTGCTTGCTGCTTGCTGCTTGCTTGCTGCTGCTGCTAAACCTGGTAGGTCCACCCTAGACACTAAAAAGGGTTATAAAACCAAGACTCGTTCCACCAGCTCGGTGACCCTAACCTTAACCAAGGGGGGCCTGTTCGAATATTGACCCCCAACCGGGTGCGAAAACTTTTGGGGGGGGGGGGGGTCGGCCGGTCAGCCGCCAGGTCCCGGGGGGGGGGGGGGGGCATACATACCTCAAAATGATCCCCATAACACAATGATCATTTTGAACATACGCAAATGTGGTAAAAAAAATTTCAGAAAAAATTTGGCCATCAGCTCAGGCTCCCCATCAGCCAAGGTCCGACCGGTCAGGGGTGAAAAATATTTTTTGTGTTGTTCACCTATTTTTGATTTCGCCACAAAGTTCTGAGTTTTTGAGTTTAGACACATAGGGTAGAAAAAAAAACCTCAGGTGGCCAAAAGCAAATTTTCGGCGCCTTTGGCCCAGCACTTTTCCAAAATCTCAAATTGGAGAAAGACGGGTTCGAAAACTTTGGGGGGTCTGAAGGGTAGTGGGATGGGATGGGATGGGATGGGATATTGTCCACAGCCAGTACTTGGGGCTGCAGGACACCACTTGACCCTGGGCGACCCAGGCGCAGTGAATCCTGGTACTCTCCTGTACTTTACTCCTCCCGCCAGGGAACGGCGGTCTGGTTGTTGTTGGACTAGGCCATCCGTTCCGATGGGTCGTCTGTCGCCCTGATGCTGTACACTCCCTCCGCTCCATATGCAAGGACGCGCAAGCGTTAAGGTTGGCATCAGTAGTCAAATTGCGGGTCCAGATCGTGCTGTCCGAGAGGCGCATAGTGCATGACAGTCCAAGACATGACCACATACACATCACCCGAGGCAAACCAGCGCATGTCCTTAAGTGTCTGGCTGAGGGCGAATTCTCTGGGACCCTGGAACACCAAAACCACCCGCTCATGCACCACTGTTAAGGCTTCCACCACCTGGACCACCTCTTCTGTGTCATCCCCGTGGCAAGCAAAGACGTTGGTGACCGGGCCCACTCGTGTAGGAAGTACTTGGGGTGGCGGGTAGCTGAGCGTGCCCCGGACATGCAAGTGCCACACCACTAGGCCCGGCAGCACAACGGACAATATAAATGATAAGGCTAAGCTGAGGTGGGGGCCAGGGCGGATACGCACAGCCGGCGCGTTCATAACGTGAGCTACCGGCCGAACCCCTGCTCCGAGTTGCTGCCACTGCAGCAGGGCGTGTTCTAACGTGGACACCACTTCCACGAAAACACCGACGACCCCTGAGACCATGCACTGCACTGCCCGTGGGGTGGTAAACCCTGGGGAGGTATGCACGAGGCCTGTGTGGGTCAACGTCACTTCTGGCATAGCCGACTGTGCGCAGGGGGGCGGGGGGGGGGGGGGGGGTCGTGGAGTCCTGCTGGTATCGGAAGGCGTACGGGCCACCCTCTGGGATATACATCTGGCCATCATGAAGAGGGGGGGGGGGGGTTGGATCTCGAACAGGCCACCCCCCTTGGTTGTAGTGCTGGGGTATCGTGGCTGGATTGGCAGGGTAGTGGACGAGGCTTGACAAGTACTGCTCGTTGTAGAGCATTGTATTGGGGTATTGTGGCTGGACAAAGGCAGACGAGGCTAACATGAACCTCCAAACTCGTCTTGCCCAAATGCTTCCGAATGGGCGATGGTTCCTCCACGGGGAACATGATTTTCCGGGCATCAAACGCTTCAGAGGGGCCACCGGGGCTCGCTGGGGCCGAGCCGGAGAGGAGCGGAAGTGACGGACACTTGAAGCTGTCGCGGTTGGGGGCATCCTCGGGAGAGCCCTCTTGGAGAGAGCGGATGGCGGGGAAGGGGCAGCCGGACGACGGCTGCGGGTCCGACTCCACCACTTCGTAGCGGCCCTCCTTCGGTGCCTTCAGCAGCATTCGCTTGTGCATGAACTCGCCCTTCGGGGGCTGCTGGAACGCCTCCTGCATCGACGTGATTACGGTGGTGGCGTCCGCCATGGCGTTCGGATCCCACTGTGACTTCCGGCGGTGTTTCGTGTGGGGGCTGCCCTGGCCGGCTCTGAGCACACTGCCGGACTGTCCCAGTCGCAGAGTGAACTTGGACATGGGGCAGTTCGGTTTAATGTACATGGACGCCATTTCAGATTCGCTGGTGAGGAACAAGGACCTGGACGATCGGCACAAGCGGAGCAGACACGACGTCCGGGGTCCCTCGACACACATCGCTTTGAACCTATTCAATTTCTCCACAACCGTCCACAACCCTGCACAGGGTTTGAGAGGGTTCTGGAGGGGTGTGGAGAATTGTGAGGGATGTGGGTGGTGTGGAGGATTGTGGAGGGGTGTGAAGGGGTGTGGAGGGGTGTGAAAGGGTGTGGATGGGTGTGGACAGCTGTGGAGGATTGTGGAGGAGTGTGGGCGGGTGTGGAGAAGTGTGGAGGGGTGTGCAGAGGTGTGGAGGATTGTGGAGGATTGTGGAGGGTGTGGAGGGGTGTGAAGGGGTGTGGAGAGGTGTGGAGGGGCATGGAGGGGTGTGGAGGGGCGTGGAGGATTGTGGAGGATTGTGGAAGGGTGTGGAGGGGTGTGAAGGGGTGTGGAGGGGTGTGAAGGGTGTGGAGGGGTGTGGAGGGGTGTGGAGGATTGTGGAGGGTGTCGAGGGGTGTGGAGGGGTGTGGAGGGGTGTGGAGGGGTGTGGAGGGGTGTGGACGGGTGTGGAGGATTGTGGAGGGGTGTGGAGGTGTGGAGGATTGTGGAGGGTGTGGAGGGGTGTGGAGGGGTGTGGAGGGGTGTGGAGGGGTGTGGAGGGGCGTGGAGGGGTGTGGAGGGGTATGGAGGATTGTGGAGGGTGTGGAGGGGTGTGGAGGGGTGTGGAGGGGTGTGGAGGGGCGTGGAGGGGTGTGGAGGGGTGTGGAGGATTGTGGAGGGGTGTGGAGGTGTGGAGGATTGTGGAGGGTGTGGAGGGGTGTGGAGGGGTGTGGAGGGGTGTGGAGGGGTGTGGAGGGGCGTGGAGGGGTGTGGAGGGGTATGGAGGATTGTGGAGGGTGTGGAGGGGTGTGGAGGGGTGTGGAGGGGTGTGGAGGGGCGTGGAGGGGTGTGGAGGGGTGTGGAGGATTGTGGAGGGTGTGGAGGGGTGTGGAGGGTGTGGAGGGTGTGGAGGGGTGTGGAGAGGTGTGGAGGGGCGTGGAGGGGTGTGGAGGGGTGTGGAGGATTGTGGAGGGTGTGGAGGGGTGTGGAGGGGTGTGGAGGGGTGTGGAGGGGTTTGGAGGGGTGTAGACCGGCGTGAAGGGGTGTGGAGGGATGCGGAGGATTGTGGAGGATTGTGGAGGATTGTGAAGGAGTGTGGAGGATTGCGGAGGGCTGTGGAGGGGTGTGGAGGGGTGTGGAGGGGTGTAGACCGGCCTGGAGCTGTATGGAGGGGTGTGGAGGGGTGTAGACCGGCGTGGAGCTGTGTGGAGGGGTGTGGAGGGGTGTGGAAGGTGCGGAACCCTTGACTTGTCGCTATACAATTCTGACCCTCCACTTGCCTCTCTCATACAGAACTGTCCACGACCCTGAAACTCCCTTCACTGCTCTGCCTGGTTGCGCTCAAGCAAACCCGACTGGCATCACTTGGACGACGAGGAGGAGGTAGTTATCCGTTTCCTCCACTATTTGGGTCTACACAAAGCCCCAGACCACACACCGATTGAGGTTCCCTCCCGCACGGTTCAGCACGCGGTCCCGCTCCGCCTCCACCGCCGTCAACGCCTGCGTCTTCGCCACCGCGAACACGCCCACGCGCTCCAGTGCCACCTCCAAACACCGGAGAAATGCGTCGAAGTGGATGTCACTGAGGCCCTTCTGCTTCACCAGACACGCGTGCGCCTTCCCCAGTGCGCGGCCATAGAACTGAACCGGGGCCCCGAGGACAATTTCGAGATACTGCTCGAAGACCGTCGTGTGGCGCTTCAGGTCCGCCGCGGAGAAGAAGTGCGAAATCAGTGGGTCCTGTGCAGTGTTGTAAAGCCACAGGTGGTTGTTATCAATGGCGGTGGTGGTGGTGGTGGTGGTGGTGGTGGTGGTGGTGGTGGTGGTGGTGGTGGTGGTGTCAACAACAACAACGACAACAAAACAAAAACAACAATATTAATGGAATCACAACAACAACACCAGTAACAAAACAACAACAACAATATTAATGGAATCAAAACAACAACAACAACAACAACAAAACAACAACAACAACAACAACAACAACAACAACAACAACAACAACAACAACAACAACAACAAAAACAATATTAATGGAATCACAACAACAACAACAACAACAACAACAACAACAACAACAACAACAACAACAAAAACAATATTAATGGAATCACAACAACAACAACAACAACAACAACAACAAACCAACAACAACGACAACAAAACAAAAACAACAATATTAATGGAATCACAACAACAACAACAACGACAACAAAACAACAACAACAATATTAATGGAATCAAAACAACAACAACAACAACAACAAAACAACAACAACAACAACAACAACAACAACAACAACAACAACAACAACAACAACAACAACAACAACAACAACAACAACAAAAACAATATTAATGGAATCACAACAACAACAACAACAACAACAACAACCCAACAACAACGACAACAAAACAAAAACAACAATATTAATGGAATCACAACAACAACACCAACAACAAAACAACAACAACAATATTAATGGAATCACAACAACAACAACAACAACAACCACAACAACAACCACAACAACAACAACAACAACAACAACAACAACAACAACAACAACAACAACAACAACATTGATGGAATCACAACAACAACGACAACAAAACAACAAAAACAATATTAATGGAATCACAACAACAACAACAACAACAACAACAACCCAACAACAACGACAACAAAACAAAAACAACAATATTAATGGAATCACAACAACAACACCAACAACAAAACAACAACAACAATATTAATGGAATCACAACAACAACAACAACAACAACCACAACAACAACAACAACAACAACAACAACAACAACAACAACAACAACAACAACAACAACATTGATGGAATCACAACAACAACAACAACAACAACAACAACAACAACAACAACAACAATAGCAACAGCAGCAGCAGCAGCAACAACAACAACAACAATCAGAATATAAACGAGGACATTGACAGTGGCAATTCCCATAACAATGACATAACATAATAATATAATGACAACGACAGTAATGATAACCATTAATATGACAACGATCAGAACAACAACAACAACAACAAAAATGACACCACCAACGACCACCAAAACAATGGCGACCACGACCATGACCATGACGTGGACACCAACGACCACAACAACAATGAGGGTGGTGGTGGTGGTGGTGGTGGCGGCGGCGGCGGCGGTGGTGGTGGTGGTGAGGAGGAGCAGGAGGAGGAGGAGGATGAGATGATGAGTATGAGGATGAGGATGAGGAAGATCATGAGGATGAGGGTGATGATGAGGAGGATGAGAGGGATAATGATGTTGCCGCACAAACCAGCATGGACCATCACCTACTGCCTCACTGGAGCTGAGACAAAGCTGTTCTTAAGGAATTTCCGATGTGCTTTTACGAAGGCGCAAAACCTAACAGCACCTCTAAGGAGGCAGGGGTCATCAAACTGTTAAATGTGTGTGGGGGTCTGTCCTGTTTGCTCGTTCCGGATTCTGACAGACGCCTCCATACGCACGGTAGAACCTGTGCGACCATCTCGAACATGATCTCGACCACATGCCGCACTACCCCATCCCCGATCTTGATGTACAGGGGCTTGCCATGCCACTCCAGCAGCTGCTTCTTTTTCCGCATGATATTCGCGATGATCGCCATGTCGGACCGACGGCCCGGCGTGTCCGGCACTGCGGCCGTCTCCACCACCCTAGTGTCGTACTTGGCCTTGCCCTGGGGGTCCAGCATGCCCATCAGCTCCCCGTCGATGCGCCACACGGCCACCGACTGCTCCGCCGAGCACGTCACCACGGCGCGCTTCCGGATGACGAACATGTGCGTCACGGCCTCGTGGTGCGCGTGCCACGTGCGCGTGATCGGCGGCGGCTGCATCGCTGCGTGAAAGCAATGGTGTGTTCCTGGCGATGGCTGCGGAACTTGAGGCAAGTGGACCAAAGTGGGGTCAGCAGCGCGTTGCATGAGGGCCGGGGGGTAGAAGAGGGCTGGCAAGGATGGCAAAGGCCCACAGAGGGTCGAAAGGGGGGGTGGGGGGGTTGTTGGCCATCAAGGCTGAGGGAGTGTGCCGGTTGGTACTTCCGGGTGTGCGTGCGTGTTCACGTTTCGATGAGGGAATGCTCCACTTCTGGATGGGTCGGCGGATGTTCCCCCACTGGGTCGGGGCAGGTTCGAAAAATGGCGAGAGGTGGGGTGCCCGCTCATGGACGATGTCCCCATTTTGGAACTGCCCCACCCGCTGGCATCATGACTTTGGGGGGGGGGGTGGCATTTTGCGTCCCCGCGGGCACATACCTCGGTTTTGGACGGGGGGGTGGGGATGCCATCGTAAGAGTTGCTTTCCCCCCCCCCTCCGTATTTTTTTCGCGTGTGTGTTTTTGGTTTGTGGGGACTATGGTGTGTGTATGGGGGCGGGTTTGGCAGAAGGCCTCGGTGTCAGGTTGTTTGCCTTTGGCGGCGCCTGTATGTATGCCGGTGTATGGGGGGGGTGGGGGGTAGGGGGGGCTGCCGAGGGTTGGGGTGGGAGATGAGGTCCCAGAAGGCTGTAGAGGGTCGGTACGAGGCGCACGGGTTTTACTGAGGCGGTGGAGGACTGCAGAGGCGGTGGAGGACTGCAGAGGCGGTGGAGGACTGCAGAGGCGGTGGAGGACTGCAGAGGCGGTGGAGGACTGCAGAGGCGCTGGAGGACTGCAGAGGCGGTGGAGGACTGCAGAGAGCAGCAGCCTGCGTTCACAGACCCCGGCGGCTGCAGCCGCGTGCACAGCGCCCGGCGACTGCCTCAGCAATCGGGGGCTCTGCACGGGGTCTGCGCACACGGGAGGCATCGGGGGTGTGAGGGATGTAGAGGCTGGGACACGGTTGCTGAGCATTGCAGGGGACTCGGGGAGGGGCAGGGGGGGGGCGGGGCGAGCTGTCTCAGGGCTGTCCTTAAGGGGGGGGGGGGGGACTAAAGAAAAAGGTTCGTAACGCCGACAGAAACGAACGTTCAGGGGGACGCTCTCTGCTTCATGGGCAAGACATGGGCAAGACGCAAAACCACAGAAACGGAATTGTACAATGGTTGGCGGTTGGCAGCAGCTAGCGGTTGGCGGTTGGAGGCGGTTGGCGGTTGGCGGTTGGCGGTTGGTGGTCCTAAGGGGCTGTCCTTAATGCGAAACATAAAAAACTGGCAGACGCCGGTACACCTGGGCTAAAGCAGTGCACGGGCTGGTCAAGAGTTGCTGTCGATGACCGGCCAACCGGCGTCGGTTGACCGCAACCCTGGCACCCGAGACCTCAGGCCGACCTTCGTGGGGGGAAAAAAAAGGGAATATCTTATTCCTCAAGGACGGCCCTGGGCGCCGGAAAGCGGGGGGCGTCAGGGCTGTCGAGGGATGGAGGATTGTAGGAGGTCGGCGGTTGCTGGAACTGTCAAGGGTCGTGGAGGGTTGCAGAGGCGCGGGTGGCATGAGGGGGTTGTGGAGGTCTGGACCAGTTCCCCACCCAACAACAAGTTTTGACTCCATGCGTTCTGACCCACTTTTTGGAGACCTTTGGCCCACCAAATGTCCACGAGATACCAGACCCCAAGACGGTCGCCGTCACAAATGGGTCCAAGGCTTTTTTTTTTTGACAAGTGGTTCCTCACGACTCAGGGTCGCTGGCGGGGCGCGGGGGTGGAGGACGGTGGGAGACCCGGCTCGCGGGGCGAGGGCGTGCCCGTCTGCGAGAAAAGGTGCCCCACGGCGCTTTGCAGCAGCCCGCAGGTGCGGAGCAGCCCGTGCAGGTCGTACACGCTGACGTAGCCCGCCTCGTCCCCGATGTAGAGGTTGCGGGACACGCTGGAGAAGCAGGCGCTGGCGGGCTCGCGGTGGCGCCCGAAGTCCCACTCGGCCAGCAGCGAGTAGGGGAAGGAGTGGTGGCCGAGGGACCAGAGCTGGAAGAGGCTGCGGGACGTGACGCACACGAGGCTTTGATAGCCCTCAAGGATGCAGAGGGCCACGACGTTGTGGCTGGCGGCCTCGATGCTCGAGATGGCGTCCTCGTGCCGGTCCACCTCCGGCGCCGCCTGCCGCCGGCCCTGCCGGCCCCGCTGCCGTTCGAGGGTGTTGGCCCCCGGCAGCTCCGTGAGGAACATGCTGGGGCCGGGGCTGGGGCTGGGGCCTTGCAGTACCTGTGAGTAGGCCGTCGATGCCCCTTGGCCTTGAACCGCAGGCAAAAGGGGGGGGGGGGGGGGTGTGACCTAATTAAAAAACAGACAAATGCAAACCAGAGGTAATGCACTCCACAGTCAGGTATAAGTGCATCTTTATTCTCTATGCCAAACCTGGTTAAACCTCAAGACACACACTGTGTCTGAAACAGAAAGGGGGGGGAAGTGGCACGGGGGGGGCGACTACAACCGGTCCGGATGCGACACCCCCCCAGCTATCTGTCAAAACTTTTGGGGGGGGGGGGCTGGGGGGGCAGGTTGGGGGGGGGGTCGGCTGGAGGGTGTGGGGGGGGGTTTTGGCAAGAAGCCATGGTCTTGTGTTCTCGTCTGCAGCTGGCGGCGCCCACTGGCAGATCGCCATTCGCTGCCCTTCCCTTCCCTTTCCTTCAGTGAAGGTCCACCAAGCCGCTGTTTTGGTCCGCCGTTTCTGTTTCTCCATGGTGGCGGGTTGCGTCGACCAAAACATTAAGGATCCATACGGCAATACCCTTCACCTCCACGAGGTCACGTTCATGCTCATGGCGGGGGGGGGGGGGTTCCCAAGGTGGGGGGGCCTACGCGCGACCCACTACTACCACATGCATACCTCCAGGGGGGATGTGTGTCTGGGGCGGGTTTGGGGAAGCTGCTGGTGGGCTGCAGATGGGCAGGTGTGTCCACAGTGGTTGTGGTGATCTTCACTTCGCAACAAACGACATTTGTTTAGCACCTCATCTTGCTAATGTGGCGCTCAAAACATGGATGGTTTGATGAAAGGGAAGCATGCACAAAAAAACTTCGGCGCCGTTGGTGCCATGGCCCCGACACCACTATCTCTCAAAACCCGGGGGGGGGGAGGGGGGAGGGGGGCTGGGGGGAGTTGCATACTAGGACCGGGCCCGGCAGCCCCCCCATGGGGGGGGGGGGCAGGTGTGGGCACGGTACAGCGAGCCCCCAGACCTTCAGTGGCCGCAGCACATGCGTCGACCTGTGACTTCATGCCTCAACTTCGCGATTCCGAGACAGAGCCGCAGCTGCACGTTTGTGGTATCTGGCAGTGGCCCCGCGTCCAGTAAACCACGGCGCTGCGCCTACGGGCCGCATGCTCTGCGGGGGGGGGGGGGGGATCTGCTGTCGGTGCCCCGAACAGCGCCCCATGTGGGCCCTCCTTCACTGCGGGTGTGGGTGTCAACAGCGGCCCGCCGTTCACACTGCGGCCTCTGCCCCGCGGGCCGAACGGCGGCGGTTGCTGACCAACGGATGGCGAGGGAGGGGCCACCCGAACGCAGCTCAACTCTGAAGAGTTGTCCCTTCCAAATCAAAAATGACGGGACACACAAGTAACTCCGAGTGTCTACGCCCTGGGGCACAGGGAGGCTTGTTTCAGAAGGGGGGAGTGGGAGGGGGAGGGGGTCTAAGATCCAGGGGTTTGCGTACCAACAATGGCCATTTCCTTCCTTTACAAAATTCGAGTTCCCCCTGAGGAATCGTTTTTCAGACCCGGGGGGGGGGGGGTTGGCACAAGGCCTTGGTGGTTGGCGTGGTTGGCCTGTGGCGGCGCTTATTCGCCTCTCGCCCTTGAACCTTGAACCCGGAGGGGGGGGGGCTGACCCTCGTCCTTCCATTTTTCACGTTCTAAAGCAAGCCTGGGCACAGGAGCCAGCCATTGTCAGCTGAGACGCACCCGTGGCGCCCAGAGGCTTAAAGCCTCCCTGTGGACCGTGTCCCCGGGGCAGCACGTGTGCTCTGCGTGGCGCGCAGTCTCTGGCTGCCGATGAAATACACTCCTTCTCCCATTTGGAAACGCCCCCCCCCCCCCGAGAGCACGTTTGGCAATGCAGCAGCGGACCACCAGCATTATTAGGCTCCAAGTGTGCAGGCCGTTTCCAGGATTCACATGTGTTCGGAGTAATCTCACTGCTTCATACCCCCGGGGGCTTTTGTCTCAAGTACTCACACATTCAGTGTCTCTACGACAGAACCACATCTTGGGCACGCAACCATAAGTAGCCATCTCCTCCCAGCCATTCATGTATCAATGTTCCCTCTTCCGTTGGCACAACCTACCAAGAGAAAGGAAAGGGAAGTAGAGAGGGAAAGACAGGCCAAGGAGGGAGAGGAAGGACACAGGGTGGTGAGAGGCCGATGGGCACCACCGCCTATGAAGGGAAAGGGTCCAAGGGAAGGGCAGTAAGTGGCGATCGGCCAATTGGCGCCGTCAGCTGCAGACCAAAACGCACCAAAGTGTCATACCAACCCTCCCCCCCCCTCTTCACTGCGTGCTTGAGTACCTGCGCGAATGTGGTCATGGGCCTGGGTGCCTCGTTGCCGTCCCTCCCGGCGCCCTTTTTGCTGCGGATGTCCATGAAACCCACGGGGGCACGGTAGCGCTGCACATCCTTCGGGTCCTTGACCACGCGGCAGATCGTGATCGTGCCGTTGGAATTTGCCACGGCGATCAATTCGTCGGTGTCCGAGTACGCGGCCACGCCGCAGAAGATGTCCCCAGTTCCGACCTGTGGGAAATGTAGAGTGGGGGCAGGCGTGCCTCACGCTGGGGGCCGGTGGGGTGGGGTGGGGTGGGGTGGGGTGGGGTGGGGTGGGGTGGGGTGGGGTGGGGTGGGGTGGGGTGGGGTGGGGTGGGGTGTGCTTTGAAGGGGTGGTGTGGGGCGCGGAACGACATGGCTCCATATAATACGATGTGCTAACATGGAATGGTGTAGCATGGTATTGCACTGGCGAACTGCACACCTCCCGGGAGGAGGCACGGCGCACTCAAAAGAACATCCTGCACCATGCATGACATTCAAGTGAATTGAATTCTCGACCCCGGAGGCACCAAAAAGCTTGAAGGAAAAGATCCAAAAAGATGACAGCAAATAGTGCCTGGCCCCATCCGCATCTTTTCAGGCCCCGTCGAACTGGCGCAACGCCATTGTGCAGCGGTCTGCCCTGGCGCGAGCATACCTCCCACCGCTCTTCTGCATCAACGGCACGGCTGTTGTCGAACAGCACCGCCGCCCCTGAGCCCTTGTGGGTCACAAAGAGGTATCCCGCGGTGCCACGTCCAGCGTACTCGATGGATTTGATGGGCTTCGTGATGTGGGTCCATTCCGACACCTGCAAAGCAGCGGCAGGAGCATTGGTGATGCATGCAAAAGAGCCAAGCCCTGGTCAGGGCCTGCGCTAGGCATGGACAAGGGCAGGGGCAGGGGCACAGGCGTGTGCAGGCGGAGGGAACAAACAGAACAGGGGCAGGGGCAGTGGGGGCAGGGGGCAGGGGCAATGGCAGGGGCAGGGGCAGTGGCAGGGGCACAGGCAATAGTAGTGGCAGGGGCTTTGGCTTTGGCTTTGGCTGTGGCTGTGGCTTTTGGTCTCTGCTGGGTCGGCGTGGGCGGCAGGGGCAGGGGCAGGGGCAATGGCAGGGGCAGGGGCAATGGCAGGGGCAGCACCCGCCTCTATTTCTCACACAAAGGCAGTGAGGTGCCAAAGGTCCGGGACAACCTCTGCATGTATGCCGAGGTGGTTGCCCAAGGGAAATGCACATGGCAGGAGCACTGGACTTGCACATGGTCGCCGCTAAATTCAACGCTGGGCCCACTGTGAATACCAAGAGTCAGGAGAAAGAAAAATGGCGCATTCGGATTTGGAGTTTAGGTCTAGCAACACACATTTCGGGTCTTGTGTTTCAGATATTCGACCGACCGCTGATGGACATGTGCTGGTAATCTCCTTGGCGACTTCACACATTGCCATGACACAAAGTTGAACGTCAGGAGTGGTGCCAAAGGGCGAAGCATACTGCAATTCAAGTACGAAATGAACTGGATCCGCTTGGCATACCGGTATTTGAAGACTGAAAACCTGTCTATCAAGGTATTCCGGACCAGGGGCACAATGTCGGCCGGATATCACCTTTGGTATCGGAGGCAATCTGGCGCCCCACAGGCTCATAAAACCTCATCCAGGCATCCCGAGGCATGTCGGCAAGGTTTGTCTCCCAGCGTTCTGGTGGACATTGTGGGCTGTGGGGCTGCTGTGTTCTCCAGCGGCCGTCCCTCGGGAATAGCAACCCCCCCCCCCCCGATTGCGAATTAAGAAATTCGGCGGACCGAACGTGGGCTCCCAAATGGGTTCGGGGAGGGGGTCCTGAGACCCCTAATGTGGACCCTTTAAAAAGGTTCCCCAACGACACGCTGATCACTTTGAGGTATGTATCATGCGCTTTTTTTCTTTTTCTTTTTTTTTTTTTTTTTCAAAAAATCTCCCTCAGGGCCACTTTACGGCCCCCTTCATGACCCATCACCAGTCCTGAGACCCTTCTAAGAACTCATGCGGGGATTTCGTAAATTCGTTTAATTCGTAATTCGTAATCACGGCCCCCAACAGAGCCCCCCCACCCCCCGCCCCACCAAAATCATTCCGTCACTCTGATATCCACCCCCGGTGCGGTGCGGGAGCTGTGGGATGCTGAGGGTTCAATCTACCGGGGGGCCCGTGTGCTGTGCGTCATTCCCTTGCGCCTGGCCGCCCTGCAGGGGCAGGGACGGCACCTTCAGACCATTGGTGTAGTTGTACGAGATCACGCGGCCATCGGAGCAGCCGACGAAGAACTTGCGCGCATCGCGGTCCATCGTGGCGCACGTGACTTCGCAGTTCCCCCCCACAAGGGGCTCGTAGCACGACAGCAGTCTGCCCGTGTCGTAGTCCCAGAGGCGCGCGTCGTGCGAGGACACGGTCAAGAGGGTGTTCATGACCTCCGAGTAGATGCAGGCGACGAGCGGATAGCGTGACGCCCGGTTCTGGTTCTCCATTTCGAGCTGCGCGGGGGCGGCGTGTGTGTCGGGGGGCGTGCACGGGGCAGCCCTCGGGCAAGAAAACGCGCAGTGTTGTCGGTCAGAGTGGAATGGTCGCCCCAGTGCAGCCCGCCGCAGGGCACTGCCTCCGTGGCGTCCACCCCCTTTCCAACGCCGGCAGTCGGTCCCGTGACTGTAACACGTCCAGTCCTTGTGCTAGACCATCACTGTCATCCATGCTGGCTATTGGAATATGGCGTGGCGGTGACATTGACATGTCGATGCTTGCGATGTGTGGTTGGGGTTCCCTTGCTTCCGATGAATCATCATCACCCACATCCATGCTGGCTATCATCACACGTGGTAATGATTCCATGTCAATATGTGGAGGCTGTGGCAATGATGTGTGTGTCGGGGGGGGGGGGTCACAGGTTTCGCAGGAAGGTGGGGGGGGGCACGGCATACCGTTACCAGGGGGCTCCTCCGCCTGACCCACTCACGCACCCACATCAGAAAATTTTTCCTCAGGAAAAAAATGAAATTTATCAAAAGGGCCCGAAATTGAGGGTCGGTTGTGGGTACACAAAATTTTCTTTTTGGCCTCTGACCCCTCCCCCCGGTATAGGTCACGGTCGCCACTAAGCCGTGGCCTGGGGGTGCGGGGGCTGGATGGCACGGGGGTTGCGCACAGGCTCCCTCCCGCAGACCATGTCGCCCGGGCGTTGCCGTGGACGCAGCCCCTGGTCGCGGGGGGAGGGGGAAGTGGGTTGGGGCGATGGGCCCCACCTTCTCCGGGACGCCTCTTAGGGCAGTCGGCCCGGGGCTTGGGGGGTGACTGCCGCCCCTCCCTCGCCCCGCCTGGCGCCAGGGGGCCTCCACCGCGGAGGCCGATACTGACAGAAATGTGTCCACCAGCCCCCTCCCTGCCCCCGTTCTGCACCTTTCCCTCACTTCCTGCAGGTGTGTGTGGGGGAGGGGGGGGGGGGTAGCACGGAAGGTTATGGGGAGGGAGCGGGGGCGAGACGGGGGGTAGAAGGGTAGACCCTAATGAAGTGGAGCTAAACGAAGGCGTAGGCGGAGCCTTTCGTAGACTCACCCTGCTTAACATAGCCGCCTACCAAGAGCTTCTGGAAGGAAACACGATGCAAAGTGTGTGAAGTACGCACTGTACGTCCAGTCCAGTTCTCGCACCCACTCGTATCCGGGTCTGACCGTCGACGGAGGGGGTGAGGGGGTGGAAGGCTGATTGGGCCCCCGAGTCCAGGCAGCCCAAGGCCCAGCCTGGAGGGCCGGGGAGCTTCCTGCCCGAGCGAAGGGGCACGACCGGGGGGTCATGGGGCCCTCGCCAGCCGCGGCCGAACCCCCACCCACATCAGAATAAATTTCCTCAGGGAAAAATAAAATTGACTAAAGAGGCCCGAACCTTGGAGGCCGATCTTAAGTAAAGAGCTTTGGGGGGCTTTGGGGGGCGTCTGGAACCCCCCCCCCCCCCTCAGGTCGCACCTCGCAATTTCTGAACCAGCCCCCTTCACCCCCAACCCAATGGGGGGACACCCATCCCCCCCATCCACGCGTGGAGGATTCCCTCCTCAAAAGGCGAACACGTACGTATACCCGGAGGCACCAACCGGCATACCCCCTCGGCCGTAATGGCATCCCCCCCCCCCAGGAGGAGGGCCGCAGGTGTCAATTGCCACTCAGCAATGGCCTGCTGGGGGGGGGGGGGTCTTCATGCCACACATGCGGTTCGAGGGGCCAGAGGACGGACCTTGTCGTACTCGAACGTCCAGACCTTCCGCGGCGCGGCGCAGAGGATGCGGTTGTGGCCGTCCATGTAGCAGAAGGAGCGCCACTGCGTGTTGGCGTAGCTGGCCCACTCAGGCTCTGCGCGGCAGGAGATGGTCTCGGTGCAGCGGAAAGTCCGGAGGTCCCAGATCTTGATGAAGCCGCAAATGTCGGCGGTGATAACCTGAAATGCACCCAAACAGACAGGGAGTCGCCCGGGGGGGGGGGGGGGATCAATTAAAAAATTAACTAATTAAAAAATCAATTAGATAATTAAATCAATTAAAATCAATCAATTAATTTCAATTAATGATTATATTAATTGACCCACGCAGCTTTTCAGAACCTGCCTCGGCTGGCGGGGAAAAGTTTGTGTGCCCGGTCCCAACCCCCCACGACGCACGGTGGTCAACTGTGGGGTGGGTGGTCACGAGCCATGCTCCCAGCCAACCCAGTGCAGGTGCAAGTCCTGCAGACCCACCACCACCACCACCACCACCACCACCACCACTATCCTGCGACATACCTCTGGTTTGCATTTGTCTGTTTTTTAATTCATTTAATCCCGGTGACAGGGGGCATAGCTCACTTCTCTCACTTAAGGCACGTTCTCTGGAGGTCTTAACTCCATCTGTGGTTACCTTCTCATGGGATACACGACGAACTACGTTGTCCCCTGTCACCCCGCCGTGTGCAGAAAAATGACAGGCTTGGTGAGGGAGCGCCGCCGCATGGCGAGTCCGGCAACTCCCAAGGGTCGGGGTCCACCTCCAGACGGTACCATCAGCTGGGTCTGATCCGCCGACCCCACACGTGTAACTCTTACGCTCTGACCACTGAACCGAACCGGCTCTGTGAGGGAGTGTCGCTGCATGGCAAGTTGGACAACTCCCAAGGGTCGAGTGAACCTCGAGGGAGTGACGCCGCATGGCGAGCCCGACGACCCCCAAGGGTCGTGTACACCTCCGATCGCGGCTTGAACTGACTAGCTGCGTGAGGGAGAGCCGCCGCATGGCGAGTCGGGCGACTCCCAAGGGTCGGGGTGCACCTCCAGATGTTGCTACCAGCTGGGATCGATCTACCAACCCCTCACGTGTACTTCTGGCGCTTTGACCTCTGAACTGAACCGGCTCGACTGGAGAAACAGGGGTCGTCTTGTCCTGTGACATTACGAGGTGGTGGTCATGTGGCCTTGTCCTCACACCCTGCCCTCACCTGCTTTTGCAGTGGCATGTGGGGCTGTCAGGGGTGAGCCACAGCTTCATAATGCACTGGATTTGTACACCCTGCACGGCGCAGTGCCAAGTTGTCCCCGGCAGGGGCCTCCGACCCCACCCGTGTCCCGCCGTCTGGGGGGGACACGCCCGGCCGATGCCTGGAGGTCGCGGGGGAGGGTGGGGGGGGCAGAGAGGAACGGGAAGACGGGTGAGCCCCGGGGTCAGGAGAGAGGCGGGTTCGCAGTTTGCGGTGAAGGCAGGCCAACTGCTCTGTGCAAGCCCCCCATAGGCAATTGCTGAACGACCCACCCAAGGGGGGGGGGGGGGTTAGGGTCCCAGCCGACTCCCGTCCACCCACCTTCACCTCTGGAATTGGATACAGTTGGGTCACGTTCGAGGGGAACAGGGCACGGCAGTTGCCAGAGATGAAGCCCGCAGAAAGTGCGCATGATGCGTGCCTCGGGAGTCGGAGGGGTCAAACGGTGAGGCATCACTACGGAATAAGCCCATTCCCCCCGAGCCGTTGAAGGCAGCCTAACTGCTTTGTGCAACCCCCACCTAGGCCATGGCTTAAAGCCCCCCCCAAGGGGGGTGGGGGGCGTTTCGGGTCCTCCCACCTACAGGCCCTGGAGAAATTCTTTTTTACACACATAGCTCGATTGTACCCCCTCGGAAGGGTACGAGCCATGGCCACAGGCAACCAACGTTTCACCTGTTCAAACCCTACCCCCCGCCCCCCTTGCAAAGTCCCGGGGTAGCGCGCGACGGTCTCCCGGGTGGGGGGGGGAGACGGTCACCAAGTGACGGTGTCCCGGGGGGGGGGGGGACATTGCAAGGGTATCTCAAGGCAAACTGTGGTACCCTCCACTGACACAAGCAAAGAGAACGTGGGACTGCCCGTCAATTGCACAATGGCATCGCTACCATCGTCCGTCACAACGGGATTTGGCTTCAAGAAGGCATCCAATGTGGATTGCAAGCTGCGCTTCCGGGGCACATTTGCGGCCATAGTGGGTTGTGTAGGCTGTGCCGGTGTTTGGGGTTGCGGAGACATGGGCGTAACATCCGGTGACTCTGGCGACTTGGGGGATTCAACCGCCACAGCCTCTAGCCTTGACACTTGAGCACTCTCATGATCCACCGGAGTGACCCCACCAGGGCGTATGTACCGAATGTGGCAAAACTGCGGCCCATTTGGCGAAGGCCCCACAACAGTGGCCAACACATGTGCACCAAGTGTGCGTGAGTGGTACCGTACATGGTCACCGGGAGAAAACATCTTGGGTCTGAAGTGGCAACACAACACACCCATACAACGCCTTTGGAGAGAGAATATCACAGAACATACACAGGTGCTTGATTTGTAGTACTGGGAAAGCAATGCAAGGCCATGCGTAAAGCAGATGGGCAACACAAACCAGCACAATTCATGTTAACTAGAAAAACATGGAAGTGACGGTGTCCCGGGGGGGGGGGGACTTTGCAAGGGGGGGGACTTTGCAAGGGGGGGGGGGGGTAGTTGCCCAGGGGGTTGCCATACTAGCTGGCCGGCCCAACACCGTACTCTTTCCCCCACATTCACCTGGTACAAACCAGGATTTTGAACCAACGCCCTAGCGGCAGTGAGTTCAGTGGGTAGCCTACTAGAGCACGGCGCGAATCCTTGCAAAAGTTGCGGAAACAACACGCACTGTTGCTCTGACAAGGGCGTTGCTCTCGCAAGGAAGGGGGGGGGGCGAGGCACCGTGCGACCTGGGGTGTATCTTGAACGGCATGCACCCCCATGATGTGGTCCATGTGCGGGTGCTGCTTGTCGGTCAGCAAGAACGGCTCACTGTCCGGGGACTTCAGCATCCAAACCAGAGCATGGGACTCAAAACCGGCGGTGATGATGTACTTGGATTGCTGGTGCAGGGCGCCACACAGCACCCCTGTCTTATGATATTGGAACCTGTCGACCGGTTGCGAGTTGTGGTGGGTATTGAGGAGGGAGGGGGAGCAGAGAAAGGCCGAAATGAAGGTGGGGAGACGATAGCGGACGGACGGACACACAGACGGACGGACGGACGGACGGACGGACGGAAGGAAGGACGGATGGACAAAGGCAGACAGACAGACACAGTGAGGACGGAGGGCTAGAGGGAAGGTGGGTCGTTCGCAGGGAGGGAGGGAGGGAGGGGAGGCAGCGGAATTGGGGTTCGCACATCACACATTTCGCACCCAAATTCCACAACCGCTGCAAAAACTGACCGCGTCTGTTGCTGTGCGGCAGAAAACAACAGACGGCCCGGTGGTGGCGAGAAGGTTGGGTGCCCTGTGGCAGCCCCAACGCCTGCTGCACTGTGGCGGCAACGAGGCCCGGTGCACTGTGGCTGGAAGGACCATTCCACTCAGTACTGACTGTCTTAGTGCTGCGGGATAGGGGAACGGCAAGTTCCCCATCCGAGGCAGAGGGCTCCCTGTCGAATGTTTGGGATGGATTTTGGTGCGGGCTGATTGGGGCACTGGATGGGGTCCGGGGGGGGGGGATTGCTGCAGGACTAGTGGCACTACCCATTCCATCTACTGAGAGGAATGAAGCGGAGATTGATGGGCAAATGTCGTGGACCGAAGGCCCAGAGATGTAATGGCGAAAGCCCATTCTACACAACGCGTTCCCAGGTTTTCGGAGTGCGTTGTTGGTTGGGGCATGGGGGTGGGGGTGGGGGTTCAGGGGGCAAACACTGCCACCCACGCCGTGGACTGGAAATAGAGAGCGCCGGGTCGTGCCCTGGACTCTGCTCTCGATGTCGGGGTGTGCCCTGTCCGGCCGTATGCAACAGCAATTCACAAGTGCAAAAGCATCCGCAGTGAACACATGTCCCGCCGTTTGCAACGCATGCTCCGGGGCACACCAGACCTCATCTGGCTTCCGCTTAAGATGTTGACTGCAGACGGCGCGGCGGGTGAAATGTTCGGGCAGACGACTTGGGGGGGGGTTGGTTGGTGGGGGGGGGGGGGGGGGAGCGCTGGTGGGGGGCTTGCTGACCCGGATCCACTCACCAATACACCCACAGTCCCTGACCGCACCCGCCCACCCACCCACACCGCCCCCCAAGTTCACTGGGACCCACTGGAAGCAAAGGTCTGGGCCTTCCTCCAGAGGGCCCCTGTTCAGGCGGCCTCGTTGCTCCAGCCCCGCCCTGTGCCGCGTGCCGCGCTCCTCCAACTTGGGAGGTGGCGGCAAACGACTCGGAAGGCGCACGCGATGATGAACACTCCGGAGCTTCTGCCGCTATACCGCCGCGGAACTCTCGTTCATGGCGCAGGCTCTCATTTTGCTGCTTTTGAGTTGGATGAGTCAAAAGCAGCAAAATGAGAGCCTGCGCCCCGGACAACTCAAGGCAGAGGCATCGACTGTGAAGGGGCTCCCGGCGCGCAGACGAAATAAGCCCCCAGCCCACACAAACACGTGCACGTGCTCCCGAACATTCCCACCGCCGTTGAGTTGGACCACAAAACCGTCACCGTGAGCGCGCGACCGGGAGGGGGGACCGGCACGCAACCGCAAAAGGGCCGGGACGAGGACTTGTTGACGACGCGCATGTGCTCCAGGTCCAGCACGGTGCAGTCGTGGTCCAGGCCGCAGGTCAGCATGTTGTTCTCCTTCAGGTCCACCATGTGCGCCACGGGGCCCTTGTGGAGGGGGAGAGTCGCGGACTTCACGATCTTCAGGGACAGGAACTCGGTGTTCAGCGACCAGAAGTTGAGCTTCCCCAGGCGGTCGGCAGTCGCTAGCAGGCGGGCCTGGTCGTGCCACAGCAGGACGAGCTGCGACTGGTCGGCCTGCTCGTGCTGTACCGGCCGCACGGCGCTGGGCATGCCGCCCTCGTAGACCTTGTGGAAGTGCAGCATGTGGTCCGGGGAGGCCGTGACCACCATCTTCAGGTGCGGCAGGTAGTCGGCGGCCAGGAACGTCTGCGCGTGCTGCGACTCGTCCAAGTGGAACTCGTGGGTGGGGCGGAAGGACAGGGGGTGCAGCAGCCGGACGTGGTGCAGCGAGACCTGCGGTGGAGACCGGGATCGAGGGGAAGGGTAGCAGGCGGATGCATTCGAAGAGAGGGGGCGGGGGGGGATGGGGGCAGGGCAATATTAGAAGAGGGGGAGAGGGGGGGAGGGGGGGTCTGGGACCCAAATAGTGGTGCACCAAAAATGGCCCGACAAGATTTTCTCTATTGTAAATTTCGTTTTTTTACCACTATGGTCACTTTGGTCGGGGGGGGGGGTCCAGGGGGGGATTTGGCACAAGGCTTCGGTATGAGGTTGTTTGCCTTTGGCGGTGCCTATTGGCCTCTCGCCACAGCTCATTCTGACGCTCTGTAGGCCCGAACGTGTTTGGGTTGTGTCAACGGAGCCCCTGGATGACTTGTCCTGTTTTACTACTCCGGGGTCGGCTGTCCCGGAGACGGGCTGTTGCCCGTGCCGTTGACCAGGTGCATCCAGATGCACACTCCAGGGGTCCGGGGGGGGGGGGGGCCTTGGTGGTTGGGGTCCGGGGGGGTTTTGGCACAAGGCCTCGGTATCTGATTGTTTGCCTTTGGCCTTTGCCTTTGGTCCCGGGGGGGGGGGGGTACCCCCCTCCTCGTATGGTATACGGCCATTCTCAATCTTCCGTGGGGGAGGGGGTTGCCACAAAGGCTGCCCCCACAGCCACAGCAGAGAATATTTCGTTATGAAAAATGAAATTTGCTGAAGAGGCAATCGGAGACCGATTTTAAGTCACTTTTTGGGGGCGTCTGGCGGGGAGTGGGGGTGGGGGATTGCCAATAAGCAATGGCCTGTTTGCAGCACGTTGGCCCAGAGACATTGGCCACGCTCTCGGCGCTGTTCTTGTTCCTTTCCGGCTCACTGACATCAGTCAAGCAGACAATGCCGGAGGGTTTCACTCTCAGACATTCCCATGACCGCCCGGTTTAAAGGGTGCTGTCCGCCACATCTGATGTGGGGATCGTGGAGGTGGGGCTTGTACCACGGGACCAGGGGGTACCGGATCGCGTTGCGCACCCGGGGCTCTCTACATGTCCAGGCATCCTCCTCCGGTGCCGCTGGTGGAGTGTGCCCCGTGTGCCATACCTGGCGGTGGTCCTACCGTGGCCCCTGGGACTCCGTGGCCTCTGGAAAATCGGGGAAAATGGGGGGAAATAATAGGAGGAGGACTGGAGAAAGAAAAAAAGAGTTAAATGGAGAAAAATGCACCGAATTTTCCAATCCAATTGTCACTGTTTTTACAGCTCCCATTGTCCCGATTTGTCCTCATGCTTCCCACCATAGCCTTATTCTAAATTTGGTATCCGAGTCTCTGAAAGGGGAAAATGGGACAAAGGCAAGGTGAGCACTGGTGGCACGTGCACTCGACACTGTTGGCTCCTCCCCAAAGGGGAGAAGCACACGCCAAGGCCCTGTCGTACGGGGGTTCCACACCACACTGGGGTTGCCCTGGTCCCTCGAATGCCCCCGGCGTCCCTGTCCCTCGCTCGCATGCCCGGGGGCCGGCTTGGCAAACTTGCGCACGGAGATGAACACGAACAAACACAAACACAACCCCCCCCCCCCCACACACACACACAACCCACACTCACATGCACAGACGCACCACCACTTGAACTTATCCCGCAACGCATGTGCGTACACATGCACACGCTGGGCCTGGGCAATCTGACACAACACCAACGTCACGCAGCCACACCTGGAGGATACGGTCGATGTCCTTCACGTACTTCGTGTGCATCATGAGGGAGAGGGGGGGGTCGAAACTGGAGTCGCGAGACCAGTGGGCCAAGCGGAAGGACGGCGAAGCCTTGGTACTGTGATTGTGATCTTCGCCAATCCGGCCCCGTTGTGTTGCGTCCACTAAATACGTCAGGAACTCGTCCCAGGAAATGACATTGTGAAGGCTGTGGTCGATGGCGTGGAACAGCGCCCGCAGGCAGTGCTCTACCCTCTCCATCGAGTGGAAAAACTTGCGGGCTTCCTCCTTGGTCGCCTTGTCGGGCATCTGGCCGTACTTCACGCCATCGGTCAGTTGCTGGAGGGGAAGGAAGGAATGGAACAGGAGAAGAAGAGATGACATGGAAAGCAAGGGCGGGAGGAAGAACGGCAAGGAGAGGGAGGCCGGCACCCATCACCTCCTGTTTGGCGAAAACCTCCCGAACAACCTCATGCCTGACCGGGCCACCTTTTCTGGTTCGCGGTGATTGCGCCGGGTCATTGTATACGTGTAAACATTCGTTTCAATGCCGTGTGCACCGATTGATCGTGCATTTGAGGAGCCAATCTAGTCATTGATGATGAATTTCCATTGCTTGCAGGGAGCGGAGTACAACACTTCAGCCACGACAAGTAGAAACGATAGCCTCATACAACAAGTTGTCCAACCCAAAGCACCCTTAGCGGGGCTCGGTAACGGGGCCAGGCAACGGCACCGCTGAACAGGAGGGCCCACGAATTGCTAATGAGCACTTGGGTTTATGAGTGCCACGCCCCATGCAATGTTAGTTACGCCTTGCCACCGCATTGCCCTCTCCATAATGTCCTCTTGTTGCTCATGTGCTGCCTCGCTACACTCCCTCCAAAACCCGTCGCGACACGCAACAATGTTTCCGTTTCGACCGGGAATCGATTTGGGTGGAATCGGCTCGGCGAAAACCGCAGGGAAAAGGAGTGTTGAAAGTGTGGGTTGAACTGGGTTCCTCACATATGGGACTGAATGACCTTGGGCTGGCCAAGTGGCAGGACGTGATTTTACCATCATGCGGGCAACACAGCCTATACAGCGGGCAAGACCGCTGGTGTAGACCGGAAAGGCCACCACCTCTGAGCCTGCAGACTAAGGAATGCCCCTACTCACATATCCGTGGGACCACATGGGTGAGGCTGACAGGTGGGGAGCAGGTGGAAGAGAGGAGCAAGGAAACAAGTTACTAACCAGACACACGCCCTATGTTGCTGTATTTTGGTTGCGCCCGCTTCCCCTCTTCCTCCCGTCTGCCTGATCTGGCTCCCCGCTTCCTTGCTTGCCTCCTCAGTCGCACCACATTTCTTTGTTGGTGATGAGGAGCAAGCAGCCATTTAAACATTTCAGCTCGAAGCTTCATCGTGTGGTCCTGTGGCTAATGTTTCACCCTCCTGATGTAGCATCTGGCAATGCCACATCTGGCTCTGCGTCGAGCCCCTTCTCCAGTTCCAGCTTTATGTGCAGCTCCAGCCACCTAGCACCTGTATCTCCCGTTCCTCTGCAACCAGTGGTGCTTCCACTGTCTTTGAGTTTGTCCTCCAAGGACGTTTTGGATACGAGGCAGCCGTGGCCACCCTCTTGAGAGGGGGTGCTCTCCCCCAAGAATTCGTGGCCAGCAGTTGAAGACAGAAACGGGCAAAGATGAGAGATTGGATCCAATGCCCGCCATACACAGCAATTCAGATGGATTGTTCTGATTCCTCAAGATATTTGCCTCCCAGCTTTAGCGGAGGTTAGGTCGTGGTGGATTCGGTCGCTGGAAATGCTGGAAATGTTTTATCTTCGGGCACTTGCACTGGGGATATTCAGCCCACATCCCCACTTGGCAGCAGTTTTGCAGACTGACTAGCAGACGATTTGGGCCGGTCAGGTTTGAAAGCAGGGTTGGCGTGCAGTGTGTTCACCAGAATAAAAGGCACAACTCACTTGGGGCCTTGCATTCACACGCAAGGCCCTTGGGCTTCCAGGACACAAGGCCAGCGGACTGATGGCTGGACCACTGGGGCTGATGGAAGGAGGCAACAAAGGCAAAGACCTTCCCGAACTTCTTCAACAGCGAGTCCAGCTCTGCCGCATTGTGGAAGGTTGGTGTGGAGTGGTGCAAAGGCAACAACGCGCCGTCCTCGCCCCCCAACGACTCCACGAAGCCTTCGACCGTGGCTGACAGCACACTCACGAACTGCTCCTCCTGGACAGAGGTGTCATTGAGCTTAAGCAGGTAGGAACGGAAGGGCCGATGGGTGGGAGAACGATGGGAGGGAGTGAATGACGGGGGAATGGCATGGGAACAAGGGGAGGGTGTCAAACCGAAGGGCAGCCAGGCAGGGAGGAAACCAGCGTGAGCGGGAGGAGCATGTCGGCGAGCGAGCGAGGAAGGGGAGGCAGGGAGCCGTACGGGGAGCGCGAGGGGGGCGAGCAGATCGGAGCAGGGCGGGCCAGCGGGGGAGGGAGAGAGATGAACGACGGGAAGGGGCAGACCGGGATCTTGCCGCCGTAGCAGCTCTTAAACTGCGCCTCCAGCTCAGCCAAATAGGGGGCCACATGCTGCAACAGAATGATGGCGAACGTGCAGACTTCCATCTTGAGCGCCACCGGCTCATGGCTCTCGCTCGGCTCCTTGTACAACGAGGACGCAAGGCGCGGGACCACGAAGGCCGGCTTGCGTTTTGTGGGCTTGGCGTCATGCGCCGGAGTGGACGCGCGGTTGTCCTCATCGATGATGGACGCACAAAAACTCATCATGCGGACGCAGAGGCCAAAGCAAAGGCCAAAGACGGCCCAAAGGAGCCCATGAATGGCATCTAAACAAATTGACAAACGCTGGTATGCCTTCCGGAACAATTCTATGCGCGTGCTAGCTCGTGCTACACATTGCACAGCGCCCCCGCGGTAATCCTGGGGACAACAACACGTATTTCGTCTCCTATGTTGCTAAAAATCATCCATATCCTATCGGACCATGCGGTTTAGCATGACCCGCCGGGTGGTGCATCAGAATGATTCGGTTAACCGTACCCACGCACATGTGCACAGCTGTGTTGTGGTTTATTGCCAGACTACAAAACCTGTGCCATTTCGGTTTCCAATGCACACCATGCAGAGGTCGGCTGATACAACCACGAGAAGCAGTTGCAAGGGGAATGGACAAGAGGGACCCGACTTTGCCCGGGGAACCAAGTAGGCACAACAACAAGTAAACCAATGTAATGTAAAATGTTTCGCCCATTTGCCGGGGCATTGGACTGGAATTTGGTGCGCCTTGTGGTGCTTCGCAAAATCGGACTTGCACTTGCCCAAGGCGGTACACAATGCAAAAGAGGAATAGCTGGAGGGGGCGTAAACCCTTGAAGCGGACCCATGCGGTAGAATACATAGGGTCCCATCTACGAGCTAGAGACTCGCCTCGCTGTTCAATGTGCAAATCGAGATCCTTCCTGTTTTCGAATGATAGCGAGGGTAAACAATGAAGCGGTTGCGTATTACCCCAACGAGCCCAATAACTCCGCCATAACGAACACGAATTGTGGCACGCCAAGTTCGTCGATATACGTGTTCCACACAAAGTCAATCAAGCGATGCACGCACGCATGTCTTTGTGTCATGTGCTCCTACACCGGGACATCTTATTTCCGTGGGGATATCGGCAAATACACATGGCATGTGACCCGGGATACAGCTACGGGGATATCGTCGGTCATATGCCACGGATACATGCCTTGTATCCTGTGGCATGTCGAAAAAGCATGGACATCAAATTTGTAGATTATAAGAAATATATGTACCGATTTAGCTCTTTTTACTTTTTAGCTCGATTTACCGCTCGCTCTTTGGTGCAACTCTCCTGCTAGTTCCCGTGAAAGCGGTTAAAGCCTGGCATGTTGGTACCCATTAAAGCAGAGCCTTGTGCAAAAACACACCATCTCCTAAGCAACAGGACATCGATCTCACTTCGGAGTATGAAACCTTCCCCTCAACACTGAAAAGGAGAATGTCGTGTAGACACGTGGCATGTATCGTTCACCTGTATGGGCGGCCCAAGCCACTCCGGCAAAGACCCCAACAAGCCAAGATCTTGCAGGCATTCCATCTCTTTTTGCTTCCGCCACGTTTCAGGAGCCACCAAAGAAGGTTCGTAAGGGACAAGTTACTATCCTATTAAGAAAAGTGCCCCATCTTCAGGGCATCGACCTGAAAATTGTGATTCTTGTTGAGCAGTGTACCATTTAATCACACGAGCACGTTCAACACAACAAAACTAATCACGAACGCCACCATGTGAGACAAGGGTGGGCTCTGATGGTTGAGCATGAGTTCAATCACACGAGCACGTTCAACACAACAAAACTAATCACGAACGCCACCATGTGAGACAAGGGTGGGCTCTGATGGTTGAGCATGAGTTCAATCACACGAGCACGTTCAACACAACAAAACTAATCACGAACGCCACCATGTGAGACAAGGGTGGGCTCTGATGGTTGAGCATGAGTTCGACATTGCATAGCCCACATTGACAACCGAAGCGACAAGGTCATACAATTGAGAACTCATGTCACCATATATCCAATGGATCAAAATTTGCTTTGGGTCATCGTAACAAAGGGAGCAGCTACCAACAATTTGTCACGTCCCATGGTAATATTGAAACTTGAATTTTAAACACGAAACCCACCTTGACCCATTGCCCTAGCCCCAACTTTGGTTTGTCTGTGCGAAGCTTCGGTTTCCCCCAAGACATGGCTCATCGGCACGCGAGACATGTGTGACCGAGATGATTGGATCTCAAGGTCAGAAAAATATCTATGTGCATGTGCCCAATTTATGACAATCAACAAACCACAAGCACGTGCCCTGAATCGTCAGTGTCTAAAAAGAGAGAAATCCAAGAATATATTCTGCTTTTCATAGAGAGCACATTGCATGGTGCTCCACCCCCGTCCTCGTAGAGCATTAGCTCCGAACACTTTCCACGTTTCACAGAGAGCACAAGGCGCATTGCTCCATCGGTGCAATCCCCATGGTCATCGTGTAAGCGCACTTTTCCCTTGGTTGTCAAACAATTGTGAACACACAAACCGCAAGCACGGCAATACATGTATGGTAGAGCCCATGGGGAGTGCTATTCACACCGGGGCTGTTTTGTACCTTGGGAAGGTGTTGAAGGCAATTTTGAATGCCAAGGCGCACCCTTGATCATGGACGACACGTAGAATCGTCACAATGACTCCCATACCGATTTGAGCATGAAACTTATTGGATAATACGACTCTACTG
Organism: Eutreptiella sp. 'Long Island Sound 2002'; assembly: GCA_964036045.1. NCBI lineage: Eukaryota > Euglenozoa > Euglenophyceae > Eutreptiales > Eutreptiaceae > Eutreptiella > Eutreptiella sp. 'Long Island Sound 2002'. The sequence goes on along the minus strand of OZ038387.1, from coordinate 69,653,812 downwards.
TTTAGCACACGGTGGTGGGACGCGGGGACACGGAACTATGGTGCACTTTCTCCCGACCAAAATGATGAGGTTGCATGCACGATGCTTTCTCCGTCAAACAAGTTCCATCACAAGTTGTGTATTGTGGGCGCGGCTCAACACGCAACCTCCAAACCGGCCTACACACATTCTATTTAGGCACCATTTTGAGAATTGCCCTCCGAAGGCACCCCGTGTCAAAACCGAGCCTAGGATCAAGGGGTGATTTTCGAGCGGAAAAACCATCCAAAGGGAGGCCTCACCGGATCCAACTCATGGGGATTGTTGCCTCATACCCGCCATCATGCCTGACAAGGATACATTGTTGGGCTACAAAAACGGTGTTTGCAAGAAAGAGTGCATTACAGTTGAGGGCTACATGTTGAAGCGGGGTACATTTCAAGGCCAAAAACTATCTTGCGTGCCTTCGGCGGGGGGAGCGGGGGGAGGTTACGCTGATGAACCCCGCCCACCACCGACCGCTAGTTCACGGTGTGGTAGTATCCTCATCCTAGGTGCTCTCGCGAGCAATTGTTGCAGCCGGCTAGGGCCTTGGCGAAACTCATGTTCGAAGGGATGCATCACTTATTTTCTGTTGATTTACAACCACCATGCACAATGCTAGAACTTTTTATGCTTGATTCGTTCAATTGACAAGGATGACGAAGAAAAGCACGAGCCAGCACAACTCAGCAGTGGAAGACCCATTGGTTGCAGAGTAATAGCAGCGTCCAGTGACTAATCTTCAATCGTCTCAAAAATCTTCAGAATTCAACGTCAGGGGTTCGCAGTCGCGCCTGTTTCTGTGCCAGCGAGGAAGACAGAAGATCTCAGGTATTTCACGACGATGTTATTCGCAATGCCATTCTCGTTTAGGTAGTTCTTCGGTACGCGCACCTTGCACATCATTCCATATTTGTCGTTGTAGCTCTTCCGTCTCAAACAACACGTGTAGCATCATCAAATTTGCAACTAGCTCTGATAATCATTTGATATATCGTAAAAGGGGCACGTCTAAGCTTGCATCTTTTCAAAGTGTTGTTCTTTGTCTAGCTCACTTGCTGCCTCTCCGGCACCGTCATCGGCATGGCCAACATTCCGTTGTACCTTCCAAACTTCTTCTCACTCATTATCTTGTTGAGTGTTGCGCCATCGCAAAATTAATCGATACCCAGCCATTTCATCATTGCACTTTCCTTACAGCAACCTGATCACTTGTACAATATCACAATGCTAATCACATTGGTTTCAGCTTGCCATTTCAGTAGATGTGATGCACATGTACATGGTGAGCAAATTCTAAGTAGCAAGCCGTTAGTGCCAAACGATTGCTAATTTAAATGTCAGTTCCTACGGGGTAGACGGCATTCATTTAATAGCTCTGATGGACCCTTGGAATGTTACTAGCAGACGTAAATCGGGAATATCTATAAAACTGTTATCAAAAGAGTATGGTTTCCGAATTCTATGATGTCCCATTGGTTGGTAGAGGTCAGTTGCTCTTTCACAGTTTGTTTCAAACGGCTGAGTGAAATTTCCCCCGCAAGTTGCCCGCGTCACTGACGCCTTTCGAACTTTTAGCCAATACATATAAATTTCAACCAGAGTTTCGCCATTGTTGTGGTTCGATGTTTTGTACCAACATTATATATCAAAGGGGTGCTTTTCAAAAGTCCATGATTTCGAACAATCCATTAGTGAATAATGTGTGGTTATCATTATGTCTGTTTTCTTGGTGCACCAATGCAATGTTGTTTGCGAACTTCTTCCACTGAAAAACAGTTCTAGACTTATCTTTGTTCCACAATGCATTGGTTGTAGTGTGTGCGTAAGGTAAAGGGACCAGTTAGACACCCACTGTCGCGGCGCAGGATCGCCAGGCAAATAATTTTATCAGGAAATGACGATTTATAATCAAAGAAACATTATTTCGAATGTTAAAATATTATAAAAATAATCGAGATCCATCTGGCGATCCTGTAAAACGCCAGATAAGACCGCGCGAAATTGCGTAAAACAGCGCCGCAAAGTTACGCAAGCCCTAATGTCACCACGTAAAAGCGAAATGAATACTGCGTGAAATATACGATTCCAAGACTGATTTCTCTTTCTTTTTTTTAATTTTAGATGATGTGACTGGGATCCCGTATCGGTAGAGCTGCAGCTCGCCGCAAAATCAGGAACGCCTGTGAAATGCTGCCAAAAGGGCGTTTTAAGGCCGGTATGAGAGGCAAACGCAAGTCAAAAAGCGTCAACATAACGGAACACGAGCCCTACACATCCTATCCTCTGCCGCAGCACACCACAAACCTGGAAGAGGCCGTCGCTTGGGTTGCCGCTGGGCGGGGATCATTGAGGCAAGCCATGAGGCTGTTCACCGTGGACAAGAAGACCATCAAGAAGAACCTGCTCCGCTTCATGAACAGTGAGCCTGTGCTGATGGGACGGCCTGGGCCGCCGCCCAGAGTGCGAGACGACCACATGAGGAAGTGGTTGGAGCAGCAGCTGCTGAGTTCCTTGACCCCATGCAAGGTGGACATTGTGGAGGAGGCACGCAGACATGCAGAGGAGCACGGGTTCAAGCTGGGGTCAGGCAACAAGTGGTGGCGCCTATTCAAAGCACGCAACACGGACGTGGTCAGCCGTACCCCAAGCCTGGTGGAGAGTCAGCGTGCTGACAGTCGCTTGGACGAAGATCAGTGGCGAGACTTCTTTGCTGAAGCCTCCAAGGCCCTTGCAGAGGTGGACTACGACGGCCGGTACATCGTGAACATGGATGAGACCTCCTTTCATCAGAACTTCATCACCAGGGCAGCGGCACGCAAGGTGTACAGCATCAGGGGTCCGAGATCAGTGCCGCGGCGGCAGGGGTATCAGCGGAAGGCTGTGACCGTCATGGCAGCAGTGGTTGCCAGCGGAGAGGCTCTACCGCCCACTTTGTTGTTTGACACCAAGACTGTGAAGAGGAGTCATCTAAGGTACTGCGACCGAGAGGTTATCCTCAAAGGCAAGGGAACAGGGTGGTCTAGCAGTGAGATATCTGTTGAGTGGGTGGAGCAAGTCCTAGTTCCGAGATTAAATCCGCTCTGTAATCCCTACAACAAGATCGTGCTGTTCTTGGACGGCTGAAGGACCCATCTTCGAGTGAGAGGTCTGACTGTGTGCAAGAAGGCCGGTGTTTCCGTTGTCCTCTTCCCAAATCACACTACACACATAATCCAACCTCTTGACCGTGCACTGTTTCGTGGTGTCAAGTGCAGGACCACTTCATCAAGAGCAACCTTGGGAGGAGCCTGGGTGTGGCCAGATTCGTTTCCTTCGTTGAGCAGGTGTGGTATCAAACATGCACCGGTGAGAAGGTCCGTACAGCGTTCCGCGTTACAGGCCTTGTGCCGCACAGCGTGGAGACCTTCTTACGCCACGCCCCTGTGGAACATCTGCGCCCTAAACATGAGGAGGCAGATGCCAAGTCCTTGGAGCTCCTTGCGCAGCTGGCATCCCGTATTGTACCTGCAAGTGACATCTGTCCCGCATCACAAGAGTCTTCCGCATCCCAAGACTCCCCAGTTACCACCACAGAAATGGGATCCCAAGCAACCGCACGGACCATCACCATGGAAACAAAGGATGATGCAACGATGCTGCGCCTTGGCGGATGGGTCACGAAGACCAGCAGGCTGCGCAGCAAGAAAGTGATCAGCAAGAGGAAGCCAAGGCGCGCCGCAGATCTTTCAGGCAAGCAAGACACAGAGGCATACACGTTCAGGCACGGCAAACGGAGCCAGTGGCTAAACGGGCACGCACTTCTGCCGAAGCATCCGCTGCACCGCACACCAATAGCAGGCTGAGACGCCCCCACACGAATGCCTTCGCCGAAGGGTCACGAAATGAAAAGCGTGCCCGTCAGTGTGATGAACGGTCTGAGCGTGCTGCCAAGCGTCAAGTGACGGACAGCGACACGTCCAGCGACTATGAAGCTAATGCCTCCGCATTCGCGTGCTACGTGACGCATGACAGTGGTTCGTCAATGGACCTCGACTCAGAGTAAAAATGTGCTTCTAATGTCCTCTCCTTCCCTCTTGCCACTGTGCCATGCATGGCATGGCTATTACATTGTGTACAAGACTTGTAGAGTACATGACTTATAGAGTATATATGTTATGGGACACACTGGCACACTTAGAATGATTGTGCTTTTAGGCGCGGTCATCAATAGTGCAAAGCCATACACTTACAGCCAGGTACACGCTTATGTCCATAAGCTGTCTCAATGCTTTAAGTACCTTCACAACAGGTGTATGAGAGCATTCAGAAACTATCACCGTGTTGCTCTGTGCAAGTGTGCTAGGGAGACAGTGCACATTTTTACAAAGCACGAGATTGCCACGTTTTACCAAAAAGAAAACATTCCTTAATTTTGAAAATCAAGCATTGCATGGTTTTACAAACGGGAATACTGCAACCTTTTGCAAGAAAAAAACATTGCACGGTTTTAAAAAAACACACACCTTGCATGGTTTTACGAAATGGGGGACATCCTCCTTTGGCAAGAAAAAAAGCAGTACAGAGTTTTGGGAACAAAATAAACCTTGCATGGTTTTCCAAAACAGAAGACTACAACCTTTTGCCCAAAAAACAAACATTGCATGGTTTTACAAAAAAATAAACATTGCATGGTTTTACAAAAAATTAAATGTGGTATGGTTTTACGAAACAGAAGACTGCAACCTCCTACATGAAAACAGATTACAAGGTTTTCAAAAGTAATAAACCTCTGCATGGTTGTACAAAACAGGGGAAATCAACCTTTTGCAACAGAAAGAAATAGTACATGGTTCTAAAAAACAAATACAAACATTGCATGCTTTTACAAAACACAAGTCATAAACTTTTGGTACGAAGAAAACAAATCGCACGGTTTTAAGAGAAATAACCCTCTGCATGGTTTTACAAAAAGAAAAGAGAACAACCTTTTACGAGAAACAAAAACATTACTTACACGGTTTGTAAAGGAAAACAGGTGACACAAGCTTTTTACGGTTTTTAGTGTTTTAGGGTGTGCCCTCATTATCTCCGGGGGTGCCCTTTTTATCACCAGGGGTTGTCGTATTCATCCCCACCCTGCCCTGATAATCCCCAGGGTGGGGCTGAAGCGGTCACCGGGGATGAACCGGTCCCTTTACCTTAGTTTTGCAAAATATTTTACATGAAGGGCTAAAAGAAAAAAGTGCGTGGTTTCAAAAGAAGAACGGTGCACGGCATAAGTAATAAAAAAACAGTGCTGTGTTTTGCAAAATGTCTTACATACAAGGCCAAAAAACAAAACTCTGTAGATTTTTAAAGATAAAGCAATGCAAAGGCGGTAAAAAAAAGACAGTTCGGTGTTTTGCGAAATATTTTACAAGCTGGTTTTTGAAAAAGAGTGCAGAGCTTTTTAAAAACGACCATTCTATGGGTAGGTTACAAAAACTTTTCTATTAACTATCCCGACTTCAGCCCCAGATTTACCCTCTCATGGAGAAGCGCCCCAAGTAGACCACGTTGCATAATAAAGCAATAGCTGTGAATTCAACAACTCAAAATGTCATTTGTATTGTACTTAACAAACAACATTGATCCCACAAGTGTGAGTGTCAATATATTCAGCACAATAGTGCTCTGAAATTGCAGCTGAAAAAAATGCTTCTTGGAGGTGGGGCCCAAATTACAAATATCTGAAATTGCTCACTCTTCTATGCAGCCATATTCTATTGTGATTGGCGAATCTCGCATATGGGAGAACATGCCACATACCCTCCCTTTTTGGGCTTGTTCACGTACCCAGGGGGTCAAATTGTTTGTTTAATGTTTTTGTAAAATCATTGTTTTGTCCAGAAAAGACATCCCCCGGTGAGTTTTGGCCCACACCCCCCTAGCCCCCCCCCCCACCCGTTTGAAACCTACTTTTTTGCGTTTTGGAGGGCCGGAGGAGGGTGTGTGGCGGAGGGAGGGTGAGGGTGTCAAAAATGTTGCAGAAAATGACCTCGAGTTTTTTGGGGTCACAAATCATGAATCTTTTGGTTTTTTTTTTAATTTTAAGCCGTAACAGTGTCTTCGCGTCCCGACACTAAAAGGTTTGTGTGGAGCGGAGTGGACCGAGCGCTTTTGCAGCTCATGCAAATTTTTGGACCTTAGTGACCCTGGGGACTATAGGGGTGCAAATGGGGATATTGTGACGGCATATGCCTACTAAGACCCCAAAAAACATTATTTGCACTCTATAACCCAACCTAGGACCGGTAAAAAGCCGTGTAAAACATGCGAAATCACCGTTTGCACCAACAAAGGCTTACACGTGTGCATGCGCTAGTGCACAACCTGTTTATATAGCTTTTTGCTGTGGGTAGCTCAGAAATCGAAGTTATGAAACTTATATTCTTGACATTGTGGCCAGTCACAATGCCCGTCCAAGCTATGTAAAACATCTTTTTGGCGGCATTTATGTGCTTTTCACTCTTTTTGGGTATTTGGTGTGTAGGAGGAGGGGGGGGGGGGGAGGGTCCCCGAATGGACTTGTACACAACCTGCTTTTTTTAACAATGTTTCACCCTATATGCCCAAAAAATCGAAGTTTCTGGACCACCCACAATGACCAAATTGAACATGTGAGCGGTATGGAGCATTGTTTAAACATGACCTGTATGGAGCATCGTTGAAGCAGTATTGATGTGTTTTTTGCCCTGTTTGGGTTTCGGTATGCGGGAGTGGAGTTCCAATGGGCTGGTACACAACCTACTACTATGGCTTTTCACCTACTAACAATCAAAAATCGAAATTTCCAAAATGTATTGTTTGGGTACACATAATGATGATCCAAATTGCGTATAGCATGTTTCGGGAAATATTTATGTGTTTTTCACCCTATTTGGGAGTTGGGTGCTCGTTGTAGCTTGGGGCGGGGGGGTGCCCAGCCAGACCCCCCCCCCCAAAAGGAGCCCTGGTCAGGGAGTTGTAACCTGCAGCGGATTGCAGGGTGCGAAAATTTGCCTTGAGGAAAAGTGCCGTTACATGGATGATTGCTTGTAAATTGTTTGAGGCTTTTGGATGCATCCAGGTATTTCCTGGAATTTGGCCATTTGTTGGACTTCTTGGAACCAGCAAAATAAGTTCACTTCGGACCAACTGCTGTCACTGCTGCACTCAATCACTGTGTATCCCTGACGTTCGACCTGCCACTGTCACTGTCAACCAACAAAACTGCCACTGTCCCTGCCGATTGTTTCTGTGAACCATGGAACGGAATTGTCAGGCAGGTAGCAGGCAGGTAGTACAGGGAGCCAAAATACAACAAACAAACAGAGGTAACAACGGCAGGCCAAGGAATGCACAACAGAGTACGAAGATGGCGACTACAGGGATCAATTACGCCAACGGAACCAGAGCAAAATTTTGGCCCAATCTTTTTGGGGGGGGGGTCCTAGGGGGGGTGGGTGGTGTGGTGTGGGACCCCTGTACCCCCCCCCCGCCCTGCCTGGGGAGGGGAGGCCAAATTGTTAAAACGAGCCCTATCGCTGACACACATTGCAAATGCCCCATAAATACACCAGCGCACAAATCCACAGGCCTGTCCTGAACAGCAAAATTGGTGCAAAAAAAAAAACTGTTCTGGTGGAATGTAACATCAAGAAACGCTGCTTGGTGTGAACCAACCAGAAAATCCTTCGACTCAAGTTCCGTCATGCAAATGAGTGGAGATCATGTAAGCATTTTATACGCAGCACCAGTGGTGCAAGGCTGAAGGGCATAGCAATAGCTTGCAAATGCCCTTCTCTCACACACAGGTATGGCAGAAGTGCTGCTGGATTCAACTTTTCTTGCCCACCCCCCAACCAACTATGGCTGAAGCCACCGCCAGCTGCCTCTTGACAAGAATTGAGGCCAACCATGGTGTCATACTGATAACTCGGTAGCTAACATTCAACACTCCTTCCTGCCTGCCTCGCGGAAGGGCAGTGAACAGAGAACAGTGGTTAGCCACAGGGCAATAAACTTAACCAAGCTGAGTTATTGCTGAACAGGATGAACAAGAAGACATGGGATCTTGCATGAATTTCGCCCGAAATAACGCCCAGTCTTGTAACAGAGCGTCCAATGGATCGCCCCTGTTTTGCGCTGAGTTACACGTCCCGTTGGCTTGTAGGTTCAACTACTGGTAAGGGATGCCATGGCCTTCTGTGCTTCCTACAGCGATGAGCGTGTGCTTTGTGGGAACGTGAGGAGGTTTCAAACGTAGCGTTTCCCCAACCACGTGACAAGCTGACCATGGTGGCAACGAAACAGCTGCAAGGTCCTGCTTGCGCGAGGCACAACACAACACACCTCAAACTGTGTTTTGAACTCGTTGGCAATGTCTGCATTTTGAAACCGAATGGCGAACACTTCATCTGTTGGTTCATCTTCGGACAGGTCACCGGCAACGCTCCAAACCCAAGACCGATCAGATCCGATGTTCGGCTTCAGCTCGATGGCCGGCAGCACTGAGCACAAAAAACAAACAGGAGTGTGTCAACAAATAAAAAGGGTTGGTTGACAGTTGTTCAGTGTCAACCAACCCTCGGTTGTAGTGGTATATATTCTGCAACAACGATAGGGCTATCGCAAGGCGACCGCAGCGTAACTCTGTTCTTCTGGCTGACTCAGGGAGCAATTTGGATGACATGAAAAAAAAACTCCACACCGAGGTGATTGCAGCAGATTTTCAAAGTCCCGTCACGTCGCATAAGCAGTCGAAGTTTGTCTTCCACTGACTTTAGGATTTTGACCTCGCCTGTGCCTCTTTCCTTCCATTGGTTGGTATCCTTGTCAAAGCGGAACAACTTCGCCCTCCTGCAAACAGTGCAAAGTGAGGTGACTGGCATAAGCATTCATCCCTGTAGAAACTGCTCGTTGCGACAGCGGCGCAATGAAATCTTGGCACGGTAGCAACACTCATACCGTTTCCACACCACTTCTTCAGACTCCTCACCAGTGGAAGTCACCACTGCTTGGAACTTTGCTTCACCCTCGATTTTTGGGCCATCTTCGCCATCTCCTGGCGTTGCCTCGGCGTCTTCCTCTTTTGCCGGTTCTGCAGGTGCAGGGGTAGATGCAGTCTCTGCAGCTGGAGCTTCTTCTGGTTTCGCCTGGGTTTCTGGCGCTGTCGCCTCCGGAGCGGTGGGAGCGGTATCAGCCATATCTGTGCCTCTGGAACAGCGGCGCAAGGAGCATAGAAAAGAGGCAAATAAGGCAACAGAATTACAACAGGACTGACGGTTCTATTGCACTGTGATTATGACGATGTGCTTTTACCGTCGGTCTACACTTGACGTGAAGCATGCTTGGGCTCTCCATCTCCGTGACTGGGCAGGGCACGCGCAAGACTTGTCAGTGGCACGAAAAGGAAGCAAAGGCCAATAGAACAAAAAGTCGACACTCAAGACAGGTAAGGATGATTTATGAATGGAATGGGAGCAACCGGGCACCGCCTGCCGGTCAAGCTACATAGTTTCGTCCTGTCTAGGGTCCACAGATTGCCACAAAGACGTTCCACCGTTCCATTGCAACGTTTGTTCTGCGCCTTCAAGGGCTGGGGTTTCATCATGAGAACAACATGAATAACATGCCCCGAGAATGCACACAGCTGACACTGTTGTGGACGGCTGGTCATCTCATCGCCTGCCCAACAACACTCCACGATGTTGGGCTGTGGCGTTTAACAAGGATGCGGGGTAGCCTACATGGAGAACGGCCGAAATAAGTAAGTAAATAAATTATCCAATCAGGTGGTTGCCTAGTGCTAGACTCCGCGTGCGGACGACCACTGGTGCGCCGTCTGGCACCTAAGGGAAAACCTCGGCAAATGAGACTCGCGCGCGGGCTCTGGAGTTTTGCAAATTTCTCGAAATTTTTGGCAGATTGAAAGGCGAGGAGCTGGGAACGTGTTTTTCAACTGTTGGTCCACCCGGTGCACTGTTTAGATTTACGTCAAATCGATTCCAGGTAGTTGATTTTTGGTCAAACTTTTGGGTGTTCCAGAGTGCTGTTTTTGGTGCTTACCTCAGCAAATGAGACTGAGTGTCAAAACCTCCTGTTCAACAACTTTGTACCACTGTTTTGTTTTTCAGTGAAGTTTGTTGCTTTAGAGGCCTATGAGGTAGGTCTAGCAAGTGGTAAAGGGTCCTAGCACTGTTCTTAGCCTTTGTTCCTTGTTTGTTTGGGTGGGGGGAGTTTACGCCGAAAACAATCTTTGTCATGCAAGTTAGGTGTGTTAGCATTGCTCATTTAGGCTCTCCGGCCATTTTCTAGTGACGAGGAGAGTAATGGGGTGTTACGATGGTGTTCTTAGGTGTATGATCACCAGGTGCAGTGGTTTTTTGGTCTTCATCTCCAGTTTAAACTTGTTCAACAGCAGTTCGTTGTCTTTGTTGTTTGTGTTTGCTTGTAGCATTTGAGCATTCTTGCAGCCATTCCACGTTGATGGGACATGGCATTCCCAAGTCAAATTGCGGAATGCTTGCCAAAGGAAGTTCCCACACCACTTTTCTTGTGAAGGGAACCAACTTTGGGGTCGAAGTTGGTCATTTTGAGTGTTGTAGTGTCCGGTTTCCCTTCTTTTTGAGTGGTTTTGGGTTGCCTTAGTGAGGTCATTTTGTGCCATCATCGTGGCCACCCTTGCCGTTTTGGGCCTGGGATTGAGCTTCAAGAGTACTTTTTGTGACGTTTGTAGGCCCTTGACCTTGACCATAAAAGAACAGACGTGCCTTGAAGGCAGTGGAGAGTTGACACCACACTTTGGTGACACTTTTGCCCACTTTAGGCGCACTTTTCCGCTGCCATACACTACCTCAAAAACAGCGACCCACACAACCCCCAACCACTAGAAGGTAATGTCTAGCTGCCCTGACACAGCTTTAGGTTTCACACTTTGTTGAGGAAGGAAAGGGCTTTCAAATACAAAAGGAACCAACCTGAAACTCACCCTTACACCCAAGATATGACTCTTCTACCTTGGTGGTACTTTGGTGGTGCATTTGTAAACACTGTTCCCAAAAGTGTCTTTTTTCTACCCCTCCAAGACAAAACACTTATGTGGCCGTGTTTTGGCCCATAACGGATATTGGTTGTTGTGTTGGTCATAAAAAGGGCTTTCAAACAGAAACAAACTTCTCCAAAAACTCACCACTAAGACTTAGTTATGGCTCCTACACTTCACGGCCCTCCCCCGAATGTCATGTCCCAATGGTGCTCATTTGTTACAATGAGCCAACCAATGGGACATGTTTGGTTGTTCGACCGGTTTCCGAGCCATCCATTGGTCGCCGACATGTCGGCTGTGTGTTCGTAATGTTTGTAGTGGTGCTGGCTTCGGCCGGCACCCCTTTTTTTTTAAAATTTTCGTTCCGCCGGGACAAATCTATATTGCGTGATTCCGCCGGCCGTAGTAGGCGCCACCAGTACAGTTGGTTAGCGCACCTCATTCCAGGGGACGTGCCGTCGTCGGATCGTTGGTTCGATGCCCTGGGCACCCTTTTTTGCACTTGGGGGGAGCTGGCGCAGCCGAATCGCAGCACGCGCCGCCGCATTTTTTGCGCGCGCCAGTCTCACTAGTGAGGTAGTCTCACGGGCGAGGTTTTCCCTTATTTCTGTACCAGTCAGATTTTGCATATTGAACCAAAAACATTTAAAAACCCAGGAATTGACCTAAAAATTACCAATTTACAGCTTCCAGCCCAATTACGGCTCGTACTTTTAGTAGCATTGATTTGGTACAGTAATTGGCTACTTTACCTTAAGAAATAGCGAGGACTATTTGTGTACGAAAAAGGATACTCGTCACATGTTTTGCATGGACAAAAATAAAGAATCAGTACTTATTTGTGTTACTCTTTATCAATGGATCAATGACATTATGAATGAACAATAAGCAAAGTTTCAGCGAAGAGTCGGTCTTAGCACCACTGGGGTACCACTTCTTGATCTCTGCCTTGTGTCTCGCCTTCCCTTGCACTTCATCCAAGGTCGGGTTCCCTACTCGGACTGGGCTTCAAGACTTTAAAGAATGTGGCAATATGGGCCGAACAAAGGTCTAAAAAGCAGCCTGGTATTGAATCAGGCTTTTCATCTCGAATCATTGATGCGTAACCGCGGGTAGCAATTGACATCTTCTGAACTACGATGCAGCGACTCCTCCCCTCGTAGGGCCCCAGGACGCTCATTCCAGTCCCGTTCGTGGCAACAACTGATGAAGGTCAGTACTTGGGTACCGGTGCCGCCAAGCTGCGTACAGCGGTGTAAGGAGGGAAAGCTGGATTCTGTTGTTCCACGGAATTTCTGGAGGGTTCTGGCCACATGGGAAGGTGGATGACCAGGCTCTTCCTTCTTTACACTTCTTGCAAGGCTCTTCTTTCTTTACACTTCTTGCTAGGCTCATCTGTGCTCTTCATCCGTGCTCTTCTTGCTCTTGCTGGACACTCACCAAAACCAATTTATGTGACCACCAATTTACCTTTTGTTGAACGTTGAGAAGTTGTGAGGAAGCCATACATTAAAGCAAAAAATTTCCTTGCCAAAGTCTGAACCTGCATCCTTGTCCGATCTGGCTTTGTTCCCTGCTGATTTCTGCATATCTCGAGGAAGGCCAGGTTTTTCAATTAACAGAAGCTGGTTGGTAGGCGAGACCTCCGTTTAAAGAACCGTTTTTCGGAAGGGTCAGTCGAGTCACTTGAGTACATGCTTCTAATCAAGTGTTGCTATGCCTCTCCTTCCCCCTCACTTCCTCCAAGGTCGGGTTCCCTACTCGGACTAGCAGGACCGTGGAAAACATTGAGTACAAATGGCCTGAAATTCTGGTTTCTAATTGAGGCAACCCTGCACCTTGGAATTTCTGCTAGCATCTGTAATTTTTTCCAAATGCTTTTCCACATCTGGCATTGTTGGGTTGAAACATGCAAGAAACAGGTTAGAAAAAGGTCAGACATCGTTGAAAGCAAGAAATTTGTTTCTGGAGATATCTCGCCTGGAACGACACCTCAACAGTGGCACTAATCGAAGGGAGTGGCTCCTAAGAAAGTGGTATTGCAACCCAAGAAGCAAGTTGGGGAGACAATTTTTATGCTTACCCTTCAGACAGTAATGTTCTGTTGTTTCAGGGTTACTACATGAAAGGAAGGTGGCCAAAGAAGAAGGTTTCATAAGAAGTGCCTCTCAAAAGCATGTTGGACAACTTTGTGCTTGCATTGTCTTTTGTGCTCTCTTGCATGATGGTCCAACACCTCGTGTGCATTGCAAGTGGGACTCTGGCAGAGCCTAAGAGATTGGGTGGTGCCGCGCCAACAGCATGTGTTTTTATCCCTGGAGCATAGTTGTTGAGTTCGTAGTTGAGTTCGATTCCCGACAAGGAGAGTCATACTCTATACAATAATTGTGCCTATGCCACGGATATCTGCCTGTATCCCTTGGCATAGGCACGGATACCTCCCTCCGGTTGGTATCCGTGCCTATGCCACGGGAGGCAGATATCTGTGGTATGGGCACAATTCTTATATCCGTGGCATTAGGGCCTGAGGGTATCGGCAGATATCCGTGGCATATGCCACGGGATAGATGCGCCCAACCCTTCCCTTTCACTCATTGCATACTTGAGCCATGCACAACACAACAATTGTGGACGCCAACCATTTTGGAAAGTTTTGTGGATGGACGTCCCATGTATGACCGAAATGATTGGTTCCCGGTACTGGGCACCATGACCTCATGGTACTTGTTTATTTATGGCTAAGTGTAGGGAACAATACAGATTGGCATTAGATTTTCGCATCGATAGAGAGCACATTGTGTAGTGCTCCAACTTGGAGCCCACGATCCATGCTTTGGAGGAAACCGAAGCTTGGCACATGACAAGTGGTAAATAGCATGACAAACATCACAAGTCACAGGTCACTGCCCCGCAGATGCAGCATTCTTCTCAATAGGATAGTCACAACGATAGCATTGTTGCTTTTCCTCTTTCACCTGAACTTTGCGAACCTTCGTGGGTTGCCCCTCAAACCTAGCAGAGTCGAAAGGAGATGGGATGCCTGTGAGATCCTGGCTCGTCATTATTCTTATCATTCCTGTTGTTATTTTTCTTCTTTATTTTACTGTTATTATCATTCTTTAATTTTTGCCATTTCTTAATGATGATGGTGATGATGTCATTGCTATGCAAGCCGGTTTTTTCTGGTTGCAAACCGCACTTTTGGTTACTCAGCAGTTTTTTTCGGTTGCCAAGTAATAGTGATTTTCAGTTTTAGAACTTTAAAGTGAAAATTTAATTTAATTTAAAATTTTTCGGTTAGGGTTAGGGTTCGGGCACCTCCCACGGGTAGGATTCGAACGAAATTTACAAGCGAAATTTTCAAGGTAATTTTCAACGAAATTTTCAACGAAATTTAAGTTTATCTTTCAAACGAAAATTTCAATGAAAATTTGCCGTTCCTTCTTTTTTTATAGACAACATGAAAAACAAGAACTTGAGCACCTGGGGACACTTTACTGTAGTGGAGTACATGGGGGAGTTGGGGTGGGAGGGGTGTGCTGACGAGGAGATCCTGCTGTGCAGTTGTGGGTTGAGCCCCCCCACCCCCGGTAGCCCCCGCAGCACCTCCCCAGCAAAGCCCCCCCCCCCCGCCGAGAAACCCAAACCCCCTGCCCTGCCCCCCCCCCAAACCCACGCAACCCAAAAAGCCCTCCATGCTTCCTCTCCAGCAGCTGCATTGGGCAAGGTTGTGGCTTGTCTTCCAGCCAGCCAAGCCCCGACGGAGCGAGTGTTTAGCTCAGCCGACTGGCAATGTGCTAATCGGGAGCGCCTGAGTTTTTCCATGTTGGCAACTTGGCATTGGAGTTTTTCCATCTTGGCAAGTCTTCATTCGTGTCAACTACATGAAGTTGTGCCACGCATGAGTATATCATTGCCATTGGCATCCATCATATTGTTTGTGGACTTCGGCATTCCAATTGTGATGCGTCCATCAATGTCTTTCATCAAGGGCTTGGTTATAGGTGCCAGGATTCAGTGCTATGATGTTATAGAACCTCCGCCTTCCCATTGGGACCATAAATTTCATAATTTTCATACTTTTCAAAAAAATCGAAAATTTCACGAAATTTTCACGTTATATTTCACGTGAAATTTAAAATCCTCATTTTTCACGAAAATTTTAAATCCTACCCACGGGATATCGGCAGATATCCGTGGCTGCTGTATCCCGGGCATATGCCACGGATATGCCCAGGATACAGCAGCCACGGATATCTGCCGATATCCTCGGGCCCTTGCCACAGATGTAAGCAAATGGTTGTGGAAAATGAGTGGGTTCTTTTAAAATCTCCTTACCACGTATGGAGGAAGGAAGGTGTGATGAAGTCAACCAAGTGTGCTTCCAGGCGCCGTGGTTGCACGAGGACCCACATCACCATGAATCTACGGGCACACCGAGCACCACATGTAGGCACAAGAAAGCTGCTCACAGATGCATTGGGGCTAAGAACAATAGGTTGGGAATGTGTAATGTACTACACTTGTACACGCCTGCTATCTTCATCCAGACTCCATCCTCTCTCCATGGGCCCTCGCCCCACCTTTCGCTTTCTATCTCGTATGGCCTCCACACTCCGCACCATCATTAATCACAGCATATGTACATATACTAACATGCTCACATGTAGACATCCAAGTGTAAGAACACCCAGGGATCCAAAAAGAGTGTGTTCTTTGACTACTCCCTTAAATGAACATGCCCAGGGAAGAGGAGAAGGGGAAGGAGAGGCACAAGACGGGTCTGGATTTCCTTACCACGTATGGAGGAACGAAGGTGTGGTTGATACAAATGCATTTCCGTGTGAAACCGAGAGTGCCCATTAGCCTTAGGGAGTAACCAGAGGTAACCTGTGGGTAGGGACCCGAAGAAATTCAGATATGCGATGGAGTAATCCAGGTATGTCATCCCATGAGCAAATGTTTGCGTGAGCTTTCTTGTATGTGCTCACCCACATCACCATGAATTGTTGTATCTGTGCGGCGGGTTACATTGTGCCACCATGTTCCAATCTAAGATGCATTTGTGAATAGTTGTTCATGCTGCGTGTTGTGCTAGTGTAACACCCACACACCCCAACCCGCCCGATACGGCCACCTATGTTTGTGGGGAGACAAAGACAACCAAAGGTGAGTGGACAAACCAAGAGCAATGCAAAACCTATCACAACAGCACCAAGCTTAGGGCGGCAACGTGGGCTATTGTACGTGCAAGATTGTCCCTGGGACGGGTCAGGCCCGTAAAGGCAATATTCGAAAAACGACGAATCCCACATATTCCTTTATGTCCGTGCCATTGTGCAGCCAAGTATATGCAACGGAAAATTTTTTTCGCCTTGAATTTTTCTAAAAATGGATCTAGGTGGGTTTTTGGACTCGTGTTTTGAGCTTGCTCAAAACACTAGTTTAACTAATTACATCTTCATCAGGTAATAGGTCCGTGCCTGAGGCAAGCAGTTTATGGAATTGAGCTGTTGTGTTTCGTGCATGCACTAGGGGTAAACCTGCCGAACGCGATGGAAGTGACATTTTTGATTTTGGCTGCAAAAGTGCAGCTAGTGTGCAGCAAAAGTAGTTTTTCGGATTCTTACTTCCTGGATGATCCCCAGCCTACTAGCCGCATTATGCAAACAAAGTGGCTACCTTATGCAGCTACATGGTTGCATGTTTGGCTGCACAATGGCTGCACTATGCAGCCAATCGCTGTATAGTGCACCCAACTTTTTTGTCGCATTTTCTTGGGCTTTGGTTGTACACTGGCCGCGTGTAGGAAATTTCGGTGTTTTTTTGTGGCTGGGTTGCAGCTAGCCCAGCTTGGACATAAAGGAATATAGGCGGGTCATTAGCAAGCGGATAAACTTGCGAATTCGGGTGGTCTTGCCCACCCGGGCTGGTTTTAGTTTTTGCACTAGTGTGCACGCCATGGCTGCAGCCTCGAAGCTCAAGCACATCCAGCCTCCCCTGATATGATTTGTTTGTGGCGGTGTTTCCGCTAACGCCTCTGTCTCTGTTATGTCCCGTTCTGTCTGTTCTCCTTGCGCATGCTATGTGCATGTTGCTGCGTAGCGCCTAGTTGGATGGTTGGCGGCCGCCGAGGTAGCAGGGGAAGACATGGGTGCTTGCTCATGCTTCCCCTGCAGATCCCACAGTGCGTCCCGTTTGTTTGTTGTGGCGTTTCCGCTTGTAACTGGTTGCAGAGTTTGCTTGGAAGTTTTTTGGCTGCGAGCAACATTCCCCCCCCCCCTTTGTTGGATATGAGGGTAGGAGCTGCGGTGCGTTGGCGGCATTTGTCCATGTGGAGCCATTAGCCCTTCAGGGCTGCCCCCGTGCACGGCTGAACACAGAACTCATGGTTTGCAGTAGTGGTAGGAACATAGGCCGTTGGACCTCGCAGTTTGAGCATGAATGGAACACAGGAACTATCATTCACACACACACAATCATTTGCCATTTGTTAGTTAAGAGTTCAAGCGAAAACCGCTGTGGTTGGTGTATCAACTTCTCTTCTTTTGCTGCAAGACTGTTGGTGCTACTGTTCTGCAAGTTATGTCTTTTTGACGCTGTGGAGCTTTTGCTCGTTGCCTTTGGCATTGCGTTTCACACACACTCTCTCATGGTTTGCAGTAGTAGTAGGGATGTAGGATTGTTGAACCTCGCAGTTTGAGCATGATTGCAATAGAGACCTTGGCACGCACACACACAAACATGCAGGGCATGCCCAATGCCAAGGCCAGCATGCAAGCCCTGCACCAGCAAGCACTGGGCATGGGCAGGGCATGAGCAGGGCGCACTTGCAGTACACACAGGGCCCAGTCCAGGTCATACAGACGGCACAGAGATGGGCAGCGCATGCACAGGGCACGTCCAACAGTTTGCACCCAGTCTAACGCCTTCTCAGAGCTCTTTGAGATGAAGTACCAGCCCATGTGCAGTTACTGCTGCGGCGCCATCACCATGCAATCCGTGTTGACGTCCTGTCAGCATTTGCTGTGCGAGGGCTGCAAGCGGATGAAGCCCGACCATTGCCCCGTGTGCAATGCCCAGTGCCGCACCATTGATTTTAACCACGCAGCCTTCCCCCCCCAAGTCAAGGAGTGGATTTCGGTGGACCTGACTGCGGCATTCACGAAAACCCTCGAGGTGTACAAATTCCAGCAGCAGCAGCAGGTCTGTGCCCTTAGAGAACCCTCGAGTGTTTTTAACTCTGGCACAAAAACGCCGTATTGGGCCAGCGGTCGGCCAGCCCACAACTGCCAGTTGCCATACAACTGACGAGTCTCCTTTCTTACCGCAGCTTCGTGTGTGGATACCCCCCGTTGGTCGTTTGGTATGGATGTGTCGCGGGACTTGTGTTTGTGGCCCCAGTGTGCCTGCCTTCCCCCAGGCCTGGGAACAGGGCCAGGTGGTGGAGGACTGGTGCACTTTTCGCCAAAGGTGCTGGGGACATCTGGAAGCCTTGGTCATCATGAAAACTGCTGATCCGCTTAGCGTCACAATATAATCTTGTGGGGGTTGAATCCAATCAGACCTCAAAAGCCCAGCCATTTTAGCATAATGCGGTGCACCACAGCCGGTATCTCAGTGCTTTCACAGCCGCGTGCGCTCTACCCCTTGCACCGCTCAGGCCAAGTCGTTGCAGCGCTTCAAAGTGATCTGGGACAAGACGACGGAACAGAACGCCGGACTGAAGCGCAAAATTGCGGAGCTGGAGACGCAGTACAACGCCGCCTGCGAAGAGAACCAGCGCCTGAAGCGGGCCCTTGTGGAACTGCAGAATCCCCGCGGACCGAGCCCCAACCCCCGCAGACCGAGCCCCGTCGCAGGACGCCCAGACCCGGCACTGCCCGGCCCACGGTTGCAGACTGTCATGGGCCCGCAGCGGCCGGGCCCCGCCTTGCACAGCCCCATGCCCGTCGTCGGGCCCCGCATCCAAGCCGCTGACGACCCCCGGCAAAAAGTCAGGGCTCTGGTGTCGCCTGCTCGCGTGTCTCCGCGTTCACTGCCCGGAGACGCCTCCATGGCGCGCGCATCCCCGCGTCCACTGCCGGGAGACGTCTCCATGACCCCCCAAACCTCCGTGGTGTCCCCGATGTCGGTGTGCCTGCCGCTCCGTCCCGCAACCGCCATGCAAGCCCCCCCTGTTGCGCGCGCGTATGGGCCACAGGGCGCTGCGCTGCCGCTCCGATCTCCAGGCGGACCATCCTTTGCTTCGCAGGTCTTGCGTACCCCGCTTCTTGGCCTGCGACCGCGCACGCCGCTGCCGCAGCTGCCAGACCGGAAGCTGCTCTCCACAGGGGCGGTCAGCGCCAAGCCGTCGTGAACCCCCAACGTAGTGTCCGCTGGCGCTGCGGGTGGGCGAGTGTACAGTTGTTGTGTGATGTGGTGCCGTTGTTGTGCGACCGACTGCGGTGCTTGTGGCGTTTGTGTTCGTGGCAGTGGCAGTCCCGAGTCGGCGGACCGGTGAGCGACACGCGCTGCGTCGTGGACGTTGGGTCGGTGTCGGCGTGGGGATTGTGGTTGCGGTTGCCATCGACGTGGGGGTGGGGGAGTGTATCTCCGGCACTACTGACCATGTCTAGCTCGGCCTTGCTCATGGTCTACGGGTCAGGAGAGGAGGGAAGGGGAGGCCTGAACGAGGACACTCGTGCTACATTTCTTCTTCGTTTGCCGGTTGAGCTGACCTCGGATTGATGAGGCCCGCTTCAATGTCTTCTTCGTCTGCCCACAGACTCCACCGAAGCCGCCTCATGTATTTCCTATTTCTACTGTGATCCTGCTTAAGCAGCACCCTGGGGATGCGTCGTGTGTGCAGCCTCTCTCTCTCTCTCTCTCTCTCTCTCTCTCTCTCTCTCTCTCTCTCTCTCTCTCTCTGTCTGTCTCACACACACGCAATCCGCTTCGGACCGCACCATTCAAAGTATTTCGGCATCTTTGGATGCCGCTTTGATGCCATCAGATACCGGTGTGTCTGTTGCGAGGGGCTGAGACGATCTAGAAAGGCCCCGGGGACGGTATCGAGTCTATCCGCAATGTGCTCAGGTCTGCGGGGTCCAGGCCCTCATGTTCATTGTACCCGCAGCCCTGCCCACAGCCAAACGTCTGACACGCTGCACCCAAGACAAACGTTGCCTCTCATTAGTCCCTGCTCCTGCCTCCTCCAGTGACCCAGCCCCCTCCCCTTTGAGGCAATCCCGAAACCCCGCTTCCAACCAATCAACATCGGGGCGATCATTCAACACGGCTTCGATAGGCCATCCGATCTGAGCATGCAGACATTTGGCGGGAATTTGCCGCCCCGTCCCGTAACCCCCTGCCCCCCATAGTCTGTCAATGAACTGGGCATTGTGTCGGCTGTGTACAGTCAACATGCCGCCTGGTGCAGGGCCTTGCTTAGTGCTTGGCCTACGCTATGGGGGGGGGGGGGATATTGCGGAAATCCTGCGCGGGGGATGGTCTTCGGGGGGTGGTCTTCGACCCCCCCCTCCCCGCCCCCTCCTTTCTGGGTCATTTAGTTGGGGTTTGGGTCGGCGCCGGAAGAAAGTTTCTTGCCTTTTTTGCCTTCGGGTTAGTGGTAAGGAGGCTCGATAGGTGGGCGGTTGCCTGTCCAACCCCTCCCCCCCTTTGTGGGGGTGGGACACTTTTGGGTACCGGGGTTTTCAAAAAAATCTGAGCTGGGTGGGACCCTTCGTTCAACGCCCCCCCCCCCCCTGCTGTACTGCTACTGCATGTGCGCTGTAATGCTGTTGGTGCAGCGGTGTTTGGCTGCGGCACTGCGTATGTGCCTGTGGTGCATTGTACCGCAGTGTACTTCCCCGGCACAGTCCATGTGCGGTCCAGATTGCCGCCACAGCGGCTGCATGGAAGCAGTCCTTTGGAGCTGCCGCGGCCTGTGCCCCGTGCCTCGCGTCCTACACAACGTTGTGCATAGTGATCGGACCATCGCTGCACTTTCCCTTCGGAAATCCTATCTTCTGCCGGATGAAGGGAACGCTTTGTACCCAGTGACACCGCGCTCCGGTGACATGACTGCCGCTCCGTCTAAGATCCGCTCTCCCCCACGTGCCTCCACCTTCTAATCCGCAACCCTCCAACCGACAGCATGTTCTTGTTGTGGTTGAGACCTGCGATGCCGTGCGCCCGGGGGCGGCCGTGCACGCACTGCCACGGGCGCAGTGCGCAGCGTCGCATCTACGTCCCGTGCAGACCCGCGTCCGTTTCGGAAATGCGGCGAGCTCTCTTGGCCAAAGGGTATGGCATGTGGCGGCGCCTCCCCATTTGTATTGCGCAATGGAACTCTGATGTTGTGTCGATGTCCATTCCAAAGAGGCATCGTCGGGGCCACTGTGCCCCTGCACAACAGCCGCTGATGGGCGGGTGGGTGGTGATGTCCTCCGCAGCGCAGCGGTGCGGTGTGGCGGTCCAGAAGCGCCATTCCTGTCGTCGGCGGGTTTGCAGCCACTCGATGTCTGATGGTTCGTGCCGGTCGGCTGTCCGTCCCGGATCCGCCCAGCGCCAAACTGGACCGGCAGGCGACACTCCGCCGCCGCTTCTGCCGTCTCTGTTAATAGGAGCCAGGGGACCCTCTTTCGTCTGTGGGAACTCTTTCGGCCACTTTTCGCGACCAAGCGACACACGGCCGATCGCCTCGTCGAGGGCCTTTCCGGTTCTTGCGCTGGCCCCTCGATCTCAGTTTGATATCCGCATAGCACGTCGCAGGCATGCACTTGCCCCCCCCCGCCCGCCCCCCTCGAAGTGACAATTCGTTGCGTACCAAGCGCTTCTACGGTGTACCAACCATTTTGTAACCGCTGTCCCCTAGCCCCTTTTGCAACCGCTTTTGAACCCCCCCTTCTGCTCCCCTCCTCCTCAAGTGCATCCATGCTGCATCCATCCTCGCGCCATTTCTATCACGCCCCCAGTCCTCGATTTGAGTACAGGCGCATTTGTAGGGGATGCTCAGTGTCGTCAGTGACCGCCCCATTCCTGTGGCGAACTTACTTATCTGGCAGTGCTACCCCCATCCGTTTTCCACGCCGGCCGCACGATGGGCACCCTGCCTCCCACCCCCCCCTCTCCTCAAGGGCAAGCCTTGCCCTCTTGTGCGCTGTTGCGAAGACTCCCGAAGGGCAGGCGGCAGGTTGCAGGGGTCCTTTTCTCGTACGGACACGATGTGACGGGCATGGGCGTGCCAGGGACTGCCGGGGATGGCCAGGCCCTTTGGCAACCGATATCCCATGCTGTTTGCAAGCGGCCACGGCACAGCAGCGAAGTGCTGCGATTGCTCGGTGCTGGGGATTGCAAGCAAGCGGATAGGTGAGCGGCGGTGAATACGGCTTTGTGTGTCTCTATGTCTATGTCTCTCTGTGTGTGTGCAAATCAAGCACCCAGTGTACACAGCAAAGAAGGTGTGTCACCATAGAATACAAGGTCATTCCGCAAGTGTGTGTGTGTGTGTTTGTGTGTGTGCGTGAGGCATCAAGACAAGGTGTACACATGTTTCTTGACCGCTTTTCTTGCTCGTGTGTGTGTGGGTAGGCCCCAAATCCCACGGAGAGCTTTGTTGTGAGGAAGAGGAACCATCACAAACATGACCCACCCCCTCTTTCCCTCTACAATCAGCACACAATCACCAAGCGTTGAATTTCTGGCCATAAAAACCATGGTCAGAAAAAACCATCAAAACAACGGTCACGCGGGTCTTCGTGCTTGGACAAGCCCGTGCTTGGACAAAGGGGGGTAGTTGCAACAATATGCAGGGATAGACGTGACCTGAAACCACTACTTTACGACCATTTTCAACACATTATTGGCCAATGTAGCACCATTTCACTTGGGTTTCACGTGGAAAACATTCAAAAATTGTAGAATAAAAAAGTACACCTCAAAAATTTCAAAAACTGGGTCACTACTATTGGTGCACTCTACTATTCAGCACCCCAAATACACAGCAAAACGCAGATCATTGTTCGCAAACTATGAGCACTCTCTGAAACATCTCAAGTGGAATAGATATATCGACTTTTTTTGCGATCAAATTGGCCAAAACTGACTGTGCCAGGGCCCGAAGGGCAAGTTCATTTAAGTACAGATTTCGGCACTGCCTGGGTCTGCATATGGGATTCAGCTCATGGCTGGTCCCCCATGGTTTCCCTGTTGACGTAGTCATGCTGAATCTCATTGGTTCATAGGGCAGCTGCTGGTGGCTGCGGTGCAGTGAGCACGTCCGACCTGTGTCCATGTGTCTCAGTGTGATGTGTTGCCCCCGCGGGGTTCAACCTTGGTAGAATAGATATATCCACTTTGAAAATGTTATGCTCTGCTCATCACAAAGCAGTCATTCACTCAAAAAAAACACTGTCGTTGATGTACACAAACTTGACTATAGAAATGCAACACCAGTTTCTGAACATGAATTTCAACCACAAAGGCCACAATCCAACAATCAATCCGAATCTTTTTCATGTGCTATTTTCATCTCTTGCTGTTCCCTCATCTTCATTGAAGATATTGTTGATGACAGTTTTGTCCCCAAGAATAGGAAGCCCACAAGGGTGGCCGTCTCCTCAGTTCGGGTACGCGTGTGAGAATTGTGCTTGGTGTGGGGAACAGGCGGGTTTTCTGTGTGTAGTGTCTTTTTGTGTTGCACGTTGCACGCAAGCACAGGCTTGTCTAAGCACGAAGACCCCGTGTGACCGTTGTTTTTCTGACCTTGGCCGTGCTTGGACAAGGAGGGGGGGGGGGGGGGCAATGATGCTCCCCTCCTTCTGCATGCCTCGAAAACAAAACCTTAGGGGGAGCGTTAGCGTGCCGGGCGTGCGCCGGGCATCTTTTTTTACCCGTGCCCCACCGGTGACCTTTTAGGGGGTGCACTAAGCGCAGTGCGCGCGCAGTGCAACTATTTGGGCGTCTAGTTGTCCTAGAACCCCATACTTTGTGATACTATGGGCATTATTGTTGTTTGAAAAAGGGTATTTTGATGCTTCTTTCACATTTTCACAGACTCCATGCCCATCAGATCCATTGGTGGGATATGGAGTGCCGACCTGTGGAATCCTAAGTATGTGTCGCATGTTTATAAGGTGACTGTTGCCGTTGATATGTTGGCAATATTATATGGATTTGCCCCTTGGCCCCCGGGACATCGGCTGATGTTTTCATTTGGGATGGGTATGGACCTTCTCGTACCCGAGGTGATTTCTTTGATTTGGAGTTGTTGAATTCACAGCTATTGCCTTATTATGCAACGTGCTTTGTCGGGTAGGTGTGCAGTCCAACGTGGTCTATTTGGGGGGCTTCTCCATGAAAGGGTAAATCTGGGGCTGAAGTCGGGATAGTTCATAGAAAAGTAGCGCGCCGGGCGCGCGCCGGGCAAACATTCCCCCTTACGTCAAAGTTTTTGCAATTCCCAAAAATAGGTTTCAGGCTGTTGCAAACCTCGGAATCTGGCCAATGTGCTGTGCTGTAAGGGAGTGCATGCCTGGCGGCACCAAGCTCCCCAGGAGAGGCACCGCAGAAAAAATGCAGTTGGGTCAGGTGATGGCAGAGACAGGAGATGACCACAGGTGAGATTAATCACACGATGCTGTCAGGTGTTCGCACTTACTGGGTGCATATGCCGGGGTAGGTCAGGTATGTATGGTAGAGGGGAGCTCCACCGGTCCGCTCCGCGACACACTCGCACTGCGGGACCCTCGTTTGTACTGGACTTTGATCTGGGCTGTCGCCCAAGAGCTCACTTGGAAGTGGGTGTGCCAGGAAAAACAAAAGGCATGCCTGGCGGCACCGGTTGTGAAGAATAGGGCAGCACTGTCCAGACCCATTGAGCACATTGTCCAACGCAAGTTCGCGAGTTTGAACTGCGGACCTCCCGATTCAGGACTAATCCTCCAGGTTCAGCCACAGCACTTTCCCCTCTTATTCTTAGGGACGCCGGCTGCGGGCTGGGCATACACTCCCTCTGAATTGTCATCCATTGCAAGAGATTCCCACAAGTTCCCTCTGATTTTGGGTCAGGGCTGTCCTTAAGAAGCCAGTTTTTTTTTTTGCTAAGGAGAGCACTTAAGGACAGCCCCCAGGGACCACCAACCGCCAACCGCCAACCGCCAACCGCCAACCGCCAACCGCCAACCGCCAACCGCCACCAACCGCCAACCGCCAACTACTGCCAACCGCGACCAACCGCCAACCGCCAACCGCCAACCCCCACCAACCACCAACCGCCAACCACCAACCGCGGCCAACCGCCACAAGCTACCAACCGCCAACCGCCAACCGCCACCAACCTTTGAAGTAGAGAAGGTCCCATGACCAGAAAGCACAGAGTGTCCCCATGAACGTTCGTTACTGGCGTAACGAACGTCTCTTTTTCCCCTTCAAGGACAGCCCTGCTTTGGGTACCCCAGAACGCAAAAGCAGAGCAAAGTGGAGTGCTGCAATCTTGTGCACGGTTTTTGAATGTTCTTTCTGGCATCAGCGTGAACCCGGCCAATCAAGTCGCGTTTCAGTCTTGTGCCAAGTACCCCCCCCCCCCCTTGTCGTTCCCCACCCCTTGTCGTTCCCCAGGGGGGGGTGGGGGACCGTCACTTGGTCAACCCAAAATTTTTCGTTGCGGCTCATTGTGTTGTTGTGTGGGTGACTGTGTTGTGCGGCACTGCCACTTGTATCCCTTGCACTCATGGCGGGACATTTTGCTTACTTTCGCTGAAATGGAACTTGACAGCACAACCATGTTTCCCCCTGGGACCGGACAAATGTGACGGATGATGATAGTGACCTGAATTCTGACACGGAGGTTGTGTGGGTGAAGAGTGCCTGTGGTGTATGGGGTATGGGACACAGTTTTGGGAACAAGTTGTATTTTACAAGGCACATTCCCGAAGGGAAATGGGTTCCCAAAAACCTGCTTGCGCCTGCCAAGCCTCCTACCAAGAAGGCAAAACCACCACCCACGAGTGCTGCCCAAAGCATTCTAGTGGAAAGTGGAGAGCATGTGCCAGAGTTCAAGGTGAAGTGGAGCAGGACCAAGAAATCACCTCGAAGAGAGGTTGTTAGATCAAGCGCAGGCGCGAGCGGCGTATACCCCCCTTTTTTGGGGTCATTCGCGTAGCATACCCCAAGGCATGATATTGGATGTCCAACCCCTTGTAAAATCATTATTTTGCCCAATAAGAGCATCCCCCAATGGATTTTTTGATTCTGAGGCCTCTACCCCCTAAAACTGGATATCACTTTTTGGGGTGGGGGGGGGGTCAAAAGTTTTCGCTAAACAGGCTTCAAGCAGTGGGGGAGCACAGTGCTTTCACTCCACCGCCGGTCGAACGGTAACGCAGCTGACGCAATGTTTTCGGTCGGTGGTTCGAATCCTGGTCTGTTGACTTTTAGCGGCGGCGACGGCGCCAAAGTGAGCTGACCGGGGTTCAAACCGCCGACCATACGCACTTCGGTCGGCCGCATTACCATTCGACCACTGCTTGGCCTGAACGGCAAGGCCACCCCACTGCTTAGGGACGCATCTGCCACTGACAAAAAAACCAAACTGTGTGTTTCTGTCTGACTGCCTGCTGGTCTGGCGCAGGGACTGAATGGCTGACTGTCAACCTCTCTTCGAGGTGCACTGCCGAAGGCAATAGAATTTTACATCGAGCCGGTCAAGGAGTAGGTCTCCGTACATGGGCAGCCCTTTGAACGTATCTTATGCTGAATTCTTTCGTTTTATGCTGCAATTTCTGTGCCTGAAAATGTGCGTGTATGGTGGTAGTGCGGTCCCCCAGGGGGGGGTGGGGGACCGTCACTTGGTGACCGTCCCCCAGGGGGTGGTGGGGGACCGTCTTCCCCGGGGTGGGGAACGACAAGGGGCGGGGGGGGTACGGTGAGGGTGCTGCAGGGCATGCAACACAAGACATTTGGGAGTACGATTGCATGAATGGGAATGTGCAACGCAGATAGACAAGTGTGTGGGGGTGCCTTGCTTGTCAATCTTGAAACACAGAGCAGAGGGTCTGGATGCGAGGAAAGATTCTGGGCGGTCGGGGGCAGTGCCGCTGATTAGCCACGGGTGACGATGGCTACGATGACCACAGAAACCGGAGATCCGTGCCCAAGTGAGCCCCTCTCTTCGTCGTAGAGGAATTGGATGCTCAATGGCAACGCCGGAGGCCATCAAGAAGAGCCTCAAGGAACAGTACGGCATTCGGCTGAATGATGACGCGGTGGCAGACTTTTTGGAGGAGACAAAGGACGTGGCGGAGATCCGGAAGCAGGTGTTTAGTCGTACAACCCCTGATAGGCCTCCCTCGGGGAATGGGTGTTAGGGGTGGGCGATGGGTATGTGAATGTGTGTGTGTGTGTGTGTGTGTGTGCGTGTGAATGAAACCGGCGGGGTACCTTGGTCTCCATTTTCTCCCCCATCCCTCTCTCATGCACAAGGCCACCACATCATGCATCGTTTTGTGTCTGCTTCGCATGGACGTCCCGCTTATGGTCCAGTGCACAGAAGATAGCCCCCCCCCCGCCCCCCCTCTTGCGCAGGCACGGCGTTGTACGGCGTCCCCGACTTGTTCTGATCGCAATTATGCCTATTGAGGACATGAGACGACACAAGTCTTCCCATTGGTGTGGGGACCAGGGGGTCATGCCACTCGTAACGGAACCCCTGAACACCCGCTTGTCGCGCGTAAGCACAGCCGTGTCTTCTTGTTGAAGCACGGGACCTCCGACAGCTGCTGCTTGCTTGTTGGTGTCCTGCCCACAGGTCATCTTCGTGTTGCACTCTTTTGTTAGAGAAAGGCACCTATGGTCTTTTAGGCCACTGACGAGCCTTTTTTCCTACACTTTGTTCTGATGACCTCTTGTGCGCAAGAGGTCATCAGCACCTGTGGCTGATCAAGAGCCTGTGGGGAGGCTAAGCAACCGAGGGTCTGTCCTCTGGGACTACGTGGTTAAGGCAATAGTGTGCCCGGGACCTGGGTCCATACACGGCTTGACGGACATCTTGGATGCCAGTGACGAACTGATGTAACCGCCTGCAAGACCAAAGAAGAGAACGCGGGGGGAACAAACTGGACGACTTGGGGAATGGGTGACTGTTGTTGCCACCGCTGTTGCTGCTCTTGTTGCTGCTGCTGCTGCTGGCTGAGCGTTGGCTGAAAGGAGTTGCGCACGGCCCCTGGTCATAAGTAACAGTACGTGCTGTCCAAAGCAAGGCTGTGCCGTGGGGCACGGCGCCGTGTGCAGGCCCCGGGGATAGGTCCACTTTGACCCCTCAATTGGTTGAGTGGTGCTATCAGACCCGGATCCTGCCAAAGGGGGGGTTGACCATGCCCCTCGTTGGTGAACATCCCTCCAGTGATGGTGAACTGGGGGGGGGGGGCTGACCACGGGGGTGACTATCCCACGGACGACGCGTTATCCTGGGGAATGATGATGGGGATGTGGAGGCTGATGGGGTCGTGCCTATGCGGTAGGATGTCAGCACTGCAATGCCGGATTACGACCCGTGGTCCCATCGCTTGTGTTTGGTGCAGTGGGACCTTTGCTTAGCCTGGGCCCCTGGCGGTCATGACGAACGCTTGTGTCCTGGGCGGTCCTTAAGGAGTCTTTTCTATTTGTTGAGGCCCATCTCCCCTCAGTCCCCTGACCACCATCGGGGGGTCAGGTGCGACAGAGGCATTGGTCGCAGTGAGCCCCCCTCCCAACCCCAGGAACCACCGGAACCCCCTGGCCCTGTGTTACAACTTCCCACATCAGATGTGGTGGAGGGTACCCCGCAAAACTTCAGTCTGGGAGTGAGTGAAGGGGAGGCCTGCTAGCGCTGGCAGGGGGCTGAGGGCCGGGGAATCACCCCCTCAGTGGCGGGGGTTTGGGGGGCCGGAGACCTGGTGTAGGGGAGGGGAGGATGGGCTGTGTCTCCTTTTGGCTCCGTCAGAAATGGCATCAAAGTCCTCCACTGCGGATGTGTGCGCTCTTGACAAGCGCGCCCCAAGCCATTGCTTGCAGTGGTGATGTGTATTGTGAAGGGGCTGTAGGTGATGGGCGGAGGGTGATGGGGGTGCAGCGCTTTGTAGGCCTGGCAGTACTCAACACCCTTTGCCACGATGACAAGCCGAACAGTCCCAGGCCGATACGGCTGCCGCTTGACTGCCAGGCCCTCCCGTCGGACTGGTACCCGCTTTTCTGGTCAGAGGTGCATCGCGCCTTCCAACAGAAAGGCCCGCGGCCCGCGGGTGTGAGACGGAGGGTGTTCAAGGGGTTGGGGCAGGGGAAGGCTGCATCCCGTTCCCGCGGGGGATCAGGTGCTGGACTACGATCTGCACACCATCGGCCAAGCGTATCTGCCGAAGGACATGGGGGCGCAGACGCTGCTCAGCGGCAAGTACTTCCTGCAGGTCGCCAAAGTGCGCGACGTGACCATCCCGCTCCGGAAGAGCAAGGATGACGACGACGACGAGAACGCGGACGAGTTCAGCGTCGCGTCGCGGCCCAACGCCCACCGGCTGCTGCGGCTGGAGCTCACGGACGGGGAGCGCACGCTGGTGATGGTGGAGCTGACGCCGATGAAGGGGCTGCGGGACATCCCGCACCCCGGGTCCAAAGTGCTGGTGAAGGACGTGCCGATGAAGAACGCGATGGGGATCATGTCGGCGGAGACGTTCCAAGTGCTGGGGGGATGCGTGGAGGCCCTCAGCAAAGAGTACCGCCTGGAGCAGGGCGACGCGGACCGGGACGAGGTCAAGACTGGGGGGCCGAACGGGCCGCCGGCGTTCGTGCCGTTCAAGAAGGGGGCCGCGAAGCCAGAGGCGGCCAAGGCCGCTGCCCCGGCGCCGGTGGCCCCGGCCCCGGCGAGCAAAGGCGGGGAGAGGGCGGAGGGGGGCGGCAAGGGCACAGGGGGGGGCAAAGGGGGGGACAAGGGAGGCGACCGAGCAGGTGACAAGGGCGCCAGGGACGAGAAGGGCAAAGGGGGGGGCAAAGGGGGGGACAAGGGAGGCGACCGAGCAGGTGACAAGGGCGCCAGGGACGAGAAGGGCAAAGGGGGCGACAGAGCGGGGGGCAAGGGCAAGGGCGGGGACAAAGGGGACGACAAAGGCAAGGGCGACGACAAAGGGGGTGACAGGGGGGACAGGGGGGGCAAGGGAGGGTACAGAGGGGCAGACGCAGACAGGTCCTCGGCCAAGCCGCCGCAGTCGTCCACGAAGGAGAAGGACACGGCTGCAGACCGGAAAGACCGGGACGGAGGGCGAGACTCGGGTAAGGGAGGCCGGGACGCCGGCAAAGGCGGCAAGGGCTACGGAAGAGAGACCTCAGGGTCTAAGTATAATGACGATCATGGGTACGGCGGAAAGAGTGGCGCGCGCGGTGGGCGGGACGACGATTACGGATCCGGAAAGAGTGGTGCACGCGGCGGCCGGGACGACGATTACGGATATGGAGGAAAGAGTGGCGCGCGCGGCGGCCGGGACGACGATTACGGATATGGAGGAAAGAGTGGTGCACGCGGCGGCCGGGACGACGATCACAGATCCGGAAAGAGTGGCGCCCGCGGCGGGCGGGACGACGATTACGGATCCAGCAAGAGTGGCGCGCGCGGCGGCCACGACGACAATCACGGATATGGAGGAAAGAGTGGCGCGCGCGGTGGCCGGGACGACGATCATTACGGATCCGGGAAGAGTGGCGCCCGCGGCGGCCGGGACGACGATTATGGATATGGAGGAAAGAGTGGCGCGCGCGGCGACCGGGACGACGATTACGGATATGGAGGAAAGAGTGGCGCGCGCGGCGGCCGGGACGACGATTATTACGGATCCAGCAAGAGTGGCGCGCGCGGCGGGCGGGACGACGATCACGGATATGGAGGAAAGAGTGGCGCGCGCGGTGGCCGGGACGACGATTATTACGGATCCGGAAAGAGTGGCGCCCGCGGCGGCCGGGACGACGATTATGGATATGGAGGAAAGAGTGGCGCGCGCGGCGGCCGGGACGACGATTACGGATATGGAAGAAAGAGTGGCGCGCGCGGCGACCGGGACGACGATTATTACGGATCCAGCAAGAGTGGCGCGCGCGGCGGGCGGGACGACGATTACGGATACAGCAGCAAGAGCTCGGGGCGCAGCGGCCGTGACGATGACGGATATGGGGCGAAGAAGAGCGCAGGTCGTGGCGGGCGGGATTACGACGACGATGACTACGCCAACGACTATTACAAGAACCGGGATTCTGGGAGCCGAGGGGGTGGGGGTGGCCGGTCTGATGCCGGATCCAAAGGGAGCGACAGCGGACATGGGAAGGGCGGTGGTGCCGGGCATTACCGCGGGCTGTACTACGACTATTACGGGTATGGCAAAGGCTCCGGCAAAGGCTACGGGTACGGATACGGTTGGTGACCCTGGGAGCAGAATGCGTGGGTCCGCTGGCGGCCAGCCCCCGTCACTTTGGGGGTGGGGATCGGGGGTTGGGGGGGCACAGCGGGTACACCTGGATTTTGTTGTCTGTGAGACAAGTGTGCGACGCTGTGAGAGCACACCGCCTGCCACCGCACATCACTTTTTAGAGAGAGAATTGTGCTTGTGGCCAGGCTCGGAGAGGGGGAGGGAGGGGGGTTGCGGTCAATTGAGAACGAGGCATTCGCCTGGTGTGTGTGGCAGTGTGTAGGTCCGTGGGCTGTGGGTTGGGACAGCAGAGCAGGCCCTCCACTCAGAGCCGCGGGGTACTTCTGTTGTCACCGCGAAAGGTACCTCTGGCAATTTCGCTGAAGAGCTTTGGGATCTGACTTCTGTTGCTTCCTTCCGCCGTTGTGCCCTGTGGGGGCGACGTGTGCAGCAACACCTGCGTCCCACACCGGGGGCTGCATGCCGGTTCGTCTTTTGAGGAGGGAGTCCTCCACGCGGGGATGGGGGGATGGTTGACCATCCATCAGGTGGGGAGTCCCAAGGATCGGGTGATGTACCCTGCGCAAAGCGCAATGGAGCCCCATCAAATCCATTGGCCGAAGACCGTCGATCAAACGATGGCTGTGACGTTAGCTTGCAGCAAGGGTCAGTGGAAGGGCTGGACGTAGTTTGACACTGTGGGCCTCACTATGGGAGACTTCTGCCGTGGGGGGCCCGGCACAGGGATTCCGGGCCACTGCTTCGCAGTGCCAATGCACAGGTCCGGCGGCGGAGGTGCTTGCGGCTGTCACTGCCCACGCCGACTCGGGCGGTTTCGAAGGGGTCTTCTCCCATTTTCGCGGGCGCGGGTGCGGCCGCATGTCCGTTTGCATACTGCGTCCGGGTCCCGGCAGTCGCCTCACGGCGGAACGCGCGCAGCGCTGGGCGTCCGGTGCACAGAGACAATCCGCGTAACAGTCACGTCAGCGAACCGGCACTGCAAACTGGTATACGGCGTCGTTTTAGATTCGAGGGTGTGGGGCAAAGACCCGCGGTTCTATGGACCCCGGCACCGGCACCACCACCACCACCCAACCCAGCGCAAGCACCACCACTCGCACGCGCGAACGCGAGCATCAGCACGAGCGCCAACCCCCGCACCACCGTCACCATCACTCGCCGAGCAAGGCGCGGCACCAGGCCCCGCAGCAGCACCATCCCCAGCCCTCCGCCTCTGGGGAAGCCGGACGTTCGTTTAGGGGTGGGGGGGGGGTCTTGGAAAAGGGCTCTCATGACAGGGACCATTATTGCCTTGTAACAACGCGGTGGAGCGCTACACTTGTGTGGCCAAAACGACCGGGGGCCAAGTATATAAATACCACCGCCATTGTGGCTACGGTAGTCCCTAGGTCGGTTCTGGGGTCCCCGTCATGGGAGCCTTTTTTTTGGAAGAGGGGGTCCAGCCAGGGGGCTTCAATGACTCCCGCCCCCCAAAGCGAAAGTCCGAGCACCCCTGCACCGCGTCTGCCACCACGGCCCCCAAGCACACGCCCGCACCGGTAGCTGCACCGTCCAATACCACTAGTGTCATCAGCCGCAGGCACTGGCCCTGCCAATCGCATCAGCACCAGCACTGGCACCGACGCGCTTCCCCATCCTGCAAACTCAGTGCAGCTTCTCAATGCAAATGCAACCCCCGGACTGCTTTGACCTATAAACACTAACCCTCAGACCTGAGCAGAGCGCCCTTGACCCGGGAATGTCACCTCGCAGCCCTAACCAAATACCCCAACCCTCCACCCCGAAGCCCCACCTCAGATTATGACTCGAGCGTTGAGAGCCTGTCGATGGCACTGCAATTCGACACCGGAGGGGTGCAGAGGTTGGAGGCTCGTGTGGGTGACTCATCTCTTCAGACAACCGGGTATTTGGAGGGACATGTAGAGGCCATGTGTGGCCTGTGGGGGTGATACGCCTATTCTATGAAATCGGCATGTGGGGTTTGGAGACATGTGGCCTCTAAGGGTTAGATGCCATGGAATGTGCACATGGCGTTCAGCGATCGTATGTGCACCTATTCTATGGAATGGGTGTGCGAAGATTAGTATCGCTGATGCGGCCCTTTCTGTTCACTGGGATTGCCTTAGTCCAATAAGTGTACATCAAGTGGGGCGAGAAATAAACAGAAACAAGCCATGCAAACGCACGCTGGGTACCTTGCGGATGTGAATGCCAGTGGAAGCCATCTCAGAAGCCACCATACACCAGCGCAACAGTGCAGTCATGCTTCGTTTATACGGAGTTAATGCGTGATGTAGGTGGGGGTCCAGGGTGGGTCTTGTGGTGGTGGTGGGGGGAGGGGGGCGATTATTCAAATTTGATTTTTGCTGAGCCAAATGTCGGGTCCAGATTTGTTTAGTGTGAGGGTGTTTGGAGGCTCAGGGCCCTCTGCCCCCCTCTTATGGGCGAAGCCTGATGCGGATGTCCCAGATCTTTGTGCTGTGGGACTCTGTTAGCGGCAACTGATGGCGTTGGGATCGGTTCCGGGCAGTGGGGCTGGCCCGAGGTCATGAGGCCCTCGAATTCCGGCCAGGCACACCCACTGTCACTGTCACTGTCACTGCACCAGAAATGGGCGCACCCGAATACTTGATGCACCGCCATCCCCTGCCCCAAAAAGACATGCGTGGCTGCACACACCCTGCAACACCCCCGGGGGTAAGGGGGGGCTGTTTGGGATACCGTGTGCCTCAACAACCTCTGGCGCACTGTTGGGTACATCCCCACGCACCGCGGAGCCCCAGAAACTTCCGCTGCGGAGGTGCCCTGGGGCATACATGGCGTGCTCCACGCCATGTTTGCCAAGGCGGTCTCACCGATGATCCTGTCGCACCGCGTGGGGGGGGGGGCGACAGCAGCCCGGTGTCCACTGGCGCCTGTTGTTTCGGGACCTGCGCAATCGTTTTCCAACCCCCTCCCCCCCCGACACTCACGCTGGTAGTACCCGAACCCCAACGGCGAACATTGCCCTCAAACTTGCAGCCCCAGAACTCATGGGCTCAGGTCCAACAGGAAGACGTCGAGCTGACACTCTGTGTTGGTGCGCTGGTGTGGAATGGCGACTGGAGCCAGGGTCATAAAGGCCCTGGTGGAGCTGAAGGCAGTGTCTGACCTTTTTCTATCCCTTGGCTGCGAGCCTTCTGGAACCCCCATGGGCCCATCGTCTAACCGTGACCCTCCGAGTGCGCTGCGGCTGAATGCAAACCCTGATTTCCAACGCCGATAAATGTCATCAAGGCATTGAGGCATGTCTTGCACATGCATATGTCAAGGGCGCACCCCCGCAAAGGATGTGTCGAAGCGGTGCGGATGTTGTGGCTCACGGAAGCCTGATGCACATTGTGTTGATGAAGCTGTGTCCTTGCTGCAGGTGCATGTGATGTGATCGCAGGTCGATCTGCAGATTCACTGCCAGCATTCTGACACTGCCCACACTGGTGGTGGCCCCCGGGATGCAGGAGCATGCAGCCCACCGTCACCGGTTGCAGTGCACACCGCCGGGCCTGTGCTGCATTTGCAAAGGAGACAGTCCGAAGTCGCAATATTGAGATTAAAATCTATCTGGCCCAGATTTGGGCTCTGTTTCTGATTCTGTCCCCGTGTTGAGCACTGGGGACCCCCGAGAAGGCAGGTGTCAGGGGTAAGTTGCTTAATTTTTTTTTGGCATAAGTCGCGTTTTTTTTTTAGGCGTTGAAGTTGAACATGGAAAAAAAATTGAAAATGTTTGGCACGTGACTTACACTTTTTTTTGTGACGCGACCTACGCCTAAAAAAAAAGTTATGCGAGTTACGCTTTGATTTTTTTTTTTAAAATTTGTGACTTACGCGTTTTTTCTCACGCGACCTGCGCTTTTTTTGATGCACGACCTACGGCAAAAATAAAAAAGCTAGTCACGCTTTTAAACAAACGCGATTTATGCCGAAAAACAAAAATCCCTCCACAGCTGACCCCCCCCCCCCCTCTGAAGCGTTGGGGACCCCCCCCAGACGGCAGGGGTGATGCAGCCAATCTGCTTAGTTGTTGGCCACTGCTGATTTTGTCCCCCGCTCTGGAGCGTTGGGGACCCCCAGACGGCAGGGGTTATGTCGCCAATCTGCCTAGTTGTGGGCCACTCCTGATTTTGTCCCCTGCTCTGAACCGTTGGGGACCCCCACACGGCAGGAGTGATGTAGCCAATCTGCCCACTTGTGGGTGATTGCTGACTTCGTCCCCCGCTCTAAAGCGTCGGGGAATCTCCAACGCTTCAGAGCAGGGACATAATCAGCGGTGGCCCACAAGTGGGCAGATTGGCTACACCGCCCCTGCCGTCTGGGGGGTCCCCAACACTCTAGAGCGGGGGACAAAATCAGCAGTGCCCCACACGTGGGCAGATTGGCTACATCACCCCTGCTGTCTGGCGGATCCTCAACGCTTCACAACGGGGGGCAAAATCAGCAGTGGCCCACAAGTGGGTTAATTCGCTACACCACCCCTGCCATCTGGGGCGTCCCCAACGCTTTAGAGTGCAGAAAAAAATCACCAGTGTCCTCCACTCTGAGGTGGTGGGGATCCCCCAGACGGCAGTGGTGATGTAGCCAATCTGCCCACTTCTGATTTTGTACCCCGCTCTGTTGGTGATCCCCTTGATGGCAGGGGTGATGTCGCCAATCTGCCCACTTGTGGGCAGATTGGCACTTGTGGGCCAGTGCTGATTTTGTGGGTCTGTAGTGAAACCTAGTAAAATTTTTTTTTTTTAAAAAGGTTTTTTTTTTTACTAGGTAACAGTTTACTAGGTAACACGTTTTTTTACTAGGTATTGGGAACCTAGTAAAAAAAAAAACTTTTTTTTACTAGATTTTCAAACCTAGTAAAAAAAAAGTTTTTGTTTTTACTAGGTTTCAGAACCTAGTAAAAACAAAAATTTTTTTTATTACTAGGTTACTGGGTAGCCACCTTGCCCACTTGTGGGCCACTTCTGAATTTGCCCCCCGCTCTGCAGCGGTGGGGCTCCCCGATACGGCAGGGGTGAGGTAGCCACTTTGCCCACTTGTGGGCCACTTCTGATTCTGCCCCCCGCTCTGCAGCGGTGGGGATCCCCGATACGGCAGGGGAGGTAGCCAATTTGCCCG
Organism: Eutreptiella sp. 'Long Island Sound 2002'; assembly: GCA_964036045.1. Taxonomy (NCBI): domain Eukaryota; phylum Euglenozoa; class Euglenophyceae; order Eutreptiales; family Eutreptiaceae; genus Eutreptiella; species Eutreptiella sp. 'Long Island Sound 2002'. The sequence continues at coordinate 69,617,167 of OZ038387.1, read as the reverse complement.
CTTGTGGGCCACTTCTGATTCTGCCCCCCGCTCTGCAGCGGTGGGGCTCCCCGATACGGCAGGGGTGAGGTAGCCACTTTGCCCACTTGTGGGCCACTTCTGATTCTTCCCCCCGCTCTGAAGCGGTGGGGCTCCCCGATGCGGCAGGGGTGAGGTAGCCAATTTGCCCACTTGTGGGCCACTTCTGATTTTGCCCCCCGCTCTGAAGCGGTGGGGATCCCCGATACGGCAGGGGTGAGGTAGCCAATTTGCCCACTTGTGGGCCACTTCTGATTTTGCCCCCCGCTCTGCAGCGGTGGGGATCCCCGATACGGCAGGGGTGAGGTAGCCACTTTGCCCACTTGTGGGCCACTTCTGATTTTGCCCCCCGCTCTGCAGCGGTGGGGACCCCCGATACGGCAGGGGTGAGGTAGCCAATTTGCCCACTTGTGGGCCACTTCTGATTTTGCCCCCCGCTCTGAAGCGGTGGGGCTCCCCGATACGGCAGGGGTGAGGTAGCCACTTTGCCCACTTGTGGGCCACTTCTGATTTTGCCCCCCGCTCTGCAGCGGTGGGGCTCCCCGATACGGCAGGGGTGAGGTAGCCAATTTACCCACTTGTGGGCCACTTCTGATTTTGCCCCCCGCTCTGAAGCAGTGGGGCTCCCCGATACGGCAGGGGTGAGGTAGCCACTTCGCCCACTTGTGGGCCACTTCTGATTTTGCCCCCCGCTCTGCAGCGGTGGGGATCCCCGATACGGCAGGGGTGAGGTAGCCACTTTGCCCACTTGTGGGCCACTTCTGATTTTGCCCCCCGCTCTGCAGCGGTGGGGCTCCCCGATACGGCAGGGGTGAGGTAGCCACTTTGCCCACTTGTGGGCCACTTCTGATTTTGCCCCCCGCTCTGCAGCGGTGGGGATCCCCGATACGGCAGGGGTGAGGTAGCCACTTCGCCCACTTGTGGGCCACTTCTGATTTTGCCCCCCGCTGTGCAGCGGTGGGGCTCCCCGATACGGCAGGGGTGAGGTAGCCACTTCGCCCACTTGTGGGCCACTTCTGATTCTGCCCCCCGCTCTGCAGCGGTGGGGCTCCCCGATACGGCAGGGGTGAGGTAGCCACTTTGCCCACTTGTGGGCCACTTCTGATTTTGCCCCCCGCTCTGCAGCGGTGGGGCTCCCCGATGCGGCAGGGGTGAGGTAGCCACTTTGCCCACTTGTGGGCCACTTCTGATTTTGCCCCCCGCTCTGCAGCGGTGGGGCTCCCCGATACGGCAGGGGTGAGGTAGCCACTTTGCCCACTTGTGGGCCACTTCTGATTTTGCCCCCCGCTCTGCAGCGGTGGGGATCCCCGATACGGCAGGGGTGAGGTAGCCACTTTGCCCACTTGTGGGCCACTTCTGATTTTGCCCCCCGCTCTGCAGCGGTGGGGATCCCCGATACGGCAGGGGTGAGGTAGCCAATTTGCCCACTCGTGGGCCACTTCTGATTTTGCCCCCCGCTCTGAAGCGGTGGGGCTCCCCGATACGGCAGGGGTGAGGTAGTCACTTTGCCCACTTGTGGGCCACTTCTGATTTTGCCCCCCGCTTTGCAGCGGAGGGGATCCCCGATACGGCAGGGGTGAGGTAGCCAATTTGCCCACTTGTGGGCCACTTCTGATTTTGCCCCCCGCTCTGCAGCGGTGGGGATCCCCGATACGGCAGGGCTCAGGTAGCCACTTTGCCCACTTGTGGGCCACTTCTGATTTTGCCCCCCGCTCTGCAGCGGTGGGGCTCCCCGATACGGCAGGGGTGAGGTAGCCACTTTGCCCACTTGTGGGCCACTTCTGATTTTGCCCCCCGCTCTGCAGCGGTGGGGCTCCCCGATACGGCAGGGGTGAGGTAGCCACTTCGCCCACTTGTGGGCCACTTCTGATTTTGCCCCCCGCTCTGCAGCGGTGGGGATCCCCGATACGGCAGGTGTGAGGTAGCCAATTTGCCCACTTGTGGGCCACTTCTGATTTTGCCCCCCGCTCTGAAGCGGTGGGGCTCCCCGATACGGCAGGGGTGAGGTAGCCACTTTGCCCACTTGTGGGCCACTTCTGATTTTGCCCCCCGCTCTGCAGCGGTGGGGCTCCCCGATACGGCAGGGGTGAGGTAGCCAATTTGCCCACTTGTGGGCCACTTCTGATTTTGCCCCCCGCTCTGAAGCAGTGGGGCTCCCCGATACGGCAGTGGTGAGGTAGCCACTTCGCCCACTTGTGGGCCACTTCTGATTTTGCCCCCCGCTGTGAAGCGGTTGGGCACCCCGATACGGCAGGGGTGAGGTAGCCACTTTGCCCACTTGTGGGCCACTTCTGATTTTGCCCCCCGCTCTGCAGCGGTGGGGCTCCCCGATACGGCAGGGGTGAGGTAGCCACTTTGCCCACTTGTGGGCCACTTCTGATTCTGCCCCCCGCTCTGCAGCGGTGGGGCTCCCCCATACGGCAGGGCTGAGGTAGCCAATTTGCCCACTTGTGGGCCACTTCTGATTTTGCCCCCCGCTCTGCAGCGGTGGGGATCCCCGATACGGCAGGGGTGAGGTAGCCACTTCGCCCACCTGTGGGCCACTTCTGATTTTGCCCCCCGCTCTGAAGCGGTGGGGATCTCCGATACGGCAGGGGTGAGGTAGCCAATTTGCCCACTTGTGGGCCACTTCTGATTCTGCCCCCCGCCCTGAAGCGGTGGGGCTCCCCGATACGGCAGGGGTGAGGTAGCCACTTCGCCCACTTGTGGGCCACTTCTGATTTTGCCCCCCGCTCTGCAGCTGTGGGGATCCCCGATACGGCAGGGGTGAGGTAGCCAATTTGCCCACTTGTGGGCCACTTCTGATCCTTCCCCCCGCTCTGCAGCGGTGGGGCTCCCCGATACGGCAGGGGTGAGGTAGCCACTTTGCCCACTTGTGGGCCACTTCTGATTTTGCCCCCCGCTCTGCAGCGGTGGGGCTCCCCGATACGGCAAGTGTGAGGTAGCCACTTTGCCCACTTGTGGGCCACTTCTGATTTTGCCCCCCGCTCTGAAGCAGTGGGGCTCCCCGATACGGCAGGGGTGAGGTAGCCAATTTGCCCACTTGTGGGCCACTTCTGATTTTGCCCCCCGCTCTGCAGCGGTGGGGCACCCCGATACGGCAGGGGTGAGGTAGCCAATTTGCCCACTTGTGGGCCACTTCTGATTTTGCCCCCCGCTCTGAAGCGGAGGGGATCCCCGATACGGCAGGGGTGAGGTAGCCAATTTGCCCACTAGTGGGCCACTTCTGATTTTGCCCCCCGCTCTGCAGCGGTGGGGATCCCCGATACGGGAGGGGTGAGGTAGCCAATTTGCCCACTTGTGGGCCACTTCTGATTTTGCCCCCCGCTCTGCAGCGGTGGGGCTCCCCGATACGGCAGGGGTGAGGTAGCCACTTTGCCCACTTGTGGGCCACTTCTGATTTTGCCCCCCGCTCTGCAGCGGTGGGGACCCCCGATACGGCAGGGGTGAGGTAGCCACTTTGCCCACTTGTGGGCCACTTCTGATTTTGCCCCCCGCTCTGCAGCGGTGGGGCTCCCCGATACGGCAGGTGTGAGGTAGCCACTTCGCCCACTTGTGGGCCACTTCTGATTTTGCCCCCCGCTCTGCAGCTGTGGGGATCCCCGATACGGCAGGGGTGAGGTAGCCAATTTGCCCACTCGTGGGCCACTTCTGATTTTGCCCCCCGCTCTGCAGCGGTGGGGCTCCCCGATACGGCAGGGGTGAGGTAGCCACTTTGCCCACTTGTGGGCCACTTCTGATTTTGCCCCCCGCTGTGAAGCAGTGGGGATCCCCGATACGGCAGGGGTGAGGTAGCCAATTTGCCCACTCGTGGGCCACTTCTGATTTTGCCCCCCGCTCTGCAGCGGTGGGGACCCCCGATACGGCAGGGGTGAGGTAGCCACTTTGCCCACTTGTGGGCCACTTCTGATTTTGCCCCCCGCTCTGCAGCGGTGGGGATCCCCGATACGGCAGGTGTGAGGTAGCCACTTCGCCCACTTGTGGGCCACTTCTGATTTTGCCCCCCGCTCTGCAGCTGTGGGGATCCCCGATACGGCAGGGGTGAGGTAGCCAATTTGCCCACTCGTGGGCCACTTCTGATTTTGCCCCCCGCTCTGCAGCGGTGGGGCTCCCCGATACGGCAGGGGTGAGGTAGCCAATTTGCCCACTTGTGGGCCATTTCTGATTTTGCCCCCCGCTGTGAAGCAGTGGGGCTCCCCGATACGGCAGGGGTGAGGTAGCCACTTTGCCCACTTGTGGGCCACTTCTGATTTTGCCCCCCGCTCTGCAGCGGTGGGGATCCCCGATACGGCAGGGGTGAGGTAGCCACTTTGCCCACTTGTGGGCCACTTCTGATTTTGCCCCCCGCTCTGAAGCGGTGGGACTCCCCGATACGGCAGGGGTGAGGTAGCCACTTTGCCCACTTGTGGGCCACTTCTGATTTTGCCGCCCGCTCTGCAGCGGTGGGGATCCCCGATACGGCAGGGGTGAGGTAGCCACTTCGCCCACTTGTGGGCCACTTCTGATTTTGCCCCCCGCTCTGCAGCGGTGGGGATCCCCGATACGGCAGGGGTGAGGTAGCCAATTTGCCCACTTGTGGGCCACTTCTGATTGTGCCCCCCGCTCTGAAGCGGTGGGGCTCCCCGATACGGCAGGGGTGAGGTAGCCACTTTGCCCACTTGTGGGCCACTTCTGATTTTGCCCCCCGCTCTGCAGCGGTGGGGCTCCCCGATACGGCAGGGGTGAGGTAGCCAATTTGCCCACTTGTGGGCCACTTCTGATTTTGCCCCCCGCTCTGAAGCGGTGGGGCTCCCCGATACGGCAGGGGTGAGGTAGCCACTTTGCCCACTTGTGGGCCACTTCTGATTTTGCCCCCCGCTCTGCAGCGGTGGGGCTCCCCGATACGGCAGGGGTGAGGTAGCCAATTTGCCCACTTGTGGGCCACTTCTGATTTTGCCCCCCGCTCTGCAGCGGTGGGGATCCCCGATACGGCAGGGGTGAGGTAGCCACTTCGCCCACTTGTGGGCCACTTCTGATTTTGCCCCCCGCTCTGCAGCGGTGGGGCTCCCCGATACGGCAGGGGTGAGGTAGCCACTTTGCCCACTTGTGGGCCACTTCTGATTTTGCCCCCCGCTCTGCAGCGGTGGGGCTCCCCGATACGGCAGGGGTGAGGTAGCCAATTTGCCCACTTGTGGGCCACTTCTGATTTTGCCCCCCGCTCTGCAGCGGTGGGGATCCCCGATACGGCAGGGGTGAGGTAGCCACTTCGCCCACCTGTGGGCCACTTCTGATTTTGCCCCCCGCTCTGAAGCGGTGGGGATCCCCGATACGGCAGGTGTGAGGTAGCCAATTTGCCCACTTGTGGGCCACTTCTGATTCTGCCCCCCGCTCTGCAGCGGTGGGGCTCCCCGATACGGCAGGGGTGAGGTAGCCACTTCGCCCACTTGTGGGCCACTTCTGATTCTGCCCCCTGCTCTGCAGCTTTGGGGATCCCCGATACGGCAGGGGTGAGGTAGCCAATTTGCCCACTTGTGGGCCACTTCTGATCCTTCCCCCCGCTCTGCAGCGGTGGGGCTCCCCGATACGGCAGGGGTGAGGTAGCCAATTTGCCCACTTGTGGGCCACTTCTGATTTTGCCCCCCGCTCTGCAGCGGTGGGGATCCCCGATACGGCAGGGGTGAGGTAGCCACTTTGCCCACTTGTGGGCCACTTCTGATTTTGCCCCCCGCTCTGCAGCGGTGGGGCTCCCCGATACGGCAGGGGTGAGGTAGCCACTTTGCCCACTTGTGGGCCACTTCTGATTTTGCCCCCCGCTCTGAAGCAGTGGGGCTCCCCGATACGGCAGGGGTGAGGTAGCCACTTCGCCCACTTGTGGGCCACTTCTGATTTTGCCCCCCGCTCTGCAGCGGTGGGGATCCCCGATACGGCAGGGGTGAGGTAGCCAATTTGCCCACTTGTGGGCCACTTCTGATTTTGCCCCCCGCTCCGAAGCGGAGGGGATCCCCGATACGGCAGGGGTGAGGTAGCCAATTTGCCCACTTGTGGGCCACTTCTGATTTTGCCCCCCGCTCTGCAGCGGTGGGGCTCCCCGATACGGCAGGGGTGAGGTAGCCAATTTGCCCACTTGTGGGCCACTTCTGATTTTGCCCCCCGCTCTGCAGCGGTGGGGCTCCCCGATACGGCAGGGGTGAGGTAGCCACTTTGCCCACTTGTGGGCCACTTCTGATTTTGCCCCCCGCTCTGAAGCAGTGGGGCTCCCCGATACGGCAGGGGTGAGGTAGCCACTTCGCCCACTTGTGGGCCACTTCTGATTTTGCCCCCCGCTCTGCAGCGGTGGGGCACCCCGATACGGCAGGGGTGAGGTAGCCAATTTGCCCACTTGTGGGCCACTTCTGATTTTGCCCCCCGCTCCGAAGCGGAGGGGATCCCCGATACGGCAGGGGTGAGGTAGCCAATTTGCCCACTTGTGGGCCACTTCTGATTTTGCCCCCCGCTCTGCAGCGGTGGGGCTCCCCGATACGGCAGGGGTGAGGTAGCCAATTTGCCCACTTGTGGGCCACTTCTGATTTTGCCCCCCGCTCTGCAGCGGTGGGGCTCCCCGATACGGCAGGGGTGAGGTAGCCACTTTGCCCACTTGTGGGCCACTTCTGATTTTGCCCCCCGCTCTGCAGCGGAGGGGATCCCCGATACGGCAGGGGTGAGGTAGCCACTTTGCCCACTTGTGGGCCACTTGTGATTCTGCCCCCCGCTCTGCAGCGGTGGGGCTCCCCGATACGGCAGGGGTGAGGTAGCCAATTTGCCCACTTGTGGGCCACTTCTGATTTTGCCCCCCGCTCTGCAGCGGTGGGGATCCCCGATACGGGAGGGGTGAGGTAGCCACTTCGCCCACCTGTGGGCCACTTCTGATTTTGCCCCCCGCTCTGAAGCGGTGGGGATCCCCGATACGGCAAGTGTGAGGTAGCCAATTTGCCCACTTGTGGGCCACTTCTGATTCTGCCCCCCGCTGTGAAGCGGTTGGGCTCCCCGATACGGCAGGGGTGAGGTAGCCAATTTGCCCACTTGTGGGCCACTTCTGATTCTGCCCCCCGCTCTGCAGCTGTGGGGATCCCCGATACGGCAGGGGTGAGGTAGCCACTTCGCCCACTTGTGGGCCACTTCTGATTTTGCCCCCCGCTCTGCAGCGGTGGGGATCCCCGATACGGGAGGGGTGAGGTAGCCACTTCGCCCACCTGTGGGCCACTTCTGATTTTGCCCCCCGCTCTGAAGCGGTGGGGATCCCCGATACGGCAAGTGTGAGGTAGCCAATTTGCCCACTTGTGGGCCACTTCTGATTCTGCCCCCCGCTGTGAAGCGGTTGGGCCCCCCGATACGGCAGGGGTGAGGTAGCCAATTTGCCCACTTGTGGGCCACTTCTGATCCTTCCCCCCGCTCTGCAGCGGTGGGGCTCCCCGATACGGCAGGGGTGAGGTAGCCACTTTGCCCACTTGTGGGCCACTTCTGATTTTGCCCCCCGCTATGCAGCGGTGGGGCTTCCCGATACGGCAGGGGTGAGGTAGCCACTTTGCCCACTTGTGGGCCACTTCTGATTTTGCCCCCCGCTCTAAAGCAGTGGGGCTCCCCGATACGGCAGGGGTGAGGTAGCCACTTCGCCCACTTGTGGGCCACTTCTGATTTTGCCCCCCGCTCTGCAGCGGTGGGGATCCCCGATACGGCAGGGGTGAGGTAGCCACTTTGCCCACTTGTGGGCCACTTCTGATTTTGCCTCCCGCTCTGCAGCGGTGGGGCTCCCCGATACGGCAGGTGTGAGGTAGCCACTTTGCCCACTTGTGGGCCACTTCTGATTTTGCCCCCCGCTCTGCAGCGGTGGGGATCCCCGATACGGCAGGGGTGAGGTGGCCACTTTGCCCACTTGTGGGCCACTTCTGATTTTGCCCCCCGCTCTGCAGCGGTGGGGATCCCCGATACGGCAGGTGTGAGGTAGCCACTTTGCCCACTTGTGGGCCACTTCAGATTCTGCCCCCCGCTTTGAAGCGGTGGGGCTCCCCGATACGGCAGGGGTGAGGTAGCCACTTTGCCCACTTGTGGGCCACTTCTGATTTTGCCCCCCGCTCTGCAGCGGTGGGGCTCCCCGATACGGCAGGGGTGAGGTAGCCACTTTGCCCACTTGTAGGCCACTTCTGATTTTGCCCCCCGCTCTGAAGCAGTGGGGCTCCCCGATACGGCAGGGGTGAGGTAGCCACTTCGCCCACTTGTGGGCCACTTCTGATTTTGCCCCCCGCTCTGCAGCGGTGGGGCACCCCGATACGGCAGGGGTGAGGTAGCCAATTTGCCCACTTGTGGGCCACTTCTGATTTTGCCCCCCGCTCCGAAGCGGAGGGGATCCCCGATACGGCAGGGGTGAGGTAGCCAATTTGCCCACTTGTGGGCCACTTCTGATTTTGCCCCCCGCTCTGCAGCGGTGGGGCTCCCCGATACGGCAGGGGTGAGGTAGCCAATTTGCCCACTTGTGGGCCACTTCTGATTTTGCCCCCCGCTCTGCAGCGGTGGGGCTCCCCGATACGGCAGGGGTGAGGTAGCCACTTTGCCCACTTGTGGGCCACTTCTGATTTTGCCCCCCGCTCTGCAGCGGAGGGGATCCCCGATACGGCAGGGGTGAGGTAGCCACTTTGCCCACTTGTGGGCCACTTCTGATTCTGCCCCCCGCTCTGCAGCGGTGGGGCTCCCCGATACGGCAGGGGTGAGGTAGCCAATTTGCCCACTTGTGGGCCACTTCTGATTTTGCCCCCCGCTCTGCAGCGGTGGGGATCCCCGATACGGGAGGGGTGAGGTAGCCACTTCGCCCACCTGTGGGCCACTTCTGATTTTGCCCCCCGCTCTGCAGCGGTGGGGATCCCCGATACGGCAAGTGTGAGGTAGCCAATTTGCCCACTTGTGGGCCACTTCTGATTCTGCCCCCCGCTGTGAAGCGGTTGGGCTCCCCGATACGGCAGGGGTGAGGTAGCCACTTTGCCCACTTGTGGGCCACTTCTGATTTTGCCCCCCGCTCTGCAGCTGTGGGGATCCCCGATACGGCAGGGGTGAGGTAGCCACTTCGCCCACTTGTGGGCCACTTCTCATCCTTCCCCCCGCTCTGCAGCGGTGGGGCTCCCCGATACGGCAGGGGTGAGGTAGCCACTTTGCCCACTTGTGGGCCACTTCTGATTTTGCCCCCCGCTCTGCAGCGGTGGGGCTCCCCGATACGGCAGGGGTGAGGTAGCCGCTTTGCCCACTTGTGGGCCACTTCTGATTTTGCCCCCCGCTCTGCAGCGGTGGGGCTCCCCGATACGGCAGGGGTGAGGTAGCCACTTCGCCCACTTGTGGGCCACTTCTGATTTTGCCCCCCGCTCTGCAGCGGTGGGGCTCCCCGATACGGCAGGTGTGAGGTAGCCAATTTGCCCACTTGTGGGCCACTTCTGATTCTGCCCCCCGCTCTGCAGCGGTGGGGATCCCCGATACGGCAGGGGTGAGGTAGCCACTTCGCCCACCTGTGGGCCACTTCTGATTTTGCCTCCCGCTCTGAAGCAGTGGGGCTCCCCGATACGGCAGGGGTGAGGTAGCCACTTCGCCCACTTGTGGGCCACTTCTGATTTTGCCCCCCGCTCTGCAGCGGTGGGGCACCCGGATACGGCAGGGGTGAGGTAGCCAATTTGCCCACTTGTGGGCCACTTCTGATTTTGCCCCCCGCTCCGAAGCGGAGGGGATCCCCGATACGGCAGGGGTGAGGTAGCCAATTTGCCCACTTGTGGGCCACTTCTGATTTTGCCCCCCGCTCTGCAGCGGTGGGGCTCCCCGATACGGCAGGGGTGAGGTAGCCAATTTGCCCACTTGTGGGCCACTTCTGATTTTGCCCCCCGCTCTGCAGCGGAGGGGATCCCCGATACGGCAGGGGTGAGGTAGCCACTTTGCCCACTTGTGGGCCACTTGTGATTCTGCCCCCCGCTCTGCAGCGGTGGGGCTCCCCGATACGGCAGGGGTGAGGTAGCCAATTTGCCCACTTGTGGGCCACTTCTGATTTTGCCCCCCGCTCTGCAGCGGTGGGGATCCCCGATACGGGAGGGGTGAGGTAGCCACTTCGCCCACCTGTGGGCCACTTCTGATTTTGCCCCCCGCTCTGAAGCGGTGGGGATCCCCGATACGGCAAGTGTGAGGTAGCCAATTTGCCCACTTGTGGGCCACTTCTGATTCTGCCCCCCGCTGTGAAGCGGTTGGGCTCCCCGATACGGCAGGGGTGAGGTAGCCACTTTGCCCACTTGTGGGCCACTTCTGATTTTGCCCCCCGCTCTGCAGCTGTGGGGATCCCCGATACGGCAGGGGTGAGGTAGCCACTTTGCCCACTTGTGGGCCACTTCTGATCCTTCCCCCCGCTCTGCAGCGGTGGGGCTCCCCGATACGGCAGGGGTGAGGTAGCCACTTTGCCCACTTGTGGGCCACTTCTGATTTTGCCCCCCGCTCTGCAGCGGTGGGGCTCCCCGATACGGCAGGGGTGAGGTAGCCACTTTGCCCACTTGTGGGCCACTTCTGATTTTGCCCCCCGCTCTGAAGCGGAGGGGCTCCCCGATACGGCAGGGGTGAGGTAGCCACTTCGCCCACTTGTGGGCCACTTCTGATTTTGCCCCCCGCTCTGCAGCGGTGGGGCACCCCGATACGGCAGGGGTGAGGTAGCCAATTTGCCCACTTGTGGGCCACTTCTGATTTTGCCCCCCGCTCTGAAGCGGAGGGGATCCCCGATACGGCAGGGGTGAGGTAGCCAATTTGCCCACTTGTGGGCCACTTCTGATTTTGCCCCCCGCTCTGCAGCGGTGGGGCTCCCCGATACGGCAGGGGTGAGGTAGCCAATTTGCCCACTTGTGGGCCACTTCTGATTTTGCCCCCCGCTCTGCAGCGGTGGGGCTCCCCGATACGGCAGGGGTGAGGTAGCCACTTTGCCCACTTGTGGGCCACTTCTGATTTTGCCCCCCGCTCTGCAGCGGAGGGGATCCCCGATACGGCAGGGGTGAGGTAGCCACTTTGCCCACTTGTGGGCCACTTCTGATTTTGCTCCCCGCTCTGCAGCGGTGGGGCTCCCCGATACGGCAGGGGTGAGGTAGCCAATTTGCCCACTTGTGGGCCACTTCTGATTTTGCCCCCCGCTTTGCAGCGGTGGGGATCCCCGATACGGCAGGGGTGAGGTAGCCACTTCGCCCACTTGTGGGCCACTTCTGATTTTGCCCCCCGCTCTGAAGCGTTGGGGATCCCCGATACGGCAGGTGTGAGGTAGCCAATTTGCCCACTTGTGGGCCACTTCTGATTCTGCCCCCCGCTCTGAAGCAGTGGGGCTCCCCGATACGGCAGGGGTGAGGTAGCCACTTCGCCCACTTGTGGGCCACTTCTGATTTTGCCCCCCGCTCTGCAGCTGTGGGGCTCCCCGATACGGCAGGGGTGAGGTAGCCAATTTGCCCACTTGTGGGCCACTTCTGATCCTTCCCCCCGCTCTGCAGCGGTGGGGCTCCCCGATACGGCAGGGGTGAGGTAGCCAATTTGCCCACTTGTGGGCCACTTCTGATTTTGCCCCCCGCTCTGCAGCGGTGGGGCTCCCCGATACGGCAGGGGTGAGGTAGCTACTTTGCCCACTTGTGGGCCACTTCTGATTTTGCCCCCCGCTCTAAAGCAGTTGGGCTCCCCGATACGGCAGGGGTGAGGTAGCCACTTCGCCCACTTGTGGGCCACTTCTGATTTTGCCCCCCGCTCTGCAGCGGTGGGGCTCCCCGATACAGCAGGGCTGAGGTAGCCACTTTGCCCACTTGTGGGCCACTTCTGATTTTGCCCCCCGCTCTGCAGCGGTGGGGCTCCCCGATACGGCAGGGGTGAGGTAGCCAATTTGCCCACTTGTGGGCCACTTCTGATTTTGCCCCCCGCTCTAAAACGGAGGAGATCCCCGATACGGCAGGGGTGAGGTAGCCAATTTGCCCACTTGTGGGCCACTTCTGATTTTGCCCCCCGCTCTGCAGCGGTGGAGCTCCCTGATACGGCAGGGGTGAGGTACCCAATTTGCCCACTTGTGGGCCACTTCTGATTTTGCCCCCCGCTCTGCAGTGGTGGGGCTCCCCGATACGGCAGGGGTGAGGTAGCCACTTTGCCCACTTGTGGGCCACTTCTGATTTTGCCCCCCGCTTCGCAGCGGTGGGGCTCCCCGATACGGCAGGGGTGAGGTAGCCACTTTGCCCACTTGTGGGCCACTTCTGATTTTGCCCCCCGCTCTGCAGCGGAGGGGACCCGATACGGCAGGGGTGAGGTAGCCACTTTGCCCACTTGTGGGCCACTTCTGATTCTGCCCCCCGCTGTGCAGCGGTGGGGCTCCCCGATACGGCAGGGGTGAGGTAGCCACTTTGCCCACTTGTGGGCCACTTCTGATTCTGCCCCCCACTCTGCAGCGGTGGGGCTCCCCGATACGGCAGGGGTGAGGTAGCCAATTTGCCCACTTGTGGGCCACTTCTGATTCTGCCCCCCGCTCTGCAGCGGTGGGGATCCCCGATACGGCAGGGGTGAGGTAGCCACTTTGCCCACTTGTGGGCCACTTCTGATTTTGCCTCCCGCTCTGAAGTGGAGGGGCTCCCCGATACGGCAGGGGTGAGGTAGCCAATTTGCCCACTTGTGGGCCACTTCTGATTTTGCCCCCCGCTCTGAAGCGGAGGGGATCCCCGATACGGCAGGGGTGAGGTAGCCAATTTGCCCACTTGTGGGCCACTTCTGATTTTGCCCCCCGCTCTGCAGCGGTGGGGCTCCCCGATACGGCAGGGGTGAGGTAGCCACTCTGCCCACTTGTGGGCCACTTCTGATTCTGCCCCCCGCTCTGCAGCGGTGCGGCTCCCCGATACGGCAGGGGTGAGGTAGCCACTTTGCCCACTTGTGGGCCACTTCTGATTCTGCCCCCCGCTCTGCAGCGGTGGGGCTCCCCGATACGGCAGGGGTGAGGTAGCCACTTTGCCCACTTGTGGGCCACTTCTGATTTTGCCCCCCGCTCTGCAGCGGTGGGGATCCCCGATACGGCAGGGGTGAGGTAGCCAATTTGCCCACTTGTGGGCCACTTCTGATTTTGCCCCCCGCTCTGCAGCGGTGGGGCTCCCCGATACGGCAGGGGTGAGGTAGCCACTTTGCCCACTTGTGGGCCACTTCTGATTTTGCCCCCCGCTCTGCAGCGGTGGGGATCCCCGATACGGCAGGGGTGAGGTAGCCAATTTGCCCACTTGTGGGCCACTTCTGATTTTGCCCCCCGCTCTGCAGCGGTGGGGCTCCCCGATACGGCAGGGGTGAGGTAGCCACTTTTCCCACTTGTGGGCCACTTCTGATTCTGCCCCCCGCTCTGCAGCGGTGGGGCTCCCCGATACGGCAGGGGTGAGGTAGCCAATTTGCCCACTTGTGCGCCACTTCTGATTTTGCCCCCCGCTCTGCAGCGGTGGGGATCCCCGATACGGCAGGGGTGAGATAGCCACTTCGCCCACTTGTGGGCCACTTCTGATTTTGCCTCCCGCTCTGAAGCGGAGGGGCTCCCCGATACGGCAGGGGTGAGGTAGCCAATTTGCCCACTTGTGGGCCACTTCTGATTCTGCCCCCCGCTCTGCAGCGGTGGGGATCCCCGATACGGCAGGGGTGAGGTAGCCAATTTGCCCACTTGTGGGCCACTTCTGATTCTGCCCCCCGCTCTGCAGCGGTGGGGATCCCCGATACGGCAGGGGTGAGGTAGCCAATTTGCCCACTTGTGGGCCACTTCTGATCCTTCCCCCCGCTCTGCAGCGGTGGGGCTCACCGATACGGCAGGGGTGAGGTAGCCACTTTGCCCACTTGTGGGCCACTTCTGATTTTGCCCCCCGCTTCGCAGCGGTGGGGCTCCCCGATACGGCAGGGGTGAGGTAGCCACTTTGCCCACTTGTGGGCCACTTCTGATTTTGCCCCCCGCTCTGCAGCGGAGGGGACCCGATACGGCAGGGGTGAGGTAGCCACTTTGCCCACTTGTGGGCCACTTCTGATTCTGCCCCCCGCTGTGCAGCGGTGGGGCTCCCCGATACGGCAGGGGTGAGGTAGCCACTTTGCCCACTTGTGGGCCACTTCTGATTCTGCCCCCCACTCTGCAGCGGTGGGGCTCCCCGATACGGCAGGGGTGAGGTAGCCAATTTGCCCACTTGTGGGCCACTTCTGATTCTGCCCCCCGCTCTGCAGCGGTGGGGATCCCCGATACGGCAGGGGTGAGGTAGCCACTTTGCCCACTTGTGGGCCACTTCTGATTTTGCCTCCCGCTCTGAAGTGGAGGGGCTCCCCGATACGGCAGGGGTGAGGTAGCCAATTTGCCCACTTGTGGGCCACTTCTGATTTTGCCCCCCGCTCTGAAGCGGAGGGGATCCCCGATACGGCAGGGGTGAGGTAGCCAATTTGCCCACTTGTGGGCCACTTCTGATTTTGCCCCCCGCTCTGCAGCGGTGGGGCTCCCCGATACGGCAGGGGTGAGGTAGCCACTCTGCCCACTTGTGGGCCACTTCTGATTCTGCCCCCCGCTCTGCAGCGGTGCGGCTCCCCGATACGGCAGGGGTGAGGTAGCCACTTTGCCCACTTGTGGGCCACTTCTGATTCTGCCCCCCGCTCTGCAGCGGTGGGGCTCCCCGATACGGCAGGGGTGAGGTAGCCACTTTGCCCACTTGTGGGCCACTTCTGATTTTGCCCCCCGCTCTGCAGCGGTGGGGATCCCCGATACGGCAGGGGTGAGGTAGCCAATTTGCCCACTTGTGGGCCACTTCTGATTTTGCCCCCCGCTCTGCAGCGGTGGGGCTCCCCGATACGGCAGGGGTGAGGTAGCCACTTTGCCCACTTGTGGGCCACTTCTGATTTTGCCCCCCGCTCTGCAGCGGTGGGGATCCCCGATACGGCAGGGGTGAGGTAGCCAATTTGCCCACTTGTGGGCCACTTCTGATTTTGCCCCCCGCTCTGCAGCGGTGGGGCTCCCCGATACGGCAGGGGTGAGGTAGCCACTTTTCCCACTTGTGGGCCACTTCTGATTCTGCCCCCCGCTCTGCAGCGGTGGGGCTCCCCGATACGGCAGGGGTGAGGTAGCCAATTTGCCCACTTGTGCGCCACTTCTGATTTTGCCCCCCGCTCTGCAGCGGTGGGGATCCCCGATACGGCAGGGGTGAGATAGCCACTTCGCCCACTTGTGGGCCACTTCTGATTTTGCCTCCCGCTCTGAAGCGGAGGGGCTCCCCGATACGGCAGGGGTGAGGTAGCCAATTTGCCCACTTGTGGGCCACTTCTGATTCTGCCCCCCGCTCTGCAGCGGTGGGGATCCCCGATACGGCAGGGGTGAGGTAGCCAATTTGCCCACTTGTGGGCCACTTCTGATTCTGCCCCCCGCTCTGCAGCGGTGGGGATCCCCGATACGGCAGGGGTGAGGTAGCCAATTTGCCCACTTGTGGGCCACTTCTGATCCTTCCCCCCGCTCTGCAGCGGTGGGGCTCACCGATACGGCAGGGGTGAGGTAGCCACTTTGCCCACTTGTGGGCCACTTCTGATTTTGCCCCCCGCTCTGCAGCGGTGGGGCTCCCGGATACGGCAGGGGTGAGGTAGCCACTTTGCCCACTTGTGGGCCACTTCTGATTTTGCCCCCCGCTCTGCAGCGGTGGGGATCCCCGATACGGCAGGGGTGAGGTAGCCAATTTGCCCACTTGTGGGCCACTTTTGATTCTGCCCCCCGCTCTGCAGCGGTGGGGCTCCCCGATACGGCAGGGGTGAGGTAGCCACTTTGCCCACTTGTGGGCCACTTCTGATTTTGCCCCCCGCTCTGCAGCGGTGGGGATCCCCGATACGGCAGGGGTGAGGTAGCCACTTTGCCCACTTGTGGGCCACTTCTGATTTTGCCCCCCGCTCTGCAGCGGTGGGGCTCCCCGATACGGCAGGGGTGAGGTAGCCACTTTGCCCACTTGTGGGCCACTTCTGATTTTGCCCCCCGCTCTGCAGCGGTGGGGATCCCCGATACGGCAGGGGTGAGGTAGCCAATTTGCCCACTTGTGGGCCACTTCTGATTTTGCCCCCCGCTCTGCAGCGGTGGGGCTCCCCGATACGGCAGGGGTGAGGTAGCCACTTTGCCCACTTGTGGGCCACTTCTGATTCTGCCCCCCGCTCTGCAGCGGTGGGGCTCCCCGATACGGCAGGGGTGAGGTAGCCAATTTGCCCACTTGTGGGCCACTTCTGATTTTGCCCCCCGCTCTGCAGCGGTGGGGACCCCCCATACGGCAGGGGTGAGGTAGCCACTTTGCCCACTTGTGGGCCACTTCTGATTTTGCCCCCCGCTCTGCAGCGGTGGGGATCCCCGATACGGCAGGGGTGAGGTAGCCACTTCGCCCACTTGTGGGCCACTTCTGATTTTGCCTCCCGCTCTGAAGCGGAGGGGCTCCCCGATACGGCAGGGGTGAGGTAGCCAATTTGCCCACTTGTGGGCCACTTCTGATTCTGCCCCCCGCTCTGCAGCGGTGGGGATCCCCGATACGGCAGGGGTGAGGTAGCCAATTTGCCCACTTGTGGGCCACTTCTGATTCTGCCCCCCGCTCTGCAGCGGTGGGGATCCCCGATACGGCAGGGGTGAGGTAGCCAATTTGCCCACTTGTGGGCCACTTCTGATCCTTCCCCCCGCTCTGCAGCGGTGGGGCTCACCGATACGGCAGGGGTGAGGTAGCCACTTTGCCCACTTGTGGGCCACTTCTGATTTTGCCCCCCGCTCTGCAGCGGTGGGGCTCCCGGATACGGCAGGGGTGAGGTAGCCACTTTGCCCACTTTTGGGCCACTTCTGATTTTGCCCCCCGCTCTGCAGCGGTGGGGATCCCCGATACGGCAGGGGTGAGGTAGCCAATTTGCCCACTTGTGGGCCACTTCTGATTCTGCCCCCCGCTCTGCAGCGGTGGGGCTCCCCGATACGGCAGGGGTGAGGTAGCCAATTTGCCCACTTGTGGGCCACTTCTGATTTTGCCCCCCGCTCTGCAGCGGTGGGGCTCCCGGATACGGCAGGGGTGAGTTAGCCACTTTGCCCACTTGTGGGCCACTTCTGATTTTGCCCCCCGCTCTGCAGCGGTGGGGCTCCCCGATACGGCAGGGGTGAGGTAGCCACTTTGCCCACTTGTGGGCCACTTCTGATTTTGCCCCCCGCTCTGCAGCGGTGGGGATCCCCGATACGGCAGGGGTGAGGTAGCCAATTTGCCCACTTGTGGGCCACTTCTGATTTTGCCCCCCGCTCTGCAGCGGTGGGGCTCCCCGATACGGCAGGGGTGAGGTAGCCACTTTGCCCACTTGTGGGCCACTTCTGATTCTGCCCCCCGCTCTGCAGCGGTGGGGCTCCCCGATACGGCAGGGGTGAGGTAGCCAATTTGCCCACTTGTGGGCCACTTCTGATTTTGCCCCCCGCTCTGCAGCGGTGGGGATCCCCGATACGGCAGGGGTGAGGTAGCCACTTCGCCCACTTGTGGGCCACTTCTGATTTTGCCTCCCGCTCTGAAGCGGAGGGGCTCCCCGATACGGCAGGGGTGAGGTAGCCAATTTGCCCACTTGTGGGCCACTTCTGATTCTGCCCCCCGCTCTGCAGCGGTGGGGATCCCCGATACGGCAGGGGTGAGGTAGCCAATTTGCCCACTTGTGGGCCACTTCTGATTCTGCCCCCCGCTCTGCAGCGGTGGGGATCCCCGATACGGCAGGGGTGAGGTAGCCAATTTGCCCACTTGTGGGCCACTTCTGATCCTTCCCCCCGCTCTGCAGCGGTGGGGCTCACCGATACGGCAGGGGTGAGGTAGCCACTTTGCCCACTTGTGGGCCACTTCTGATTTTGCCCCCCGCTCTGCAGCGGTGGGGCTCCCGGATACGGCAGGGGTGAGGTAGCCACTTTGCCCACTTGTGGGCCACTTCTGATTTTGCCCCCCGCTCTGCAGCGGTGGGGATCCCCGATACGGCAGGGGTGAGGTAGCCAATTTGCCCACTTGTGGGCCACTTCTGATTTTGCCCCCCGCTCTGCAGCGGTGGGGATCCCCGATACGGCAGGGGTGAGGTAGCCAATTTGCCCACTTGTGGGCCACTTCTGATTTTGCCCCCCGCTCCGAAGCGGAGGGGATCCCCGATACGGCAGGGGTGAGGTAGCCAATTTGCCCACTTGTGGGCCACTTCTGATTTTGCCCCCCGCTCTGCAGCGGTGGGGCTCCCCGATACGGCAGGGGTGAGGTAGCCAATTTGCCCACTTGTGGGCCACTTCTGATTTTGCCCCCCGCTCTGCAGCGGTGGGGCTCCCCGATACGGCAGGGGTGAGGTAGCCACTTTGCCCACTTGTGGGCCACTTCTGATTTTGCCCCCCGCTCTGCAGCGGAGGGGATCCCCGATACGGCAGGGGTGAGGTAGCCACTTTGCCCACTTGTGGGCCACTTCTGATTCTGCCCCCCGCTCTGCAGCGGTGGGGGTTTCGGAACCTAGTAAAAAAAAGTTTTTGTTTTTACTAGGTTTTAGAACCTAGTGAAAACAAAAGTTTTTTTTTTTACTAGGTTACTGGGCCTCCCCTTTTTCCTTTTGTCCTCCAAGCAAAGCTCTGCGGAAGGCACTGAGGCATGCACGAAGAAATCAGCGACAATGAGTCCCGTGGCCACGGATGACACCCTTATAATACGCATGCAGTGTACTTTTATTGCTTGGTTGTTTGTGACACTTTACCCTTGATCTGATGAAGGAGCTTAGTCATCATTCATGGGTAAAGAGTCACAGACACAGGCTAAGGTGCAATGCATGCGGGGGACCGACAATCAAAATCTATGCCCCCCTATTATGGGCTGCTACACTCATTGGACTTTCTGGGGGTTACTTCACGCCTCCGGCTCGGCTCTCTTCCCCGCATTGTATGTTGTATGTTACGTTTTGGTTATGCACATGGGGTGCCCAGCCGTGTTTCTGTCATGACTCCTCCCAGGTATTGGCACCTTTCGATTCGTTTCTTTTTTTTTTTCAGCTGTGTTTGCCCCCAAGATTCCCCTCCCCCCCAGGCGCGCCGACGGACATCAACGTATATGGAGGGGATCCAGATAAGGAAATCGAAGGGGCCACTACATGCAATTTTGGTGCACATATTGTGGGTTGAGGTTTCGCCCAAGACCGCTATTTTGGTTCTGGGCATGTAAGTGTTGTATGTATGTACGTTTAGAAGCACGGTTGAGCATCCCCGTGTGCTCAAATGCTAGTGGGGGGTGGCCGCAACTGTGTTTTGGCCACCCCCCGCAACATACCCCGTGGTGTGGGGTATGGGTGGCAATTTTTCCCGTGAGACAAATTTTGGTGCAAACACCGAGGAGTTGGCAATAGTGAACCTCATTGCCGAACAAGAAGGCATTAAGGCAAGGGCGCTGAAGAGGTGGGACAACTTTTTGGGTGAGTTCGGCAGTGTAGCTTTTGCTATAGCCCCCCTCTACTCCACCTTCCTACATCAGGACGACGGTGTGAGCTGCCATCTTGCCTGCCTTCTGATGCTACATTGCCTTTTGTCTAGGCGTGTTGTCAACGGTAGCATCCAACTTCCACAAGACAGATTGTGGTTGTTGCGTGAGATTGCACAGGCAGCTTTGCACTATCGCAGTTCTCCGCCTGCCCCCCCTATTGAGACCACACCCAGTTGGGCCTTGGCACGGATGTATGCTACGCCCTATTGTTCACCCAGCCGTTCGTCGTGCTTTTTTTGCGACGACACAGCCCACATCACGCGCCCTGAATGTGGAGTTTATCAGTGTGCCCTGCATGCTTCCGGTTTCTGTTCCACGGAGATATGTGTGGCATTGCGCAAATGGAATGTGCAATTTAATGCCACACTGGCATGCATTGTGTTGGCATTCGCCTTGGGTGACCGGCTTGTGGTTGACAAGCCGCCTTCTGTAGATGAGGTCCGTCCAAAGGTGGTGATCCGTGGTGAAGAATTTTTTGTTCCAGAGCATTACCCCAAAGATGCCTCTGGGAAATTGGAGTATGACAAAAATCTAATCAAAGAGTTGGAAGAAAAGACCACGGGCGTGATTCGCAACATGTGCAAGCACAACCCTCCCTCTGCACAACCCACCTACAAAGACAAGAAGTCGGACCTCATCTACAAGCGCGTGTTTTGCGACTTCATATAAAGCACGCGTGTGTACACCTCATATATGTATATATATATTTATCATATAAAAGCTCCTTCTTTTCTTGAGCCTCATTTTATTTTTGCTCACCTTGCAATACACGGTTTGGCCCGGGTGGGGCGCCACTTACACAAGTGGCCTGGAATAGACCAGGGGGCACCATGCCCTTAAACATAAATACCAACTACCGTTGACCCCCCCCCCCCCCCATAAACTTGGTTTTTTTTGTTCAAATTCAAGTCCAAATTTGTCACTACCTAGTAACCTAGTAAGGGAAATTTTTTTAAAAATTTTGCTTTTTTTACCTAGTAAAAAATTTTTTTTTTAGAAATTTTTTTAAAATTTTTGCTTTTTTTACCTAGTAAAAAATTTTTTTTTAAAAATTTTTTTTTACTAGGTTTTGCTACATTTTACTAGGTTTTGCTACATTTTACTAGGTTTTGCTACGTGCATACTAGGTTTCACCAAATGCCCTGATTTTGTCCCCCGCTGTGAACCGTTGGGGACTCCCGCCAAGGCAGGGATTATGTAGCCAATCTGCCCACCTGTTGTCCACTGCTGATTTTGTCCCCCGCTCTAAAGTTTTGGGGGCCCCCCACACGGCAGGGGGGATGTAGCCAATCTGCCCACTTGTGGGCAGATTGGCACTTGTGGGCCAGTGCTGATTTTGTCCCCCGCTGTGAACCGTTGGGGACTCCCACCAAGGCAGGGATTATGTAGCCAATCTGCCCACCTGTTGTCCACTGCTGATTTTGTCCCTCGCTCTAAAGTGTTGGGGGCCCCCCACACGGCAGGGGGGATGTAGCCAATCTGCCCACTTGTGGGCCTCTGCTGATTTTGTCCCCTGCTCTGGAGCGTTGGGGACCCCCAAGACGGCAGGGGTGATGTGGCCAATCTGCCCACTTGTGGGCCAGTGCTGATTTTGTCCCCTGTTGTGAACCGTTGGGGACCCCCCAGATGATAGGGGTTATGTAGCGAATCTGCCCACTCGTTGGCCACTGCTGATTTCGTCCCCCGCTCTAAAGCGTTGGGGACCCCCCGCACAGCAGGGTGCTGTAGCCAATCTACCCACATGTGGGCCTCTGGGGGCGTTTTCGTACGACGCGGGCACAGCGCGGGCATAGCGCCAATTAACCCCCCCCCCCCTTGTATAAGCTACGCCGTTGTCCAAGCTACAGTAGGCGTAGGGACCATAATAATTGTGTACGTAATTGTAATTACGTACGACATGTAGTGCGGCCACATAAGACATGGGTTTGTCGTCACATTTGCCAATTACATGTAGCCATGGACACATGCAACATGCCACATGCAAGGCAAGCACATTCCCAAGAATTTGAAGTTGTCCGAGCCCAAACCAGCCCCTAAGCCTCAGCCAAAGGCATCTTCAAGTGGTGAGCATGTGCAATTGTTCCGCATGGTGTATGGTCGCAAGAACAGTTTCCAAGCCAAACATTTGTAGGCTTCACATTCTTCATTGCTTGTGCTAACATGGGTGTGAACCTGAAATTTTCATGTTCCCAAGGCTGTCTTGTGTTTGCATGCACTTTGAAATGTGGGCAGAGGTCAAGGTGCACCCATACCATGCGTGCGCGCACGTTTGTGTCGGTAGCTGTATGTGTTTCGCGTAAGCTACGCCCTTGTCCAAGCTACAGTGGGTGTAGGGACCGTAATAATTCCGTACATTGGCGTAGCTTATACAAGGTGGGGGGGGTCTTACGTTGTTTATCCCGGGAACACCTTTGAAAACCACCCACCTACAAAAGTGTGCATGATCCATTCAAAACAGCATTGGGATTGTAGAATTCAGGACCCTGGGACCCGTGGCAAGCATCAGACTGAAACAAAAAAATCCTTGGTGTGCCAGTTTGGGCTGTAGGGTGCAGAATTCAGGACCCTAGGACCCGTGGCTACCGGTGGTGAAAAACAGCCGACTTTTCGCACAGCGCGTGCAACGCGCATGGTGCGCCCCCTCTGCTGATTTTGTCCCCTGCTCTGGGGCGTTGGGGACCCCCTCAGACGGTAGGGGTGATGTAGCCAATCTGCCCACGCGTGGGCCACTGCTGATTTTGTCCCCCGCTGTGAAGCGATGGGGATCCCCCAGATGGCACGGGTGATGTAGCCACCCTGCCCACTTGTGGGCCAGCGCTGATTTTGTCCCCTGCTCTGAAGCGTTGGGGAGGCTATGTCTCCAATCTGCCCACTTGCGTGGTACTGCTAATTTTGTCCCTTGCTTTGAAGTGTTGGGCACCCTGGTAGTGGCGATGTAGCCAATCTTCACCCTTGTCGGCCACTACTAATTTTGTTTTCTGCTCCGGAGGTAGGGGTTATGTAGCCAATCTGCCCATTTGTGGGTCAGTGCTGATTTTGTCCCCCGCTTTGAATCGTTGTGGACCCCCAGATTGAAGTGGTGATCTAGCAGCCATTCTGCCCACTTTTGCACCACTGATTTTGTCCCCCGCCCTGAAGCTTCAGGACACCCCACACGGCAATGGTTTTGTAGCCTATCTGCCATTTTGTGGGCTAGTTCTGATTTTGTCCCCTGCTCTGAAGCGTTGGGGGGCAGGGGTGATGTAGCCAAGCTGCCCCCTTGCGGGCCACTGCTGATTTTGTCCCCACCTCTTAAGCGTTTGAGACCCCCCTAGACGGTAGAGGTGATGCAGCGAATCTTCTTCACCCTCGTGGGCCTGTGCTAATTTTTTCTCCCATTGTGAAGCATTGGGGACCTCCTTCACGGCACGGGTGATGTAGCCAATCTGCCCTCTTGTGGACCACTGCCAACGTTCTGTCCACCAATTTTTCGGTACCGTGCCGGATTTTTCAGTGAGCGATGAATGTGTGGGAGGTGCAGCACTTAGCAGGTTCAATATTTCCTGCCTCTTGAAGAATGCTTGCAGGGATATTTGTTTTTCAATGCTCAGGGTGGTGGGTGCCCAGGGTCTACACTCATCACCTATGCCATTACCAAGTTTGTCCTCCTAAGTCCTCTGATATTTTCAGGTCAAACAAGGGCTCCAAAGGACGTAATCCGCGCTGCACCCAATAGCTGTTTTGAACTGCCCACGACATAGTGCACAAACACAAAGTGCAGTGAGGGGCTTGCGAGCCTCCCGCGGCTCCAAGGCACTCATACACACAACTCATCTTGGAGGGCTGGAACTAATGCTCAAACAATAATACCTTTTCAAAACAACATCTGTAAGTGCACAAGAAAAGCCATGCATCGACCATTGATGAAGAGCCCTACCCAATCAGACTGACCCATGATTGCCAATGTTCACAAAGCACCGCTTGAGTCAGACCATGAGATCGAGTTGGTGTTGTTTTGTGAAATATGACTGTAAAACAGGGAAGTATCAGTCCCTTTGGTCGCAGTGTGTTCCTCGATGCCTCATGGTGTGCATCAGACACGTTAGGCTATCGTTTCCTCTGGGAAGCTTTGGTTTTTGGTCTTATTGCACCCTTTGCACCCCTGACCCTGCGATAACCACGAGCATTGCGTAAGTTATGGCATGCACCCATTCTCTCAAAAGCCGACCCAAGCCTAGCCACCGACCATCGAAGAAAACAGCACAGCAGTACCATGCATCACGTAAACCTGGCTCAGAATTACCCCGGTGCATTTTTCACTCTGTCAAGAACAAGGAACACTCTTGAGGTGGGGCTTGGGCACGTCTAATTCCCAACAAACTCACGTCGTGCAGGTTCACTATGCCCCGTGGAAAATGTTGACAAGTTGGGCCTTTTCAAGGGAAAAGAAAATTTTTGGATATCCAGCTTCAAAGCGTTTTTTTCATGTGGACACATATGAAATTCGCCAGGATTGGTCTGTCCCCATGCCAAAGCTTCCAAAGAGGCAGTGTCTCAGAACATCATAAATTGCTAGGTGGTATAGAATTGATGCATGCAGCTTCAAGCTATTGCCCATCTGCTACTCGGGGTGGTGACCAAAACCGTTTGTAGAGTAGATTGTTTCGAAATTACTCAGACAAGCACGGGCATGTGGAGCCTATTACAAGCAGCAGTCAATTGTGCATCTTTTATGATTTCAACGCTCCTAGAACCTAAAAATTGTAAATGTGGCAATGCTCCAGTCTACAACAGTTGATCAATAGTTACAAGTATTGGGTCATGTCATATTTGAGGGGGCGAAACGAGAAAGTGTGTTCTGCTTTATGTTTATGATGCCACATAGAGGCTTCCGCATTATCTTCTAGCATTGTTGGAGAGGAAGAATTCACTTCATTGTTTCTAGGATGCCTCTGCCAAATGGTGAAGCGATTGTCATTGATAGTGGCAGTGACAGTGGCTCAGATGGCGAGGACATTGGCATTCCGATCAGAGTTCGTGACGACGTATGTCCGGTGTGTCATGAAGAGCTTGGGCACCGGCGCACGACACGCTGTGCTGGTTGCACACAAAGGGTGCACCAAGCTTGCAAGGGTGCAACCCAAGGTGCGAAGATCGCACCTCTCAAATGGTGGTGTGAGAGCTGCAGATGTCTGGACACACCCAAGCATCAGGTGAGTCATAGCACAACTAGGAATTCTTCTTCAGCTGCAGCGGTTTCAAGTACTGAGGTGAGTCATAGCACAAGAAGGAATTGTTCTTCGGCTGCAGCGATCTCAAGTACTCAGGTGAGTTATAGCACAAGAAGTAATCGTTCTTCACGTGCAGCAATTTCAAGTGCTGAGGTGAGTCATAGCCCAAGAAGGAATTCTTCTTCAGCTGCTGCGATTTCGAGTGCTGATGTAAGCGTGGTTGAGGATGATGTGTCTGAGTCATCAGATGACATCAAATTTTATGGTGCTACGGGTGCAGCGCATACCACAGCGCATGTTTGCACAGCCTGTAAGGGAGATCTGCCAGGCAATGATGTGCTGCTGTGCGGTAGGTGTAAGGTAGATGGATGTCACATGCGTTGTGCCCAGAAGGAGGATTTCATTGAGGGCCAGTGGCGCTGCCCTGACTGCCGCATTGGCGTGGGCAGCTTTGTTGAGGTTCTTGTAGATGGCGAAGGGCGGGGCCTGCACAATGCAGTGATGCACATTGTAGGTCAGGAGGGCCCTCGATTCAAGGTGCGATACCTGTGCCAAATGGGCGCAGATTTTGACGCGGCAACCCGGTTCCGGGGGGCCAAGCACGCCATCCCTGTGGGACAAAGGGAACTGTTCTACAGCTTTGCGTGGGCGGATGACATCGAACTAGACAACATCCATCGCGTGGTGCATGTGGTGTTTGTGACTGGTCAGCAACGGGCTCCTGATCCAGAGCCTGAGTATTGGTGCCGCTGCTTGCATGCAATTGGAGAGGCTGAGGGCGATGGGCACCAGTTGTTCTTGCTCGAGGACCAGCAACTGCAAGTCAAGGAGATTGTGCGGTGGCTACTGCGTGACCACAGCATGCCAAACCTTGGGACTGAGGAGCCAAAGCCGAAGAAGCAGAAGCAAAGCGGCCTAGTCATGACGAAGCAAACACGACCGAAATCCGACAACGGCGAGGCTTGGATCATTCTGGACTTGTGTGGAGGGACTGGCAACTGGTCTGCCCCTTATCGGAAGGCGGGCTTTGACGTCCGAGTCATCACAACACCACAGTATGATGTGATGACCTATGAGGCCTACAAGGACAGGGGCGTATGCCGCAGGATCTATGGCATTCTGGCGGCACCCCCTTGCACCCTGTTCTCCATGGCCCGGACGACAAAGGTCTGCACCCCAGAAGAGAGAGGCGAGGCTCTGAAGTTGGTGAACCGCTGTATGGAGATCATTCAGTACTGCAAATTGCATGGCAGCCTGCGGTTCTGGGCCCTCGAGAACCCCAAGGGACACCTCGAGCGCTTCTTGGGGCGGCCCCCGTTGGTGTTCAACGCCTGGCAGTATGGGGCAGAGTACATGAAGCCCACGCACGTGTGGGGCTATTTCCGCATCCCGGAGCCAACCGTCGTGGAGCGGCCTGCCCATTTGTATGGACACGAGAAACGACCACTGCCACAGTTGCCCAAGGATTATGAGGTCCCACTAGACACCAACCCTCGCTCGATGCGCAGGGCCATGACATACCCGGGTTTTGCTGAGGAGTTCTTCAAGGCCAATCGCTGAACAGTGGTGGGTGCCACGGATGCTTGGTACTGGGAGAAGCCTCAGGGGCTGTGGTGTAGACAGTGAGTATCATTGGCTGTTGTTCAGTGGCGAAGAATCGGTTGTGCAGGCTACACACC
Organism: Eutreptiella sp. 'Long Island Sound 2002'; assembly: GCA_964036045.1. Classification (NCBI taxonomy): domain Eukaryota; phylum Euglenozoa; class Euglenophyceae; order Eutreptiales; family Eutreptiaceae; genus Eutreptiella; species Eutreptiella sp. 'Long Island Sound 2002'. Next base: position 69,590,767 of record OZ038387.1, on the reverse strand, counting down.
ATGTTCAGCAGCGTGCATACTGCGTTCTTTATGTTGGCACGCTCATGCAGCATGGCATGCAGCAGTGCCATTGGCACAGTGTCTTTGCCCTGCTGGCGGGCAGCATATGAGGCTTGGGGCCCATGATTTCATTCAGCAGGAGGTGTGCCAGTGAGAACGGCTCGACAAAGTTTCTTATGGCTTGGGTGACCCCTTTTCAGGGCTGCACAGACGTCCTATTTGTTCAATCCAATCACATGTGCAGTGCTTTGACAGTCTTTGTGCTGCATTTGGACCTGATTGCACTTGTGGCTGAGAGTGGCTTCACCAACCAACACCCAATCATCCACATGTATTGCATGAAGTCCCCCCTCCCCCTCACAGCCATGAGCAGTGCTAGTTTGAGCACAGGAAACCGCGTTCTTGGACTGCAGTGCCCGATCCCGGTCCAGTGAGGACTCCCGAATGAGATTGTTTCCTGCCGTGAATACATTATCGCTCCATGCAGAAGAGGGGGGGAGGGGTTGGCATGACGCCTGAGTGTATTGCTGTCCTGGGGGTTGGAACATCTCAGTCTGGCTGTTCACGAATGTGTTGTACGTGAGCTACCATGCAACAGTATGTACCGATAGCATGCCACACAGTCTTGGGTTACAGCGTGTCTACCGTTCTTGATTGCCTTACTACGCAGGTCTGATAGATGGACCCTGCGGCAATCCCTTTCTTATGCTATCACATTGTTTTGGTGGCCCATGAGATCCTTCCATGCAAGAGGCCCGAAGGCCTTAGCTCAGGAGCATGTTGGAGGCGCTAAGGCCTCCCCTTGACCTCATTGATCCCTTGAGGGAGGGGGGATGGGGGGGTTAAAGAATGGGGGGGGTTGCAGCTTTTGTGGGCATCAAGTGTCTGTGGTGAAGGCCGTGTTTCACAAACCTCCGGGAGTCTCGCACCCCTGAAGGTTCGAGCCAGACCCCACCAGCCCCACATCAGTCGCCTGCGCATCCTGCTGTGTTGATGGCCACGCAGGTGGTACAACCCTTTTGTTCGACTTTGGACTGGTGAAGGATGACTCAGGGGAAGTGCAGGTTGGGCCGCTGTTTGTGTTGGTGTACGGGGGCGAGCCCCCTTCCCCTCCCAATAGGAGCTGGAAACATCAAATCTCGTTTCGAGGGGGGGGGTGACCCATATGGGTCAGAAGAAGGAGTTGGGGGTCGCAGTAGGGGACGCGCACCTGAACGCTGGGTCCTGTGTGGGAGGAAACAGTTCTTACAAGGAAGGAAAACACTGGGGCGAGGGACTTCAGATTTGGTGTTGCATTCTGAGGCCACCTCCGAATTCCCACGAGGTTTGGGAGTACCCGCCCCTCTTTTGGTTTGCTGACGTTGAAGCTGCAGGAATGACGGTGTTGCTGTTGTGAATGATTGCTATGAGGCAGCCACAGCATTTGATATTCGAAAAAGATTCAAACACTGGCGCTACATGGATCCATGCGATGTCAAGCGCCGTGTTCCAGATATGTTTGCCCCACTTGCGTTGCCAGAACCAGCAGCTGTCAAGCCTCCAGTTGACATTGTGAGAGTCCAGTCCAGATGTCACCCCTCAATCTCAACAATCGAAATTTCCAAACCCAGCCAACAGCCACCAGTTTTTCTTGTGCTCTAGTTGCACACTGCGATGCCTATGGGCGTGGCAGTTCCCGTTGCATTTTCTGGTATCAGATTTAGCCCATCCTCACTCCGTGTTATGTATACCACATTGCTTTGTGGGACAATCGTAGCATTGGACAGCTCTGATCCTCGATTCCGAGAGTTTTCTCCAGTGCCATCTGGTGAGAGAGTTTCGTCAGAGTACCATGGCCTGACCCCCCCCCCAATTTTTTTCAAAACAGATTTTTTCGATAATGTGACCACTCACAATTATCAGTCATCACATGCCAATTGTATGATTCCCACCCTGTTTTGGCCATTGGGTGTCCATCAGTATGCTGCGTTGGGGGCAGGTGTTCCACCGCATCTCCAAGCTGTTGTAGGGTAGACCGTGGGCCCCTTGTGGCCCCGACAGAGGCAGACTCATCACTCTTATTGTCTCAAGTTGGAAGGCCTCCAATGGCGACCCCTACATTCTGCACTCCCTCCTCAGCCAATATTGCGCCCATCCTTCCACCCTGTCGTATCCTGGTGTTCCTCCGCCCTGCAGTGTCTGATTTGGGGCCTGGTCAGCAGCCTCCTGGCTGGGGCTGGCACAGAGTCGGAGGTGGCTGCCCACGCTTGGGCACACTGTCGTTCCGTTGCTGCTGTCTGCTGGCCCTGCCGATTTCCATGACCTCTGAGGTCTCTGGGTGAGGATAGGACCACCGCTAGAAGTAATGGGCCGCCCCAAGAGGGATGTGACGCGGATTGATGTTGACGATCTCTGAGGCCGCCACTTCCCTTCACGGATTTTCATTTGCTGTGTTCTCTTCCTAGTCTGGACCTGTCCTCAGGCAGGCCAGGTATTTGCGTTGCCTGAGCCACCTGCATACGGCATGTGCCTCAGCAGCATGAGGGGCCATGTTGATTGAGGGGTCATCATTGATGTCAAGATACTGTCATAATGAACTTTTGTGGGGCATCATGTATCCGATTTGCGCTCCTTTTTGTCAACCCCCCCCCCCCCAATTTCTGAAACGAGGATCTGGAACTTCGTTGATGTGATGTGTACCTCCACATTTGTTGGATGGCAATCTTTGTATTGGTGTTCCTGAGTGCACGGCGGGCGGGCTTTGCTTCCATACGTGTGCGTGATATGGGGGGGGGTCAGAGCCCTTTTTAGAGAACCTTGCGCCCTTCGACTTTGCGCTGCGAACTGCTGGTGCTGCTCCTGAGGTATCAGACTGGCTCCAAGGGGATCCCGCTGCGCGAGGTGCGCACGGGGCATCTTTTTGGCACTTTGTGTGCTTCACAGCATGTTCCTGTGTCACAAAGAGGGCTGGTAGGAACCACATTTTGCTGCATTTTGCTTCATTTCATAGTTTGTGCGCCTCCTATTGCAGACCATTCATGATTTGTCCAAACACGCTTGTGCAATCCATGCGCCCCACTGGCAATGCTGTTATTGTGCACGTTGTTGGGCCTTCATTACATCGGAATGAGTCTTGGCACATCGCATACATGCGGGGTGCTGGTGCTATGGACCACAACAAGGCCCCAGTAATTTTGTGATACTATGCGTGTTTTGTAGGTTTCCCCTTGTGGGCCATTTAGGAGCATTCTACTGGGGCAGATTCTGGGGGCGGATTCTGGGTATCATAGCCCTGTGTGCGGGTGTATGGGGTGCGTGTGGGGCAAACACTCCCTCCAGGTCCTCAACCTGTGGCCAGACAAGTACTGTGTGACAGCCAATTTTCGGGCACTGTGTGCTGGGCTATGGATTGGTGAGGTGAGAGGCAGGCTGTAGCTCCTACTTTGTGGCCATGCATGAAGCAGTGCAGCTGTGACAGAATATACTTAATCCCGAGGAATGGAGGTGGCGGACTTTCGCTGTTTTTTTTCGGGGGGGGGGGGGGGGGGGGGGGGCGGGCACGGGAGCCCCCAAAACTTGGGCGGGGTTTCCTTGGAAAAGGGCACCCATGACAGGGGCCATTATTTCCGTTGGTGCCCAAGGCGCTAGAAGGAAACGGTGGTGTACGTAAAACAGGGTGATTCATGCATGTTCACATGTTGCTAGAATGATACAATGTATGGTTCTCACCACAGTATATGCATTGAGCAGCAGGTATGCAGTTGCCTTTCTAACCTAAGTAGCCTTATTAGGGCTAGGGCTAGGGCTAGGGTCACCAAGCAGGTGGAACTAGTCTTGGTTTTATGGCCCTCTTTAGTCCTACTCTGGATAATTCTTACAGGGATTGAGGGGTGATCTACAATGTGCTCACTTACTCCCAGTTTCAGGTCAAAAAGTTATGGTAGGCATGGCTTTAGGTGTACAGGTACTACCAAATACGTGCTACTTACGTGCATTTACAGGGGTCCAGCAAGCTCCGTTTTTGTATTGTGCTTTCTTGTACTGATTTGTCTGTAACGTTGGTTCGACAGCCAATGACAAGGGCTGGAGCGTTGGCAAACCTATGACCAGCAAAGCAACAGAAGCGGTGCCCGAGTTGGTCCAAAGCGCTGGCTTCAGGACAGCCCCCTCATCTCTTTCAGAATGCGGGGGGGGGGGGAACTGCTGCTGTTTCGTCCAAATAGGGAATCGAGTGTTGTCTGAACCTGATTTGTGGTGACTGTGTCCAGGATTGCTTGCTCTGAACCAATGTCCAGGTTGTACCTCCTGATGGATGCCTGAAGGACCTTACTACTAGGCGTTGCCTGGTTAATAACGCCCAGGCCAGCATGTCTTCTGCTGTACTCTTGTTCGCTATTCAGTGGTTATTTTCAGTGCAGCATCACTGTGAGTGCCTCATCCAAAAAGACTGGGGCTTGGCGGGCCTGTGAGAAGTGGCAGTTGCTGTGCATTGGTACCCTGTTTGGATGCCCCAGGCCTGACGACCTGAAGCCCATGATTTGACCACAAGGTATGGTGCTGAGTACGTTTGGATTTTACCGGCTGAATAGCCCATAGGTTTTCTCTCCTCGGAAAAGCAGTCAATTTCCTACGCACTGTTTTCTCTTCGCTCACTGGAGAGACACAGACTTGTCCCTGTTGAGGACAGTGAGGTGTGCAGCTTTATTTTGTCTGCTTGTTTCATCACAGGTGTGGGCCCAAACCGCATGTACAACTGGACTTTTGGTTCTGTTATATGGAGGTTGACCCCGTCTACAGTGCAGAGCAGTTTCCTTCTTCTTAATTCATTTCCTGGTTATTCCCCTCACCAATGTATGATTGTTCGCTGGTCCTTTGTGACACCCTGAGCGTATGTCTCCCATTATTCGAGGTAAGTGACGTGTACAGGGCAGTCCTGAATTGTCTGCCACGAGGTCTACTGAAGTGACTGTCAGTGGTACTTTGTTTTGTACTTAGTAGTCAAGACACAGTCTTGGGCACGACACCACCTTCTTCAATTGGTGGCCAGGGACACAGCCTGATTTCTTTTTGAAGTCCTGCCTTGTTTGTTCAGGTTAAACAAACATTAATCTCCTTCCGGTATCGTGCACGCTGAGGTGCCCCGAAGACCATCCATGTTAAGTTATCACCTCAGGTTGGTTACGGAGGACACCCGCCAAAATCCATGTTAAGCGTCCACCTCTGGGTTTTTTCTGCTGCAACCGTCGTATTTGACTACTACGGTGGGATACCGATACCTGGGACTCCCAAATGCATTGAGCATGACAACAATTTTACAGTATCCCCGTCCGTACCCGGAAGTGCACAACTCAAGTCATGGAGACCTCTGAGGATGCAGGTTGTGGGGATTACGTCTAGACATGGTCAAGATAGCCAGAAGTGTAAGTCTGTTGTGACTATTTTGGTCACTCGACGAATTAGGTAACCTTCTCAAGTTACATCCCTGAGAAGCTCTGAGTTGCCAGTTATCGCGGGCGTAGGAGGTGTGAGTACAGGTCTGAAACCGCGGTGTGTTTAACGACCCTGTCATCCCCTGTCATACTCAAAGCTAAGGGTTAGACATAACCAGTCTGTGCAACAGAAAAGACCCTTGAGTTACGTGACGCACCTGACAAAGCCCTAGCTGCCGTCATTACCCTAGGATCCTTCTGAAGGTCCGGCATGACGAAGGAAGGGAGGAGCAAGGGTAGTCAAGTTGGGGAGTCTAGAGCAGCATAGCAGACAGCCAGTGAGAAAAATACCCTTTGCCCATCAGTGATTGATCACCACTGCACCTGGGGGGTGTATGACCTTTATGTCATGTATCGAACGTACTGTTCTCGGCTTGCTGCTGGTCCCTGCCCCCTGTGATACCTTCTGTTTATTGGTATGAGCTATGCCAGTCCACGTGTTTCTACTAGCTGTGTTGGTAGTGCCGCTGTCTAAGTCTACTGAGAGCAGGATGTGCTTTGCTTGTCATTTAACAAAAACATAGTAGACGTACTGTGAGGGGATGTTCATTGAGTGTACCACGCGCCTTGTTTTGTTTATGCCTGTCGTGTATGGTGTGCCAGGAATTTGCCTTGAGGCATTTGCCTATGCCTGGTTTCGCAGACGGCAATGATTCATTGTTCAATGGTGTCACCTTGGGTTATGCTAAGAGGGGTTCATTTTAGTGTGGGTTCACATCCCCGCACCTGCCGAGCTATCTCTGGAGAGTAGTAGTAATTCTCCTGGCTGAACTATTCAGCTACGGTCTTGGCACTGATTTCACGTGCATGCAGGATGTCTGCGTGGCGAGATGTTGTGCTGTCCTTTGGTGGCTCTGATGGCCAATAGAATTTGCATGATGCGTTGTACTGTGAACCCGAGCTGACCTCTATGGCCTCTGAATATATGATGCCGAGTAACCCCTTAGAGTTTGCTGGTGAGGCGATGCGGTATTATAGATGCATTACTGCCTCCGTCTGCCAGGGTCAAATTTCTTACTTCCTTTAGCTTTGCTTTGTAGTGTAGTCTATTGTTTGAAATTTAGCCTTGAAGTTAAAGGCCCTGTTTGGTGTTTGGCAGGCCGTGCAGCCAGGCTGTGTTGTAGGAGTGGAGCGTTTGTGTAAATTGCGTACAAATGTAAGCAGGGCTGAATTCTGATGATGTATCGGTATACTGATGTCAGAATTCTGACTGTGTGAAGTATATCATTCTTGAACCCAGCCTATTCAAGGTTAGTAATCCTTCTCTGGTGTCTGACTTGCGTCTCAGGAAACCTGTGAATTTGCTCATGAGGAGTAGTTCATGTGTGTCACGTGATGTGGAGTGGATGCTTGTTTGTTTAATTGGTGCGCTTTCTCAAATTGAGAGCTGTTCGAATGGATAGTAACATATCAGCTGTTTCATGTATTGTATGCAGACCTCAGTCGGTATTGGACTTCTGTGCTATATGGTTCCAATTGATGTCAGGTGTGTTGCCCGAGAGCCAGTCCCAGAGCATGCTTGGCCACAGGGTGCTGCATGTTCACCCTGAGGACGTAAAGGGTGACGTTTCATTCAGTCTGACTGATCGATTGAGCGCAGATTGCTGCCTGTTCCTGGGATCTGCATACCCAGTTGGAATACAATGTCCGAGTCATTTTTCAGTTAATTCAAAGAAGGCCTGCACGACTGTCTCAATGTTGTGCTTTGTTGGTACGTTCCTCTGTGACAGGGACATCTGTGTTCATTTTGCAGATGCCAGATATCCAAAAGCCTACGGGGGTTTTTAACCTTTCGGAGGGCTCAAGGATGAAGAGCCCTAACATGATGATGTGTTTTTGTGAAGCAGATTTAAAAGGCAGTCGCTTTGCAATGCTTGCAGCCCTAGGGTACCCCTGTGTAGAAGAATTTCACCGGAGCTTCTAGCGGGGACATGTCCTCTCTGATTTTTTTGTTTCCAGCTGTCCCCTGTGCAAACTCACTAGTAAATGTTGCTGTTGGTTTTTGGCTTGCCTAAGACTTTTAGTTGCAAGACCTTCAAAGGAGGAGGATCCAGACGTTTCAAGCAGGACCATGTGTCTGGAGACTTGTGTTCTGAATTCCCTGGGTGGGAGCTGAAAGACTCTCAAAGTCTGCGAGAAATGCAGAACTTTAGGTGAATTGCCTTGATTGCCATTGGCGTGGTGGGATGCTCAGGAGCTTGTTATGCAGGCGAATTTGTCCAGACTGTCGTGTTGTTTTCTAGTCTGCCGTGGTGTTTGCCCGGGCACAGTGCTTAGGGCTTGCACACCCCTGTGCCCCTGACCAGAGCGCCCCCTAAGACATTCTTACCTTTGGGGCGTCGTCTGGGGGGGGTTATAAAAACTGCAGGTACAGTGTTTAGGGCACTCTGGATACATCTGCGATGTTGTCTTCTGATTCTTGTCTGTAGATAATGCCGGTGGTCTGTTATTGATTGGATGGCTGGCCTGTCGCCGTCGCCATCGCCCACGTCTCAGTTTTTCAAGAAACATTTAATGCTGATCGGACTTTGTGGAATTTGCGTCCTGATTTACTTATTTCAGAATGTCATTTTATCAATAGAATTACCGGATGCCTTATCGGATGTAGATTTTCAAGCAGAATTTCAGTGTTGTGCGCATCTCATTCATGTACATTCATTCAATGCCCATTGTTCGCAATGTTCCGTGTCATGCGAGCTGAGTTCGGTTATTGGTTAAGCATACGAGTGGAATGGTTTGGTCGAAGCATGCATTCTTTCCTTCATGCATGTTCTCCTCGCATGCATACAAATAGTACATGCATAGTATTGGTGTTGATCTATCCCAATTGTTATATGTTTCTCTTTGTTGTGGCGCTTATCTCTTTATAGGCATGCAGGCGGAGGGGAGCCTCGCCCATGCGTGGGGGCGACACCATGGATATGAGGCAGGGGGGCCTCTTGGTGTTGATATGGATGACTCGAGGTTCAACAAGCTACGGCATAGAGAACAAAGATGCACTTATGCCGGACCGAGGAGTGCATTGCCTCAATGTGGGATTGTTGCTCTTGATTGTTGCTTCACTTTGTTTGTTGTTTGCTTGTTCGTTTGTTATAACATTTTTAAGAGAAACTTATTTTGCTCATGTGCTACCAAACCCACGCCCAAAATATTTGAATACATGTTTACATACACACACGATATGTGTGCAAGGAACACACCCGTTTTGACACCCTTTTTTTATTTTGGGGAATATGCCAATTTATTTTAGATTGGTAGCAAGATACAAAAGGAGTCGACTACCTTTTTAGCTTTCTTGGTATGCAAGCGTCAATGGTGAACAAATCAATGGTGACCAAATCCATGATGTTCTGCCTTGCTTTCCGACTTGAAGTGCGGGATGTGCCAATGTGAGCAAGGAGGCTGAGGCCATGCCACAAACGGACCCCAGGTCTTCATCTTCACCTGTATGAAAGGTTCCCTCTTTCAAGGGGGAGCCTTAAGCGCAGTGCGCGTGCAGTGCGCGCGCAGTGCGCGCGGAATGCAACTATTTGGGCGTCCGGCCGTACTAGAGACCCATATTTTGAGATACTAGGGGCCCCTAGGGGCATCATGGTGACCTCTAGCGGAGGTTTTGACTTCTGATTCTGTCCCCCTTTGTTTGGGTGTGCCAAAGGTGATTGAGCAGATCTTGCGGTTCGGCAAGGGTAACCACTTACCAAGGGATGAAGAAAGTGTAATCATCCAGGATGGGCTTGATGGCCAACCATTCTCTGAAGGCGGCAGTAAAGCGCCAACACTGCAGCCTGCGATTGACCGTTTGCGCCGTGAGAAAAGAGAGAGAGAGGCCAAGAAACAAGCAAAACATGCGCAGCAATTCCTAGAAAAGCGGCAACGCACACTGGATGCTTTTTGTGTTGCTGCGCCCCCTCGGGCCGATGTGGCTTCGTCCAGCTCCAATCTCCCTCAACCCTCTCAGTCCTCGCAACCCCCCGTGGCTACACAATCTCAACCCCAATCCGATTCTAACCGCAAGGGAAAGGAGAGAGCCCCTTCCTCACAACCGAAACCACGCATGTGGCAGTGGGGCATCGTAAGGAACATGTGTGTGTTATGTTAAGGGAAGGTAGTTTGCAACTTTCTTGAGCTAGGGCAGTTTGGGTCACCTAATTCTAAGGGCGTTTCCAAGGGGTGTGCTTGGGGGCTCTTCGGGGGGAACATAGTCTAAAAGTAGCGCGCAGTGCGCGCGCAGTGCAAAGATCCCCCCCAATTGCCTCTTCCAGACACTCCACCTTGAGCCAATGGGGAAGGTGGCGAAGAAAAAAAAGGCAATGCTGCCAAGAGAGCTGCCGGCGTTAGAACCGGAAACAAAGTTTTTTGATTTATCGACTGGGGTTGGTTACAGTGATGTGGTGATGCCGGAAGTTCAGCCAGACGAATCGTTAACAGCTCTTGACAAAGTGGTGTGTGCCGGGGATAGGACATTTGTGGTTGCTGGTTCAGCCAAATACAACTGGGCAAAAAAGTACTGTTATGTTGGTACGGTGTTGCCCTCCGTGCTAGTCTGACGGAACTGAAGGTGCGACCAGGCTATTTGAAGATTGTCTTCAACAAGGAGAGCACACCATATTGGTTCCATCGGTCCAAAGTGTTGTTACAACTCCCGCCCCATGCCGAGGTCCCTGACGGTGTTGTAAATCTTAGTGAGGCTTGCAGTGAGGCAGAGGAGGAGGATGCTGATGGTGAGGATAACGACTCTGCAGATGACCCTGGTAGTGATGACTCAAAATACACGGGCAAAGGTACGGCAAAGCGGAAGGAATCGACCAAAAAAGCGACAGTAGAGCCAGAGGGTGCTGACAGTGGTGAGGGTGCACCTCAGGGGGGGTGCAACTCAAAGACAAAAAGTAAAAAGCGTGGTAATCCGTCCATTCTGGCAGCTGAGTTCGCAAGGCATCTTGCAGATGCTCCTGTTGAGAGGCGACAGCCACTATTAGAAGAAATTGAAACCGCAACAAAGCCCTATGTACTGGAAGTTCTACACAGCCTTGGAATCGGGGCATCAGCAGGTAAGAACCTTACAGAGCTGAACCTGCTTCTTGCCGACCAGTCAAAGGGTTCAATAAGCGTTGAATCGTTGTTCGATCCAACGCCAGCTGTTATGGAGTTCAAACCAGTGGACTGGAGTGATTTTGGAAATTCAAAGCAACCCACAGATAATAAAAAAAAAGGTAGCTTTGCATGGATAGATAGTCTAATTGTAGTCTGATTTTGCTATTTGCCCTCATGCAGACCTACCAGGTTTAGGGGGCGTACCGTGCGCTGTGCACGCGGTGTGCGAAAAGTTGGCTGTTCTCCACCACCGGGAGTTCGGTAAGTTCAGAAGGTTGAATGGACGTCATTGAATGGTTGCTGCAGTGGACGGGGCTATAGGGGGCAGAATTTAGGTCCCTGGGATCCATGGCAAGCATCAGATGTTTGAATTTTTGAGTTTTGAATTGATTGTGCATGATTCCGCAGGTGGGTGGTTTTCAGGGTTGTTACCTGGATGATCACCGTAATAATTGGCGCTGTGCCCGCGCTGTGCCCGCGCTGTGCGAAAACGCCCCCTTAGCAAGCAGCAAGTAGCAACAACAGAAGCAACAAGCAAGCACGCATGAAATGGGCAAAACTCACAACTCCGTCGTGGTGCTACGCATTCCACCAAAATTCTATTGCCTTTGACAAGTCCACCTCGCAGAGAATCTACCCCACCCAACCCACACCCAAAATAGGGTGGAAACCACATAAATACGGGCTAAAACATGCTTTACATACATATATTGGATGGTCATTTTAGGTGATCACAACATCAAAAAAAAAGTTTCAGAAACTTCCATTTTTGAGCTGTATAGGCTGGAAAAAGTGCATAAGCAAGTTGTGTACCATTCCCGTTTGGACCCCCCCCCCCCGCCCCCGCACCCAATACCCAAATAAGGTGAAAAACACATAAATACGGCCTGAAACATGCTTTGCATATCTTGCATGGTCATTTTAGGTGATTGAAAATAAGTTTCAAAAACTTCGATTTTTGAGCTGCCCAGGGTGAAAGACTGCATAAGCAGGTTGCGTACCAATCCCTTGAGAGCCCCCCCCCCCCCCTCGCGCCCAATACCCAAATAAAGTGAAAAACACATGAATACGGCCTAAAACATGCTTTACATACCTTGTCAATTTTAGGTGATCACGGTATCAAAAAAATAAGTTTCGGAAACTTCAATTTTTGAACTGCCCAGGGTGAAAAACCGCATGAGCAGGTTATGTACCAATCCCTTGGGAGACCCCCCCCCCCCCCCGGCGCCCAATACCCAAATAAGGTGAAAAACATGTGAATATGGCCTAAAACATACTTTACATACCTTGGATGGTCAATTTTAGGTGATCACAATATCAAAAAAATAAGTTTCAAAAACTTCGATTTCTGAGCTGCCTAGGGTGAAAAACTGCATAAGCAGGTTGTGTACCAATCCCTTAGGAGACCCCCCCCCCCTGCGGCCAATACCCAAATAAAGTGAAAAACACATGAATACGGCCTAAAACATGCTTTACATACCTTGTCAATTTTAGGTGATCACGGTATCAAAAAAATAAGTTTCGGAAACTTCAATTTTTGAACTGCCCAAGGTGAAAAACCGCATGAGCAGGTTATGTACCAATCCCTTGGGAGACCCCCCCCCCCCCGGCGCCCAATACCCAAATAAGGTGAAAAACATGTGAATATGGCCTAAAACATGCTTTACATACCTTGGATGGTCAATTTTAGGTGATCACAATATCAAAAAAATAAGTTTCAAAAACTTCGATTTCTGAGCTGCCTAGGGTGAAAAGCTGCATAAGCAGGTTGTGTACCAATCCCTTAGGAGAACCCCCCCGCGGCCAATACCCAAATAAGGCTAAAAACACATAAATGCGGCCTAAAACATGCTTTAGGTACTTTGGATGGTCATTTTAGGTGATCACAATATCAAAAAAATGAGTTTCAAAAACTTCGATTTTCGAGCTGTCCAAGGTGAAAAACTGCACTAGCAGGTTGTGCACGGGCTCATTCACAGGCCATTATTGGTGGAAACAGTCATTTCGCATCTTTGGCACGGGTCTTGAGCGGCCCTTGGCAGGGCTAGAGACTGCAAAAAACGTCCTTTCGTATCCTCGTAGGCATATGCTGTCACAACATCCCCACTCACACCCCTCAGAGTGGATACCACGGGGTCACCGAGGTCGCCAAAACCGCCAACATAACAAAAATGGCCAAAATGTGCATAAATTGCAGTAGCGCACGTCCCACTCCGCCCCATACAATCCCCATGGAGTCGGGACCCGGAAACACTTTTTCGGCTCAAAATCGAAAAAAACCAAAAGATTCATGATGATTCAGCCCCCCCAAAAGGGGGTCCATTTTTTGACCCCCCCCCCACCTCCCTCAAAACCTCCAAAAAGTGGGTTTCAAATGGGGGAGTTTGGGGGGGGGTCCAGACCAAAAACTCATTGGGGGGTGCGTTTATTGGACAAAACAATGATTTTACAAGGGATTAAACTAACAATTCAACCCCTTGGGGTAGGGTAGGCGAATAGGCCCAAAAAGGCCCAAAATGGGGGCATGTGGTGTTTTCCCCTTTATGCGCCTGCCTGGCTTTGATCGAACAACCTCTGCGAGTGATTTTCGTGGATGATACATGTGGGTGTGAAGGACAATCACACAAAGTATGAGCAAGAAGCTCAACGGTGGCGTCCGGGAACAGGTGTCACAGACCTAAGTTCCAAAATCTGTCAAAAATGACCACAAAAATGCCCTTTTTTGGGGCACTTTGGGTGCCTGGGATGTCCATGGAGGGGTCCATTTGCATTCGAACCAACCTACGTGGTAACCAATCACCTGGTCGCCGTCAGTGTGTTTTGCACATTTAGTGGCCCCAACAACTTCTTTTTGATCCCAAAATACTGCAAAATCAGCCTTGAAACACACTCTTTTTGCATCCCCCCCCCCCCCCAAGCACTGCCTTGTCCAAGCACATGAGCCCATAGTTTTTCTCGATTTTTTTGACCACGGTTTTTATGGTCAGAATTGTGACGTTACGGGGTTGTGCTTCGATTATAGAGAGAAAGGGGAGCTAGATCTTGCTTTTGGTAGTTCCTCTTGCTCATACCAACATTCCACTTGCAACTGCAACCCAATGATGTCTGTTTTCTGTGTTGCCTCTCCTGGTACCACGGATGGTGGCGTGCCGTACTGCGTTAACCACAATTGGGAAATCACGGGAGGATGATGCAGTGCAGATTGTGTGGGCCAAAGCGGGCCATGGGATTTGGGGCCTTGGCCATTTCTTTGAGGGCTAGCTTTACTTCACCAATACGAGGGGAATATGTTGTGTTTGAATGCCATGGATTTCGTTGGGCACCCGTGTGGTGATAGATAATGAGGAAGGGGGCCACTTGCAGCCATTTCCGCGCAATTAACAACCTTCAATGCCCCATTGGAGTAGTGCACTCTACACGCAAGTCTTGGGACACTCCTCGCCCGTGTGAAACCATGGTCCCAAGAGGAGACCGTACATGGTTCTGGACCCATTGTCCACGCGCGCTCGTGACTATGGACCTCCTGAGGGGCCGCTGCACGGAAATGCTACGTCACCCCTGCATTCTCGGGGATCCCCAAACAAAGGGGGACAAAATCAGAAGTCCAAACCTCCGCTAGGGGTCACCATGATGCCCCTAGGGGCCCCTAGTATCTCAAAGTATGGGTCTCTAGTACAGCCAAGCGCCCAAATAGTTGCACTGCTTTTGACAAAAGCCTTGATGGTTTCAACCCTTGCTTGACCACTAGACGCCGTTTGATGGATTTTGTGAAATCACCAAATCTTTTCAAAATCTCGACCTCAATAGTAGTCAACACAGGCACGTTCGTGACAATGAACCCACAATTGTTGGTGTCCCTTGTCCACTGCGCTTAAGGCTCCCCCTATACCACCCTCAAAACCATTCCTCACTCGAGGGACGTGCCTGAAAGCACTCCTCCCGCACCCCTCCCCTATGAACCCTCCCCCCACACTCCCCCTAGACCCCCCTTTGTTGCATTGTCAGTCCAAAAGTTGCCCATTTCAAGGCTTTTTTGGAGCTTGGTGCAAGATGGCTCAAAAATGGCCGTAAACCACTTGTTTGAGCACCCCAATAGGTGTAGGAACAACCTCGGAAAAACCCCCTTTACTACACGCCATGCCATTTGCGACTCTCTTGCCTTGATTGTGTTTATGCTTTACATTATATCTCTGCAGAGTGGCGAAGAGCCATTTCCACTCAGGGGGACAAGCACGCATCGAACGGCCAAAGATTCCGTTGGGAAGTGGAAGTATTGAAGCAAGTCCGATTCTCCGATACAAGGACGCGATTAAGGCGCGTGTGAGTACCATGTACGTAAGGGAAAGGGCATTCATGGATCATGTTACATGCAAGTTTGCCCCAACCCAACCTCCATCGCTAAAAATGGTGCAACCCACGCCTGTTCATGGCTTTTCCAGTTGTGCATGATGTGTGTTATGTGAAGGGAAGGTAGTTTGCAACTTTCTTGAGCTGGGGCAGTTTGGGTCACCTAATTCTAAGGGCGTTTCCAAGGGGTGTGCTTGGGGGCTCTTCGGGGGGAACATAGTCTAAAAGTAGCGCGCAGTGCGCGCGCAGTGCGCGCGCAGTGCAAAGATTCCCCCATAATAGACGAAGTGGCCGGAATCATTTTAGCCCTGTAGTTGATATTCCCTCCCCCACCAGCTCGGTCCCGATAGTCTTGATTAGTGTTACTGAGCTAGGTCTCTTCCAGTTGATGCTTTGCAGCTCATCTTAGGGTCAAGGGTGAGCAATGTATTCAGCAACAGTGACAACAAGCAG
Organism: Eutreptiella sp. 'Long Island Sound 2002'; assembly: GCA_964036045.1. Taxonomy (NCBI): domain Eukaryota; phylum Euglenozoa; class Euglenophyceae; order Eutreptiales; family Eutreptiaceae; genus Eutreptiella; species Eutreptiella sp. 'Long Island Sound 2002'. The sequence continues at coordinate 69,575,408 of OZ038387.1, read as the reverse complement.
TAGCGGCACTAGCAATAAGTAGGCTAAAATTCTCTACACCCCACACCCCACACTCATTTCCCCAAGCAAGGGGCTACCCCACAGCCCCTCTCTTGGGACCACCTGCCCACACAAGAGGGGAGGCAATGTTTGCTTCCTGCGGTGCAAGGTTTAGGGGTGGGGCAGAGAATTGCAGCCGTGGAAGCCGCTGTCAAGATAGCCCTGGGTGAGGGATAAGGTCACTGAGCTGGTGCAAGCAATAAGGTTCTATAACCCTCTAGGATGTAATTAGGGGTGCATAGGGTGTTCTTGGAGGGCACCATGTGCATTGGAACCAATTTAGATGACGAACAAACACCTTGGGTCACTGTCTAGTGTCTTTTGCACCCACGAGTGGGCTCAACGACCCCATTTTGGTGTTAAAATGCCGCAAAATGAGCCTCAAAAATGGCCCTTTTTTGTGCATACGTTTGCAAGCTTTCAAGTTAGGGTGGGGCTACCTCTGGGGTGTAGCAAGCAAGTAGCAGCAGCAATAAGCAAGCACACGCAAAATGGGCCAAAATCGGAGGTTCAGATTTGGCTGAAATTTTGGTGGATGATTGCCTGGCGAGGTCAACTTAGGACATAGGACGTGTCATGTAGCACCCTCAGTTTTTTTTTTGGGTAGTTTCAGTCATAGGGGGAGGTACGACGCGCGGTGTGCGCGGTGCGCGGTCTTTTGGGTAGTGCGGCTGACTCTTTCCCCATAATTCCCCCTTGTGCTTTTTCTCAGCACCTCACCGGCCCTGTAGCACCCCCCCTCTGGTGAGCCCGTCTGCCGTGGCTGCGGGATAGGGCGCCAAGCCAGGTTGCGATGGCTGTCGTGATAGTGGACAATGGCCACGGGTGCCTCAACCCCTCCCCTGTAAGGAAGACCACAAGCCACAATCAGAGGCACAAATGTTTTGCGCGGAAGCGCACGTAGGGCGAGGGGGCGGGTGTGTGTGCGTTATTTGCAGTGTATGCCAAGTAGTAATTGTTGCTTTTGTTTCATGCCACTGTTTTCTCTCCCAGAAAGTGTTCCCCAATCTTTTGTTCTATTTTCTTCGATGCCTCCACACCGTGCAAATCAGAAGGCGCAACGAGGAGTAGACAAATGAATTGATACAACTACTTTGTGGAATGGGGTAATCCACAAGGTAGCCAAGCGAAACGCGAAACGGACGAAACGACTACCCAATGGGATTGGGCACCCCATTGGGTGGTGAATCGAAACGCGAAACGGTCGAAACGAAGTACTTTGCAGGTTTGGGCAGCCCGTGAGGTGCTTGGCAAGCATTGCAAAGTGGCTGCATGCTTGCCCTGCTCTTTGGTGTTGGGCCGTGCTAGAGAGCGAATCCTTCTCCTTTCATCATCAACCATCGGCCCCCTCGGTCAGGGGGTGTGGGCGGCTACCACCACCATGTAATTGGTGAGGAGGATGGAGTGGAGGCCTCCGTTGTTGTATGCTTACCCCTTGGGCCACCGCGTCCTTGACAACCTAAAAAATCATTGAAACTTTTCGAGACTATGATGGAAAGAACGCGCGCGGTGCGCGCAGTGCGCGTACCTCCCCCATAGATGTTGATCATATTGACGTGTAGCCTGCTAGTTTTGTTGTCAATTTCCAATCGTCAGAGGCAAGTGTTGTGATTGCCAAGTGGTGTAGAAGCAGAATGTGATACTGCTTCAGGCACTCGGATTGTGTGGGCAAAGAGTGTATGTGGACTATCGTGCTTGGCAAATTGTTTTTGCGAATGTCAAACAACAAAATGACCAAGAAGTTGTTTGTTAGGATGTCCGTTTACTTCTACCGGGAGATAGGCACTGCGTGCCACTTTTTCTAGTGTGAGTACTTGGCAACAAATTTGGCTGCACTCTTGACCGAGGGGTTGGCACAATCTTTGGTAGTAGGCTTGGCGGCAGGCTCAAGAACATTGCACGTGAAGAACAACTTCATTGGCATGTATTGCTTTGGGCACCGTTGTGGTGATAAATAATGATGAATGGGAACACTCGCAAGCTTTTATCACATGGCAAACAACCCTTCAATGCCTCATTGGTAACCAGGAGTGGTGCACTGCGCACGTGCTAGGGAGGGGCACCGAGCTGGTGGAACTAGTAGGGTTGTATCATACGCCCCCCTGTTTGCATATCTTGTTTTGATGTCCCACGTCCCTTGTGTTTCCCCTAGGGGGGTAGGGGCATCGTCAGTTTGCGTATGTTTCCCCGGAGCTGGGGAAAACTGTCATGCGCAGGCGGGTCCTTCTCAAGGGGGAGAGGGGGAATGTCTATTGTTCCGAAAGAAGGTTCGGACATGTGGTAGAGATATAAATTTGTCCTTGCACGGGCCTTAAATTCGGTCCCAAGTGCCTCAATTTGCATTCCACATGCATGTATTGTCATGTAACACACATCAAAGTTAGTCCTACAAGCCCGCCCCAATTGTTGCCCTACATCCACAACAACCACCACACCCATGAAAACCCAATTTTATGCAAAAGAAAAAGTAGTGTCAAGAAAAGTGCTGTTGGACCATGGGGTAGTCGCTGTGCATGGTGATTCTTGGGCAAGGGGGGGCATAATGTTCTCAGATTGATACCAATGTGCTAAGGCATGTGGCCGCTTGTGTCCATGGTAGTGAGTTTCCCTCACTTCATCTCCAAGTATCAATGGTAGTCAGATTGGAATTTTGTTGTATTTTGTGCTAGCTTTGACGTGCAAAAGAAAAAAACCAATAAAAGGGACTTTTCATTTTTTTGGGGTTCACACGAGCATTTGCATGACACCGTTTTGCACTCCCATGACCATTTCTTAGGTGAGTTACAAAATCTTGCTACCTAAAACCTAGGTTTGGAAGAAACCGTCATTGGCACCAAAGCCCTTTCCTCCCCACAGTGCATGTTTTTACTCAGAGTCACTCAAGGGGCTGCATGCTCCGGCCCTATGATTCAATTGTACCTGTAGCAGCAGTGCACGTGGGATAGGCATGTGGAATGTGCAAGTGGGGGTAACATTACGGAAAAGGGGGTCCATGCCCCACAAAAAAGCATGAAGTGTAGGCCTGGGATAGGACCAATGGGGCGGGGCATGCTTGGGGCACTGGTATGGAGCAAGTGCATGGAGCATGGGCACTGGGCAGGGGCAATGGGGCATACACATGGGATGCGAGCATGGACCCGTTTGGAAGAGGGGGTTCAACGTGGAGGCGTTCTCGAACAGTATTGCTTAAACGTAGTGAGTAGCGCAAGGGTTCCCCCACAAGGCCCCATCCAAGATGAGGTGGGCTTAAAAAACAGCTCACCCCGCACTGCCAATGACAGCCTGCAATCACTCAATCTCCCTCCCCGACACGGATGAGCTCCCTGATTTCCCACGCCGCTCTACGGGTGCTGATAGCACCGGCGATAGTGACAGCGACACTGTTAGCAATGACAGTGATGGCAGTGACTTGGACAGCGCATACAACACCGACGTGAGCAAGACCGTGTTATGCCGTCGCTAACCCCTGATCCCCCTCCACCACCGTGCATGAGAAATGAGGAGGAGTACAGTTGGGCGAAACGAGTGCATCCGACCGTTTTCTCCCGAACCACGGTTTTCGGGACATACAAACATGGTTGTTTTTCGTGCCAATCCGTCCTGCCTCTGTGGTCAGGCTATTAGCTATATTGGTCTTGGCAGATTCGATTCTCATATGCGCGGCTAAATGCAACCACTGTGATTCTGCCCGGATGTTTCTTTCCACCTGTACATGTGGTTGTACATTTGATAGTGGAGCACCCCAACCAAGAAGGGGACACATGCAGTTGTGCGAGAACCAGTGAACTAATGGCTGAAAGCGTCTATGGCAGGGACCTTCAATAGATGGATACCGACCATTGATCTGAGAGCATTTGTCCTCTCGCAGTGCCTCTGCTACAGACGGGGGCGCCCCATGTCCATGCCCCATGCCCATGCCATGTGCCTATGCCCCCCCATCTGTATGCCCCATTGTGTGTGCACTACCATGCAGACAACCTGTGTCCATGCCTCATGCCTTCCGTGCCTGCCCAAGGGGGGCATTAATCTGTTTAGATCTCAAATTGCAAGGGTCAACTGAATTACAGCAAACCAGTTGTGTTGTGTCCAGAACGGAGGGAGAGGCGGCAGAGATGGGAAAGGACCAGTGTTTGACTGCACCTCAAGGCATGAGGCAAAAGCATGGGGCATGGCATGGGACATAGGCACGGGGCAGCCGCCAACCCCCCTCCCTCCAATCCGCAAGATGTTGTGGTTGAACTCAAGGGATTCAGAGAATTGTGATGAACCCCCTCATCCCAGAGTTGGAGGTTAGGAACCCCCCTGACGACTGGTACATTCACGACACAACGGTGGCTGCTTGTGTGGTCTTGCGGGGGGCACAAATAATGCCCTTCAAAGCAACATTGGGTGTTATTCCCGTCAAAACGAGTGCTTTTAACGTTGTTCTTGCAGGGGTGTGACATAGCAGGGTTCAAGTGGGCATGGTTTATGCATAGGGGGTTAGCTTGGAAGTGGGTGGCATGACAGCAATCAGTATCCCCAAAATATCACCCCCTCCCCCAAATCAAAGCTGATTGTCAAAACCCCGGGGGGGGGGCGACTCCGCGGGTCCCAGGACGCCAACTACCCCTGCCCCCCCCCCCCCCCCCCCTAGGGGCCTTCGGCCAACAGTTAGTTGCCAAAGGTGTCGCCCCCAGGCGTCCATGCGCGCCTAAGGCGCCTGATGCTCCATGAACACCAAAGGTGCCCTAAGGAAAATTTTGTCCAATTTGCACCCCAACACTATCCTTAAACCCAACCTTGACTCTAACACCCACCCCCAAACCTCAGCCTACTCCTATCCCTACACTGACCCTAATCAAGACTGAATATTGGGACCGAGCTGGTGGGGGAGGGAACATCAGCTATGACTGGTGAGGGACACCAAGAATGATTCACACATTGATGGCTCTTGACAAAGTGAAATCAGCTTGCAAGTGAACCCCATCACCATAAGGCCCACTTTCAAGGCTTTTTGGACTTCTGAGGGGCCAAAATGCCCCCAAATAGGCTCAAAATGGGCTCATGTCACCCGTTTGTGCACCCCAAATGGTCTAGGATGAGGTTTGGAAAAATGCGTTTTTGACCCATTTTTGACCCATTTTTGGTCCCAAAACAACCCATTTTCAAGGCATTTTGGGATTTTTGGAGGCCCAAAATGGGCCACCACAAGCTCAAAACGGTCCAAAAACACTTGTTTTAGCATCACACATGGTCTAGGATCATTTTTGAGAAAAGTCAGTTTTTTGCCCCTACTAGACCCTGTTGACCCATTTGGGCACCCACCTGTTTCGGTTTGAGCTTGCAGCTTGCCGCAGCCTACCGGGCCTAGGTACGGGGGTCTAGGCGTCCGTTTGGGCAATTGTGAGGGGTGGAAACCACAAAAAGTGGGGGGTTGCGGGTGAAGTAGGTGCCCTCGGAATTGCATTTTGAGCCATGTAGCCAAAGATATGGCCTATTCTTGGTTTGTGGCTGTCAGCATTTGGAGCTTCTGGGGGCGTTTTTGGGCCGTTTCCGGGACATATCATGGAGTTAGAGGGCCACAAAGAGCTCGTTGGCACGGGGAAGTCAAGCCGCACGTGGAGTGTACCCACCGTTTCCCTTCGTTTGGCCGTTTTGAATGTGTTCGAGGGCTTTTTTGGCCCAAAAATGGCTGTTTTTGGCCCTAAACTGCAGTTTTTGAAACTGAGGTCCGCCACTTGCGAATCCCGTTCCCGGCCGCCACCGTTGAGTTTCTTGCTCAAACTTTGTGTGATTGTACTTCACACCCATAGGTATCATCCACCAAAATTTCAGCCGAATCTGAAGCACCACGACGGAGTTCTGATTTTTACCCATTTCGCGCGTGCTGCTTGCTTGCTGCTTGCTGCTTGCTGCTTGCTTGCTTGCTTGCTTGCTTGCTGCTAAACCTGGTAGGTCCACCCTAGACACTAAAAAGGGTTATAAAACCAAGACTGGTTCCACCAGCTCGGTGACCCTAGCCCTAACCCTAGCCCTGGCTCTCACCCTAGGCTAGGGTCAGAGTGAGTGTTGGGATCCAAAATGGAGCAATGATGTGGCAAAAGCAGCCATGAACGAAGTTGGGGGGATCTTGTTCACCCAATCAACATGGCTGGCATGGCCAAACCAACTGGCTGCAAAGGCTAGGGTTAGGTTTATGGTGATGGTATGGTTATAGGGAGGGCAAGGGGAGGTAAGGGGAGCCTGTGCCCCCCACCCCAACGACCTTCCCGGAGCCCTCCTGCCCCCAACCGACCCTCCCGGACCCCCCCCCCCAAGCCCCTCTTAGACCCCCCCCCAATTCGCCCCTCCCTGAACCCCCCCTCCAATGCTCCCCCCCCCCCCCCCCCCCAAGGGGCCTCCGGCCAACAGTTAGTTGGGGGGGTAGTTGGCGTCCAGAACCGAGGGGTTGCCCCCCCCGGGGTCAAAACTGGAGGGAGCAAGTGCCATTGGGGGAGAAACAATCTATTGGCAGGGCAGGGCAGAGCTGCATGGGGTGCTCAAGGCGGTAGAAAGCAAGACCCTGGGCGTGCCCCTACACATCGTCACGGACTCAGAAACAGTGTATGCAGGGCTGAAGGGAAAATGTGCCAAGTGGGAGCGGCATGATTGCGTGAGCCGCTGACTCATCGAGATCTCTGGGAGCAGCTGTGGAGTGGTTGGCAGTCGTTTGGTAGTAGTTGGCAGGCGCAGTGGGTACAGTGGGTGTGCAGGGAAATGAACATGCAGATCAATGTGCACAGCAAGGGGCGGCGATTGCATTGCTGTAAGTCAGGGCGGCAAGGTTGGTGCGAGATGTGTGGCAAGACTTGGGGCCAGAGGACATGTTTGAGTATGATGAGGACCCCGAAGCGATGTGGGACAGTGGGGGCTCTGAGAGCCATAACTCTGGCAGCTGTAGTTTGACAGGTGAGCGAGCCTACATGAGTGGAGATAGTGGCAGTGAGAGTGACTGTGAACTGTATGAAGGGTTGGTGAAGAGGCGGTGTGCTGACCGAGAGGGCTGACCAAGCCAGCCTAAGAAACATTAAATAGCCCAACATGGGCGAACCCAAGGCAACATTCAGTTCTGGTTTGGAAGAGCGATGGCCGTATGGCTTGTGTCACAGGGGTCATAGGGGGAGCCTTAAGCGCAGTGCGCGCGCAGTGCAACTATTTGGGCGTCTGGCCGTACTAGAGACCCATACTTTGAGATACTGGGGGCCCCTAGGGGCATCATGGTGACCCCTAGCGGAGGTTTTGAGTTCTGATTTTGACCCCCTTTGTCATGTTGTGCACACAAGTTGCGTATTCTCCCTCTAGCCCCTCTTTGCTACTTATGCTTTGATTTGGAATGAGAACATCTTGATTTCAATCGATCTGGTGTTTGGTTGCCCTGCTTATCTACCTTGTGACTATCATTTTGCATCGGGGAGAATCATCAAGGTTTTCTTTATCAAAAACAAGGAACATCCACAGCATTGGGGAAGCCAGAAACCTTGTGCATGATGTGTATTATGTGAAGGGAAGGTAGTTTGCAACTTTCTTGAGCTGGGGCAGTTTGGGTCACCTAATTCTAAGGGCTTTTCCAAGGGGTGTGCTGGGGGGCTCTTCGGGGGAACATAGTCTAAAAGTAGCGCGCAGTGCCCGCACAGTGCAAAGATTCCGCCATATGGTAGCTAAGTACACAGCCCAAATCAAATTTTGTGGTTGTCTTCATGGACACCCACAAAAAGGAACTGCCAAATTCCATTCGCATGTTCATTTGTCCATGTTGAAGGCTGTCGCTCAGGGAATATGCAGAATAGCAGTTGTGCTCGCTCTGTTTGGCTGGAGCACTCTGAACATTGGCTGCAAATGTCTTGGTGGGCGCATCCAGCGTCTGCCACCGACCACAACTGCGCCTTTGCCAACCCATCCCCCATCTTTCAAGCGCCCCTTTTGTGGACCGCACACACACACCTCACGCAGGCCGGTGTTTGGGTATTAGAACACTTGGCTCCTCCCTCGCCCGCCCCTCCCCCCCCGCTCCCCCCATGGAGACCTCTTGCAGCCCCCATCCCCCCCCACCACCACCCTCCCTACCACTCAGTGCCTCGTTGCTGTCATGGAGGCCATTGGCATCGCCGTCATGGCGGTGGTGTTGACACTGTTGCTGGGCCTCGGCCTGGGACTGCTCCATAGCGCACGGCAGACCATCAAGCGGCGTACGGACGCCGTGCTCCACCACCACATCACCGCTCAAATTGACTCCGTCGCCCAGTCCCTGGCCCAACTCCAAAAGGACCTGTCGACCGCCTTCGCCGTCCAGCGGAGTACGTGGACCGAGAAGCCGCTGCCAGGGCCCCGGTTGAAGGACGTGAGTCTCAGCGAGGCCCAGGCGTGCGCGGACCAGCTGGTCTCCGAGCTGCTGCCGTGGGTCTGCCGGAAGAAGGAGGACAGCGCGGCGCGGGCCTGCGCCTGCGCCACCACCGCCGAGTCCGGTCTCTTCCCCGACCCGAGCGGCGGCTGGGGCCTCTACTCCGCGCAGATGTACGGCCAAGTGCCGCCGCCACTGCCGCCGCTCCTGTGGCCCGGGCTGGAGCGGCCGATGGTGGAGCGGTTTTTCAAGGCGCGGCTTCAGCGGCTGCAGCGGTGCTACCAGGCCCTCACGGCGCTGCAGTCCAGCGCGCCAGACCCCGGGCGCGGCCCACCGGCGCTGGCGGTGCCCGGCGCCGCGGAGGTCGCGCAGACGCTCCAGCGGTGGCACGACCTGCTGCTGCAGACGGGGCTTCTAACGGCCCGCTTCGATCCCGTGTTCGCGTTCGCGGAGTGGCTGGAGGCCGCCCCGGCCGACTTCTTGCGCGAGTACGCGGAGCACGCGACGTGCGCGGCCGCGCGGCAGTGGCGGAGCGCCGGGCTGCGGCGGCTGACGGGGCTGATTGAGCAGACCACGGGCGACGTCCGGGAACGCTGCGTGCCGTCGGATCTTCTGCCAGGCCTGGAGGCGTTCCGGGTGCGGTGCCAGGACGTCCAGGTCGCGGAGGACGACCTGCGGGCCTGGTACGGGGAGTGGGGCGGTGCGACGCTGGAGCACTACCGCGGCATCTTCCAGGGCCTCCACGACGAGGGCTGCGTGCGCGCGGTCCGCGCGGTGCCGGCGACGCACGCCGGGATCTGTGAGGCGCTGCGGGCGTCGCTCGGGCGGTTCCTCAAGACACGCGCCTTCGGGGAGAGCGACACGTGCGCGCTGGCGCGGCAGCTCTTGGCGCAGCCGATGACGGAGGCGCTGCAGATGCTCGAGCTGTGGGCGGGCGACGTGGCGCGGCTGCGAGCGAATGATGGGCGTCCTGCCGCGGAAGTGGCGTTGGACGGTTTGGAGGGCTCTCCGCAGAATACGGCGGCGGTACAGGGGAACGCGGAAGCGAAGGCACAGTGCGAGGCACAGGAACAGGGACCGCCGCAGGGGCAGGTGCCCCCACTGAGGCTCGTCACCATCACTAAGGCGCTGGAGATCTGGTCGGGTGTCTACGCGGAGCTTGAGGCGGAGGTGTCGACTCGATTCACTGCCGCGGAGGGTGCGCTGTGCACTCTGCTCTTGGACGGCGTTGACGAGCCGGCGGTGCCGCCCGTCGTGCGTGAGGCGTGGGAGGCAGACCTGCGCAGCACAGCGGTGTCGGTGCTGCTGCTGAAGCGCGTGTTCGGGGCGTACCACATGATCTCCGAGCTCATGTCGGAAATGGGCAGTGCGCAACGCGAGGCCGCGACCGCGAATGTTCAGGAAATGGCGGCGCAGCTGAAGGGGGACATGGCGGTGCTGCAGCGCGAGCACGCGGCGCTTGCGCCCTTTGTGGACATTCCCCGGGTTTCAGAACTACTGTCGCACGTGCACAAGGCTTTTGAGGGGGCCCAGGAGGTGTCTTCAGGGGGGGGTCGGGTCGGGTGAGGGTTGGATCGCCCCCTGGCGCCGAGTGCCTGCGCTGCGCTGGTGCCGCGCAGTGGACATGAATGATGCGAGTATTGCAAGGTCTGTGCAGCAGTGGCCTGGCCCCACACAACAAGGACAGTGATGCAAGTGCCAGGCAGGAGGTACAACCGGTGGTCAGGGCTCGTGCTTTGTGCTGGAGCCGGAGTCAGACCTAAGTACTTCGTGCAGAGGGCTCCGTACCCTTTGGATGGCGCGTGATTTTAGAATTTGGAGTATTCATAGAGGGCCTGTGGCCCGCGTGTTTGTGCCCAACTCCCAGGGGGCCGTTGTGGGTGGGTGGTGGGGGCGGGGACCCTACCAAACATCACCTCGCTTAGAGAATGCCTTGCCCACAGTGCACCCGCAGTGCACCCGCAGTGCGCCCGCAGTGCAAAGTTTTGTATGTCGGCAAATACTCATTTCCCTTGCCCCATTTCCCTCACTTTGTTATCCACTATACCGATCGTATGCCTATATGCATTTTCTACAGGGATTTCAGACATCTGAGAATCAGATTGTTCTGCTGTGTTGCTGCATCCGCATGTGTTGCTTGATGTTTCCTCCTCCATCTCCTCTGGGTGGTCTTTGATACATGTGCCCTCAGTGTGCCCGCAGTGCGCCCGCAGTGCGCCCGCAGTGCAAAGTTTGTCCCTTGGTTCAGTGCCGAGAGCAAGGGGGCAGTGGGGCTCGGGGGAATGCTGTTCACGCAGTGTGCACGCAGTGCCAAGTTTTGTGTACCGGCAACTAGGAGTATCTAGCATACCCGAAGTACTTGTTTTGTTTTTTTTTAATCATGGGTTACAAGGAAAAAAAACAATTGGTGGGGCCACATTTTTTTGGGTATTCAGATTACATTTTTGACAGGTTTGGGCCTCTCACACATGGTAGTGGGTTCCTTTGGTGAAAAATGAGATTAACTCTGTTGATGGCATGAGAGTTTGTGTTGAAAGGGGTTGTACAAAGGGTGTTTGATGGTTATTGAGGGTTTTAGGCCAACACCATTAACACGCAATGGAGCATAGCTCATTCCCTATACTTTTGTATACATCAACCCTCTAACTAATTTGGAGGCAACGGTCCTCCATGCTGGACTCTTCAGCCGTGGTAGTACCCAAAAAAGCCAAAACCACCAACAAGCAACCCAAACTCAAATCCCTCCCAATCGCCTCTACTCTAACCGATCCAGCACTCCACGTTGGACAACCAAAGGGGAAAATGGTCACGGAGACCCAGGAAACCGTTTGAGGACTGAAAGCCTGCAAGGGAACCCGGGTGCAGAAGGCATTCCCGGCTCAAGGTCAACCATTTGTCGCTTAAAGCGAGTTTGGTGATCATTCACATGACCCCACTTCAGTCCTGTCTGTGTTGCTGCATTGCCTGACTCCAAAGAGGTGGTGGGCGGTTTTAGAGGGGTTCCAATCGGACGGGGTTTACCAGGCATGCACGCGGTGCGTATGCAGTGCCACGTTCTTCCCCAGATTGGCTCCTGGTCCATCAGGCCAGGTATTGCTAGAGCAACTGCTAGTGTTTTGACCGGCTGGGCCATGGCCCCAGCTGTGGACCACGGCTTTCCCCATACCTCGGGTTGCATGTAAAGTCAGTGCTCTAGATGGGTTGAAGCAGCGTAAGTGCATCGCCCTCGCGCTGCACAACAGAACCTGGCCTCTGTGGGTCACAGGGCTCCATGCAGTCTTGGTCCCCCGATGTGCTCATTCTTCCGGGCCTCCAATACGAGCCGATCTCTGCCCCACGTACATTGGGCAAGCTGTTTGAAGGGGGCTCAGCACTCGGGGCAATGCACTTGCCACCGGGACGCAGAACAACCTCCTTTGCCTTTGTCCTCTGACTGTTCCAGATATCAACACCCCCTCCCCCCCCCTTGTCAGTCCCTCAAATATCCAACACAAAAAGCAGCCACAAGGCCTGACTTGACCACCAAGGGCTGCCGAAACTGGCAATGCCACCTGCTCAGCGCCTCCCTTTTTTTGTTGTTGTTTTTGTTGGCATGACTCTGAACAGGCTGCGTCGCTGGACATTGCCCCAAAGCCCTCGTTGCGTCTATTTTGATCAACAGGTACCGCCGAATGCAGTGCATTTCGTACCAGGTATTCCAAACCGGTTTCTACTCATCCCTCATGGTCAACCCTCCTCTTTGCACCGACCAAAAACACTAGATAATGTTTCCATCCATTGGGAACCACCGGCTGTTTGTGTCCCATGGTCGTGCAGTGCCGCATAGTACCACCGGATGCCGCTGCCGGAACGCCGGTGCTTTCGGTTGTCTGTACAGTCACGGGGAGGGGGCATCCGCACAGAAGGTCAAGGTGCCAATGCGCCAAACCCCAGTCTTGTGTGGCATCACTGACCCCCAACCCCGGGCATTAGGCGACGTTAGCAAATCTTTGCCTTGAGGCTGTTTGCCCTGGAAGGGTGTGTGTGTGGAATGCCAGGGTATTGGCGTTTGGAGTGCACCAGTATGCTGGTGCGCCGTGCTCAAGCTGACCTGCCCTCGGCAGTCTCTCCACGACCCTGTTTCCCCAGTCCGCAACACTGCCTCCCCAGCCCCTCCCACCCCATTGTCGTAGGCCACGCCTTGTCCAAAGCAACAACTTGCGGTGTCTTTTCCGTTACATTTTTGAGGCGTGATTTTGCAGGTCGATTTTTAGTTCATACAGAGATCCGTGTGTTTGCTGTGTGTCGCCCTGATAGACTCCCTAATAGGCACCCTAATAGACGTTACACCGTGTTATCCTCTGTTACATTCTTGTTACACCCTGTTTGATTCCCTTCACTCCATTGCATTCCTTTGGATACCGTTGCGTTCCCATTGCGCGCCGTTGCCCCCTTCCACTCCATGACGCTTTCATCCACGCCAGCTGTGACTCAAGCTGGTGCTCTTACTTGCCCTGCTTGCCGCAGCCGCCACTCACCGCAGTGTGCATCTTGAATGCATTCTACCTTATGTTTGTAGCCCTGGTTGGGCACGAATAGCTGATTTGTGCGTTGACGAGTTCCAACGGTTGGAACAGGCAGCTAGCCAACATCTTGTAAAGAGGCAAATGACATCGGATCTGCACCGATTGGTGATGCAGTACCACATCTCTGGCTATTCTCAAGTGCTCGGTGCATTGTGGGAGGTTTGGAGCATGAGGGCATGGTTAAGCTAGATGTCCACCCAGGGTCAAGGAGGGAGCGTTAGTGCACAAGGCGTGCGTAGGGCATTTTTTTGGGCTACTTTTGATTCCCACCTCTGTTTTGGGGGTGGATTCTACCCCTCGGATGGGTGAGTGGGTGGGTGGGTGGGATGGGGCGATTTGGGATGATTTCTCTTCATGGACTTGGCCCTTGCTAGTTGGGGATATGGACTAGCCCCGTTACGGTTGGGGATATGGACCGGCCACCCATTGTCTCCCAATTCGCCCAGTCTGATGCGTTTCGGGGCTACAAGGTGCATCCATGTGCGTTGTGAAACAGGCACGCTAAGCTGGGTACATGGTGATACATTCAGCGTGTCTGCCGCAAAGCATCAGTTTTTGCTCCCGGTGTCCTCGTACCTCTTTTGCTATTTGTTATGGAGTTGAGCATTGGGGACAAGGTGTTCTACACCAGGTCTACTGGGCTTCGGGTACCCGCTAAGGTGGTTGGCCTTTTGCACGATGGGCATGTGGAGTTGGAGTATGATCAAGGTGGTGTGCTGGTCGTCAATCATCGATGCCCCATGGACTCCATCTCCTTTGGTAACCCCAGTCTCGAGTCTCCACCACCATCCCCATCAATTCTCGCAATTGACGCCCCCCCCGAAGTTCCTTTGGACCCCCTTGTTGATGGAAGCCCCGTTCATGGCCGCTCCCCAACACGACTGTCATCACATTCCCCAGCCCGAGGCTTCACTGGGTAATGGTGAACTCGGGGACTGAATCTGGGGAAGTCATAATAAAAGTAGCGTGCAAGGCGCGAGCAGGGCAAACACTCCCCAAAGAGGCCGGGTGCTTTGCGGTCATAAATAGGGATGCAATGTCCATTTCTTCGTGTGCTATGTTTTACTTTAGTTTAATCAATCTAGAGCAACCCCAGACTACGCTCCGATCCTCCTTAAGTGTATGCAAGCCTGAAAGACCCCATCAGATACTGTCTTCCACAACAACGAAAAAAGGTTCCATTGATTCATGGCGTGCCTGTTAGGGCACACCTGTGTTTAAGGTACCGTACAGTAGGAAATGCTGTATCAATTTGGTGCCTCGCAATTACCAAATGCAATGGAGAGTGCCTCACGTGTGATGCAACTAAGGCCCGGTTGGCATAGATGCCGGTCTTAATGAGTATTGCCCAAAAGTGGTCATCGGGGCCTTAGCATCACAAAGGGGTGGCCAATTGTTGTGTTTGGGAGAAATTAACAACGAGGTCCTGGGATTGGAGTGGATCGTTGTTGTATGCTAACCCCTTAGGCCACGGCATCTCTGCCTGAAAAGCTTGTGTAGTACACTGGTAAGTGACACGCCTACGTCGGCACGCGGTGCGACTGAGGCACCCTCATATTGCATCCTACGGCGCATGAGGGTTCCTCAGATGGCAAGGGTGCCTCTAGTTAGTCCATACATTGATACATGAATGGCTGGGAGGAGATGGCTACTTATGGTTGCATGCCCAAGATGTGGTTCTGTCGTAGAGACACTGAATGTGTGAGTGCTTGAGACAGAAGCCCCCGGGGGTATGAAGAAGTTAGATTACTCCGAACACATGTGAATCCTGGAAACGGCCTGCACACTTGGAGCCTAATAATGCTGAGTCAGTCGCCCCCCTCTCAGCCGCTTCCTACTCATTGCTTTGCAATGCAGCATTCAGTCTCGTCTTCCACAAACACGTCACTTTCAGTACTGGGCATGTGAAAAGCCTTGTTGGCTATTTGCTGAGCTTCTCCCGGACCCAGACACAGGAGCGGTGATGGTGGTGGGTGTCATTGAGGATGAAGATGAACGCCGTGATGAGGCGGCCAAGATCATCCAAAGGAAATGGAGGGAGACACGCAAGGGGGTAGACGTCGACAAGGGGGCCACGGAGGACGCTGCTCAAGCGGAGCAGGTGATGTGTGCGTCTGGCGGTGGGTTGCTGCATTCTCTATCTTGCTGGATCGCTGTTGTTGTGGAGTCCATTGCTGCAACCCGCAGATACAGTCTGATTGCCACGATGATCTGGAACCCCCTGGCCCTGTGTTGCATTTCCCACATGAGATGTGATGGTGAGCACCGTCGAAACTGTGCGGCGTTGGGAAAGTCTTCGTGTGGAGCATTGCCGGCGACAGCGTGGGAGGGACACCAAGTGGGGGAGCGTTAGCGCACCAGGCATCTTTTTTTTGACCATTGCCGACTTCTCGCAGTTTTTTGAAGCTGCCCTCTTCACCCCGAACGCAGTGGGTGGACAACCAACCCGCCCCTCCACGCCTGGAGGATTCCCTCCTCAAAATGTGAACACGTACGGGGGTACTAAAACGGCCTTCATGTCTGGACAATGCGTAGGCGTTGCTTCCCTCCATTGTTGCACCCATGATGATGCATGGGCGGACAATTGAGCCCTTTTTGGGGGAGGGGGGGGGGTCTAGCCAGAGGGCTTTATCGACACCCCTCCCGGAAACGAAAGCCCGGTTGCCCCCGTGGCCGGTAAGTAACCACCGGACGCCGGCTGCAGGCGGACAAGCCACCACTGCACTCACACGGCCCCACACACCACAGCACATACCAACCGGCACGACCACACGCCACCCTTGCCCTCCTCGCCTACCGCGCTGTGTCCCCCCTCCCCCCCGCCAAAGTTCTGGGCTGACCCGCGCGCTGCACCGGCAGGACCGCCGGCAGCGCCTGCTGAACGACTACCGGGAGGTGGCCCAGCTCCGTGACAAACTGATCGCCGAGAACATGGTGTTCCAGCGCAAGCTAAACAACTGGTTCCATGAGAAGAAGCAGCAGGAGACGGAAAAGCACGGGGGCGAGCAGCAGGCGGTGGCGGAGGTGGAGAACCGATACATCCAGTGGCTCAAGCGGCTGCGGGAGGAGAGGGGGGACGTGGAGGCGGTCAAGAAGTCCAACGAGGACAGCATTGAAGAGTACCGCTCGAAGCTGCAGGCGCATTTGTACAAGGCCAATGAGTTCGAGGCCAAGTTTAAGGTGCGTTGGCTGCCCGGACCCCCGCAGTGTCCAGCACCTGCCCACACGTGGGGGCGGTGTTCCGCGCGGCTGTGCCGGTCGCGATTGTGTTGCGTGCGTTGTTTGTCAGAGAAGGGTCAACTCGTGATTGGGGACGTGAGATTTCTGCGGAGAACGAAGACTTAATTTGCCTCTGGTGAATTGGAAGCAGGTCCATCGCGCTCTCTCTAGGGGGCTGTGCGAAAAGTGGGCTATTACGGACCCTTTTTCCTCGATGGCCAAGGTGAACGCAGTAACTACTGTGTTCCCATGCACAGGGCTACTTAGATTCTTACTCAGTCCAAAGGCTGAGACAATGAGTAAAAACAAGCTATGTTTCCCACTAAAAATGCCAGATTGCTGTCCAAATCTGCTGTGTTTGCCCTGTGGGCGTAGCTCCCCCGGGGGTGGGTGGTTTTCAGGGTGGTCACGGGAAAGCTAACTGACTATTGGGCGCTGTGCCCGCGCTGTACAGAAACACTCCGCTGGTAAGCACGCAAAAAAAAAAAAGAGCACAGCTGCAGGCAGCATCCTCTGTGGTACCCCCCGCAGATGCCAGCGTGCCCCCTTCTCTGAGATGGGTCCGCCTGCTTTCGGGATACCATATGATTTTGGTTTTGTGGCATAGCGTATCGGACACTGCAGCCTGAGGTTTCACACCTTGGCACTCTGCAGATTCTGTAACCTGAAAGCAACCGCAAAAAAACGAAAAGGACAGCTGCAGACTCCGATGATGAAAAGACGGAGGGAACAGCGCTTGTTGGCCGTGAGGCCCCCTCGGTTCTGACAGGAGGACTTAGCCAAGTGGTGTAGACGCCGGTGGCTGGAGGCCTGAGGGGCTGTCTTCCCGAGCGCTGTTCATGCAACGCACCCATCCAGCGGGTCCATGTTGTCATGGCCACTGCCATGGTCTGGAATGCCATCCACCGTCGCCAACCGCCAAGCGCCGTCCACCCAACCGCTTTCGCCGAACACCAACGGCCGGCAAAACGTGTCTGAGGAGGACGTCTGTGTCCTGGAACAAACGGAGGCTTGCCGCGGAGCCAGTGGTCGGCGGGTTACCGCCGTTGGTGAGCCCCCGAGCGCCCGCGATTTGCTGTCGACCCCCGTTGGTCGGCCATCAACTGCCGACAGCCATCGGCCGTCAACTGTTGCTTGCTTGCCAACTGCGGTCGGTTGATCGTACCCCCCCTCCTCGTCCTGACAAGGGCTTGTCCAAACATGTGACCCCGTGTTTCCGCACTTTTGGGTCTTTTTTGGATCCATCGTTTTGTGTTGCTTTGTATTGTCATTTTTTGAGGGGGAGAGTTCGCTTATGTCTGCAACATGTGTTCCGTGGTGCTTGCCGCACAGTAACACACGCTTGTGCAAACATGGCGACCCCGTGTTTCCGCATTTTTGCCCCCCAGAACCAGAACCTGGCCCGGATTAAGACAAGGGTGGGGGGTTTCAATGCTCTGTGCGCTCAGCGTTCGGGTCTCTACTGCACCACATGACCAAGTGTTTTGTTGAGACGCCCATGTTCTGGTGCTCTATGCGCCCTGTATGCGCCCTGTATGCGCCCTCTATGCGCCCTCTATGTGCCCTCTTTGCGCCCTCTATGCGCCCTCTATGTGCCCTCTTTGTGCCCTCTATGCGCCCTCTATGCGCCCCCTATGCGCCAACTATGCTCCCTCTATGAGCCCTCTATGCGCCCTCTATGCGCCCTCTATGCGCCCTCTTTGCGCCCTCTATGCGCCCTCTATGCGCCCTCTATGCGCCCTCTATGCGCCCTCTATGCGCCCTCTATGCGCCCTCTTTGCGCCCTTTATTCGCAGGAGTTCAAAAAGGACAAGAGTCTGCACGCGGAATTCATCCGAACCGGCAAGACCATCCCTGCCGACAAAATTGAGAAGTATGACAAGGAGGAGGAGAAGAAGGCCGAGGAGGTCCGCAACGTCCGCATCAACTATATCAAAATGCGGAACAAAATGAAGAAGCTGGGCCAACTGCTGAAGGAGAAGGAGAAGCTGACGGACGGCCTGCATTTAATTGACTTCGAACAGCTCAAGATCGAGAACACAACTCTCAATGAGAAGATCGAAGAGCGGAATGAGGACTTGCTCAAGCTTCGCAAAAAGGTGTGCGGGTTGCGATGGCAGACACAAGCGCGTCACGGCCCCGGTACCCGGCCCCCGAACGATACTCTAAGGGTTTGGCGCAACTCATGTTAGGCTTGTGGGTCGGGCACGTCCGGTGGTCTTGTTCGAAATGGGAGTTCCGCCCGTAGCAGACGAAGAAACCCTGAGGGTGAGCTCAGATGAACTCCCAAAAGGACAGTGGCGAATCGCACACTCGGCGGGGCTCCTTCTTCTCCCTCTTCTTAGAACCCTGCTTAAGGGGCTTGCAGCTGCCCGATGAAGCTTGCAGGATTTAGATGCGGGCGGAACGCCTCTGGATTGTGTGTGGCGATGGTGGCCTCCCATTCGGTTTTTGAAAGTTGTCGTTGAGAGGGAGTTTGGAGAGTGCGGTGACTGGCTTTTTACAAAGGGAACCGAGAGGAAGATTGTTGGCCTCCAGAAAATGGGGAAAATGGGACTGTGAAAATGGGTAATGCGTCCCTTTTTTCCTGCCATTTTTCTCCCCTTCGTGCCATTTTCCTAATGGGGGAAAATGGGGGGAAGGTGGGGGAAATGGGGGGAAATGGGGGAAAACTGGGGGAAATGGGGGAGGGGGATGGGGGAGACTGGGGGATCATCAACAGATCAGGATGGAAAATGTAGCAACAACTTCCAGAGGGGGAGAAAAATGGCAGGAGAATGGGAGGATAATGGCAGGAGAATTGGTTCCCAGACTTCAAAATCCCGGTGTGGGGAGTTGGTGAGTGAGGTGGCCGTCATGCAGCCGGTCGACGGCGTTGTCGACTGTCGTAGTGTCTGTGCCTTCAAAGACACCGCTGCCTCTCTCAGATGACTGCACTGTGGGGGTGATACCCGGGGCTCCCGTCTTTTGTATGCCTCTGCTCTGCACAGGCCACAACAACGATCCACATCTTGACCCACGTCAAGGAAAAGCTGCAGTTCATTCAGGGCGAGAATGCCGGGCTGAAGAAGCAGCTGTCCAAGACCGAGGAGGAGCTTGCGGAGCACCGTGACAAGCTGGGGCAGGTGAAGAGGGACCGGGACATGCTGGTCAACGACAACGTCAAGATGCGCGAGAAGATGCCGATGGTGGGGGCGGACGACCTGCTGGTGGACTACGAGTGGCGCAAGGCAGAGATTACACGCCTTCGCAACGAAGTTGTTGACCTCAAGAACCGGCACCACGAGCTGTTCGTCTGGATCGCCACCAACACCCCCCAACAGCCCGGGGACTCAAAGCCCCGTCCGCAGGCCTAAGCCGTGTCCTGGAGGGCATCCTCTGCGTAGCCGTGCGGTCCGTTCATATTTGGCTGTGAAAACAGTACGGCCCCTGCCTTGCACTGAGCTCTTCGGAAAGGGTTGTGGACTGTCGCGGTGCGGCGCGTGGTGCAGTAATTTAGTCGGTCTTTGGATGAATTTGCGACTGGGAACATGCATTCGCTTGTCAGATATGCAACTCGGAGCCTGATCAGACCTGGTGGGCAACGCATTTCCGGCCGCTGGATGCTGCACGCTTTTTGGACAACTGTGCCGGCGTTAGTGCACTGAAGGCAGTAACATATCTCATGCCCTCGGGTTCGCTTACATTCTGGAGGACTGCTGTGGGTTTCATTTTTTTCCGGTCGAGAGGCCAGAGCTCTTTGTATGCTGCCAGCAGACAGCGCGCACACGACATGTGCCTGGGAGTCTTTGCTGCCGTCTGAATCAGGATATTGGAATGCACTGCATTCTGCCGTCCATTGCTTCGAGTCTGGTCCAGGGTTACTGGTGGCTTTTTCTTCCTTTGCACACTCAAAAAAAAAGTCCTGCAGAAGAGCCGGATTGATTACTTTCGGTATCTGCAGAGAACGGAAAAGACAGAAACAGCTCAAGACCGGGTAAAAATCATCGATTGAGCCGCAAACGTCCCGAAAACTGAATATTTCCAAAGCCCTCAGAAGGACCGACGAAAAGGACGAAAATTTGTTTTCGTTGCACGCCGTAGTATCTCCCCTCTCTAAAACACAAAAAAGGCAGGAAATCCCGACAGATGTCCACGGCAAACCAAAAAGGAAAATCACAGTTGCAGTGCACCGCAATGTGCCGCTGGCCCTCAAACAGCCACAAGGAAATTTGCTCAGGCATTCATACGCGACCTCTGAATGCTGCCTGACCTCACCTCACCCCCCAGCGCATAGGCAATGCATTGCATGGGACCATCCCTCGCGATGCAGCCCTGCATGTGCACACCCTGCGGGGCGTGGGGGCAACATTAAGTCACATATTGGGACTGGCCTGTAATATTGCAGATAGGTTTTACCGGCAGGTCACACACCCTGGGATTGTACATACAGGATGGCACGGTAACCTTCAGTGGCGGTTGTCGCGGTCCCAACTCCAAGCCTCATTTCTGATAGAGACCGTATCAGGCGGCACGGCACCACGTTTCCCATCGCTTTCCAGGGACGTCAGTGCTGCGCTGCACCTCTTTGTTGTGGTTTGGGTTCCGGTTTTCTTTCTACTAATCTTTATTGTTCCTGTGAACTGTTGCATGTGACTGTCTCCTTGGATGTGGTCCGCTGTCTTTTGCCTCGTCTGCCATGATCCTGTTTGCGCTCCGCCAGTAAGTCTTGAGCAGGGCAACAGCATTTTTCGAGTCCTGGGGGGACTGGGGTTGGGGGGCCTCGAAAGAGGACAGCGGGAGAGGTGGCGGCGTACACACCGGCGTACAGTCGCGTAGCTCCGGTGCAGAATGGCGTGCACCCGCCGCACGCTAGCGCACACTGGTAAGGACGGCGAAGACGGGGACTGCCAGTTGTGTTGTTGTTGAGTTGGCTCGTCTGTACAAAGCATTCGGATTATTTTTCTTTTCTTATGCGTTTCTTGGAGAGATGTGGTGTTTCACGGGGAAGGGGGGGGGGGTTTGGCACAAGACCTCGGTATCTGATTGTTTGCCTTTGGCGGCGCCTATTGGCCTCTCGCCACTGCTCATTCTGACCCTCTGTGGGCCCGAACGTGTCTTGGTTGTGTCAGGGGCGGGGGTGGAACATACCCGAATTAGGTCATGAAGTGATCCAATCCGGAGTTTTTCATGGGCCACTGTGATGCCGTCAACCACCAGCCTGTTTGTTCTTGTGGCGACTCATCTGATTGCATACCTGCTTGCAATGTGTGGCACAGGCTGATCCCCACAATCAAGTGGAGACAAGGGTCATTGAACCACAAAACTATGTGCCAAGATGTACCCAGATGACACGGGGCAAAACCCAGGGAAATACCTACTCAAGAACACTGGATTTCCACTAGGTGATGCAACCGCAAACGATTCATCTTCTGCGTCTTTGCATATCGCTTGCATGCAGAATATCGGTTTCATGTTGGTTGCATGTGGTACGACCCTGAGGAGGATAAACAACAGAAAACCATTTCTGGGCACAGAATTGGGAAAGGAATTTTATTCAAAAGGGGGGCAAATGATGACTTTTATGACCCCCTTTGACGTGCTTATTCCAAAACACTAGGTGTGAATTCCGGACTTTTGTGTCGTTCTTGCAAATGGCGGGGGTGGGAGGGCTTCTTCTTGAAGTCTGCAGTGACCTGTGAGAGGAAAGGTTTTACCGACATTCGAGACACAGGGGGTGCCTCGCGCGCGGTGCGACTGAGGCCCAGTTGGTGTAGAATGGTGGTACCATGGAATGTTGCCCAACAGCGGGCATAGGGGCCTTAGCATCACAAATGGGTGGCCAATTGTTGTGTTTGAGTGGAATCAAGAATGTTGGGGTCGAAGATTGGGCAGCAGGACACCTTGTAGACTTGAAAATGTCGGTTTTGCCTCCCGTGCTTTCTACCGGATGCATGGCAATGAATGCAGATCTTTTGGGGCCCGGCAGTACTGACTTTTACCTGAGAGGCACCACAAGGGAACGTGTGCCTACCACTGTTGTGGGCCTCTCATCTGCCGGAGTGTGTCGCCATCATGTATTTCTACACATGACAAAAGACATTTCCATGACAGCACCCATTCTGCCATTAATGTGTTTTATCATGATCCTTGCCACGGTGTCCTTGCCTGAAAAAGTGTGCAGTAAACTGGTATTTGACACGTCTGCCTCAGCGCGATGTGCGTGCGGTGGGGGCACGCAGTGCGCTGAGGCACCGTCACAGTCAGGTTTTAGTAAATGTTCAGTAGACTCAGCATGAGGAGAGGGGAGGTCCTGCTGTATATGTTGACATGTGTGTACATATGATCTTGTCATCGAAGCAAGAGTCGAGTTAGCACCGGTTATGAGAACTCTTGCGCTGGTCAGGCGCTGGTCATAGAAAATTGTGCGCCGGTCGTGCGCTGGTCGGGGCTGTTTATGCAGGTCTTTAGGATGCTAATGCCCCCCCCCCCCCAGGGGTTTTCTTCCCCCTCACGTCCCCCTGCGCTTCATGTTCTGCCACACATGTCAGGACACATCCACAATTTTTTTTTGAAAATGTCAAGGCACAACACAAGCCACGGTCGCAGCAAATAGGGACCTTCAATTTCAATTTCTACATTGTTTACCTCCATGCCCAATGTGCACCAAGGGTCTTGAACAAAGCAATTGAGCATTGAATTTCAATCCAAACATTTGTTGGTGGCTGTACGCTCTGTTACATTCACCTGCCATGGAGTATCTTTCTGCCTTGTCACCATAAAACACAATCTGATGTCTTGCAGCAGCCACATGCAACCATTTAAACTCCACCACCAGACAATGTGACCGCTTTTGGCAGTTGGACATTTTGAAAAGGGCGCCGGCCGTGCGCTGGTCGCCGGAAATCTTGCGCCGGTCATGCGCCGGTTTGACCGGAGCTAGTGCGACTCTTGATGCGGAGCTGAGGACACGTGCATATGCATCCCAATCGGCAGGTCGAAGTTTCAATAACCCTTTTGGAACTTCTAAAGGGTGCCAAATGATTTTCATGAAAATGACCTCGAATGGAGGTTGTTAGATCAAGCGCAGGCACGGACGCCATACCCCCCCCCCCCTACTTGGGGGGGGTCGTTCGCGTAACATACCCCAAGGCATGATATTGGATGTTTGACCCCTTGTAGAATCATTATTTTACGAGACAAAATGATCCCCCAATGAATTTTCAATTTTGAGCCCTCTACCCCCCCCCCCCCCGTACTTGGGTACCACTTTTTGGGGGGTAGGGGGGTGGGGTCAAAAGTTTGTGCTTAGTGGGATTTGAACCCTAGTCTGCAAAACGGCAAAGGGACAAATTGTCGCGCAGTTTGCTATCGGTACGTCGCGCGGTTAGCTATGCGGTGCGTCTGCCAACTGTTTGTCCACTTGACCACTGTCTTTGCCAACACGGATGAGGTTCACCATCGCTTGTAGATGTAGGCCGCCACCAAAAAAAAACCAAAATTGATGTTTTCGCCTGCATACTTGCCTGCCCCACTGGCTGCCAGCCAGCCTGCTTGACTATTGGCTGACAATTAGCCTAATTGACTGGCTCTAGTGTTCTAGCACTAATGTTCGAGGGGCCTTGGTGGAGGCAATAGAATTTCCAAATAGTGGTGCGTGTGGTGCGGCTATTTGGCGATATCTATGGGCAAAGTGTTGGATGTCATTTGTCCTCTCGCCCCGGGCACCTTTGGGGATGTCACAGTCCGGTTGGGAAGCAACCAAACAACAGTCATGTATGTTATCTTTTTGTTTGTGGCAAATGCATGTAGCAAAACATCGTACAATTGTGGAATTTTTTTGTAGTAATTGCGAGTAAACCGTACTCGTGTTTACCGCAAAAAAATCACACAACTTGACAATTTTTTTGTACTCGTGGTTACCGGCCTAAAAAAAGTTACACAACTTTATTGCAGAGAAAACAATTGCCCCCCCCCCCCAAAAAAAAAGCGCTTCGGTTATGTAGCCAATCTGCCCACTTGTGGGTCACTTGTGATTGTCTGTCCCGCTCTAAAGCGTTGGGGACCACCTAGACGGCAGCAGTTATGTCGTCAGTCTGCTCACTTGTGGGCCACTGCTGATTTTGTCCCTTGCTCTGAAGCGTTGGGGACCCACTAGACCGCATGGGCTATGCAGCCAATCCACCCTCTTGTGGGCCAATTCTGATTTTGTCCCCCACGTCGAAGCGTTGGGGACCCCCCAGAGGCAGGGGTCATGTAGCCAATCTGCCCACTTGTGGGCCACTTCTGATTTTGTTCCCCGCTCTCAAGGTTGGGGACCACCATTTCTAGTTAGGGATATGGACTGGCCCCTTTCTATTTGGGGATATGGACTGGGACTGTCCCGGTTGGGGATATGGACTGGCCCCTCTCCAGTTGGGGTTATGGACCGGCCCGTTTCTAGTTGGGGATATGGACCAAAGGTGGGGCATATAACCATGCTATTATATTGGCCATATTCCAGTGCCTTGGTGGCCACATAAAGTTTTTCCACCTGTGCCACTATCTGTAGCTGTCTTTGCACTGCATGCAAATTTTTTTCGCGGCAAGTCGTGTAATTCTAAAAAAAAATGGAAAATTGAAAAAAAAATGCAACTTGTGCAACACGTACGCAATATGTACAATTGCCGGTTTGTATGGCACCCCATAGCGACCTAACGATGGGACACACAGTCCACAAAGCATCAAGTACTCTCCGTGGCCACCAATTCGTTGGGACTCTGCCAATATAACGGTAGTATCACATGGTGTAACTGGCACTAAAAACAAAATTATGCTCAAGAAAAGAGTCCTAACAGGGCTATGGCCAACATCAGTGTGCTAGCACTGGGAAGAAATCAAGCTCAAGAAAAGAGTCATGGTAGGGCCATAGCCAATGTCAGTGCCACCATTTAATTGGGACAGGGGCAGAAAAGATATCCACTCACGTGCACTCATAACAGTTTTTTTTGTGCATGAGTTGCATTTTTCACCACAACAGTCTGTTTGAACTCGAGTGATTCAGTGAAACCCAACTCAAAGGCAAACACATGATCCCCTTTCCCCCTTCTTCAGCATATGAATGGCCCCCAACGTATGCTCTGCAGCATTCAGTGCCTGACATAACGGTCAATGGATTCCAGCAAGGTGTGTTGCTGCATGTGTGATACCATCCCACGATTTTGAGTCTCAACGAACACACAATGAGGAATGCACATCTGACAACCAATGTGCAATGGCTCCGTGGCATGCCGCGCATTGCAAACATGCCACACATTTTCCACTGTACACTGGAATGTGCGACACCGCAAACCGCAACACGCTGCACACAACATTACATAACATGCCACAGTGTATCTCCCCCCACCACCCCACCACCACCACACTGCAGTGTGTGCTATATTGCTTGCTGTGTCCTTGTGTGCCTGACCATGTGTTGTGTGCCATGTGCCGTGTTCAGCGTTGTGGTGTGTTGTGGGCAGGGTCAGCACAGGCTTGGCAGCACCCCCAGTGTTGCCTCTGGTGACCCTACAGGAATGCAATATCCAGGAGCCAATGTCCCCTGGAATGAATGCCAATTGCTTCAGAGGAGGTTGCACGCTTTCCTCTTCAGAGGTTCTGCTTTTTTCATCGGGCGAGGGCAGGTAAGGCAGGGGGTAGCATTTTGTTATTCCCATCGTGCCACTAAAAGGATTGTAATCAGAGGGCGTTTGTCCATATTTTACCGCCACAAGAAAAACCGAGCAACTGAAGTACTAGTTTTTTTTTTTGGCTCTCCCATGACCTGAGCAAAATTTTTTTCATGGTATCAAATCAAGGGTACCAAAAAAAAGTACCCCAGGTGCTAAAAAAAGAAAAGCATTGGCGCCACACCCCCAAATTTGTTCGGTTGTGGCTATGTAACCTGTGCTGTACAAGACAGGCTTTAATCCGAATGCTTGTTGTTGACCCACGAAGAAAAAGAAATGTCACCCATGAAGTCGTTCTTCTTTGCTGTCACACGAGCAAATTTTTTGGCATGCAACCCTGAGCACCAAAAAGGATGTAATCTGGGCATTTCTTCTTTTTTGTAACCTTGCGTACATGAGGTTGGCATCCTCGTGGATCCGCATTTTCAATTTTTTTTTGAAGTTGGGGTTACAGAACAAATACCAGGGCTACGCCAGACCCGAGGGTTCAATTGATGGAATCCCTAGTGGGTGTGTTTGCCTTGTGTGTGTCCCAGGTCCCATGCCCCAGGCGCGCGGCTGTTATCCTCAGTATCAGCCCCCAACGCATGCTTCCAAATGGCTCACAAGGGGAAATCTTGCCCAACGCATGCACCTGCAAAGCATGGTATGAACCAAAAAGACCCGTAGTATCCGAAAATCCGTGTTACAAGTTCTTGTACTGGAATTCATTCCCATGTGGCGAAGGCTCAACAATGTGCACAATAACCGCAAACTGAAGTAAAATGCCGCGGAGTGTGGTTCCCTAGCGTCCCTCTTTGCAACACAGCGACATGCCCTGAAGTACAAAACGTGCCCAAAAGATGCCCTGTGTGCCCCGCGCGCGTCCTGTGTTTCCTCCTGAAAAAACCAACCAACCTGGGGATTTCCATGGTCTCAACAGTGGTGGTGGTACTTGAATTTAATGGCACTTGGCATGCAGTCTTTTCTGGCCGCACGGGTGTATTGTCCCATCACGGGCTTCAATGATAACCACATGAGCTACAGGGAGGCACAGCCAGAGTCAGCGTTAGAACCACAATCAGATTTTGAATAATCATCCCTATCAACTGAGGCCCTGCATGTCAGTCGGCGCTGTTGGCCTGACCGGCAGCATTGTTGCAGGGCACACTAGCACAAGCTGCACATCCGCTTCGGTTCTGATAGGTACGGCGTCATCCGAAACGAACGGTGCAGCAGCCACAAGCAACTGCAATCCAAAGCTCTGGAGGAACCAGCCCAAGGTCAATGCACAGTGCAGCCAAGGCCTCTCCTCGGCAGGTCTGTTTTGTATTCCATTCCTCTTCTGTCGGTGTGACCTCCCCAATAGAAACGTGCTTCGATGAGCATACAAACTGGGGCAACGTCAGTGTTGGTTTTAGCAAATGCCCCCTTGCCAATCTCCACATTCAGCGCCCACATTTTGATATTCCAACCATTTTGCATAATGCCATTTGTTTACAACCCTCCGCCTTACTGCAATCCCTCTCACTCCAACCCCGTTGCCTCCCGAGTTGTGGTCTGGTAGCATGTGTGTTTGTCCCTGCAACTTTTCACTGCATCTACTGGTCAAACACACACCAGACCAGTGGAGGTTGAAGGAGGATTTCTGCGAAGATTTGGGTGGGGTGCGCATGCCCAGTCTGGTGCCCAGTCATGGCTTGTCCGTGTGCAAAAAGGCTAAATTTAGGGTATGATGTCACTTGGGACGCCGTCCTTATCGCTGTTCTCTTTACATGACCAACCGATGGCACGAAAACTCATTGCACCCTCAGCCCAAGTGTGCTGTGCGGATGCAGAAGCCGGCCAGAACAACACCTGAACGGCGCCATAGACCCCCTTGCCCCCCCCCCCCACCCCACGGTATCCGACACCAGGTCAACGAATCAAGCACCCCAGATTAAGGGTTGGGCCAGGGCACGCTAGAGAAAAAGTGGACCAGCATCAAATTATATCGGGGCCAGCAGAGGGACCTCGCGCACCGTGTTCCAAGGGGTAGCGCCACGTCCGGGCAGTATCTGGACGAGGGATCCCTGCGGACCTTATCCAAATGATGCACCAGCCTCTGCTCCTGGGCGTGACATTGGGCTGAATGGCCTAACCCACCCTATCCACCAGTCTTGGACCCACGTGGAGGCGCATGTCACCCTGCGCCTGTTTGGATTCCATGCCAGACAAGGCTGCTGGCGATGAACCAATTCAACCTGTCCGCCGTGCGGTGGTGCAGCTGGCCCCAGTCTTCCCATGCAGCAAAGCATCGCTGTCCTACGCTCGTTGTTGTGCACATTCCGGTGCTGCGTGAAGGGTGCCTTCCATGACGGTCCCCCTTTGGTCGCTGCAGGCCCTACAGGCTGAAGGAGGGACAGGGTGCTCAGCTCTGCTCAGCCTGCAGCAATACAACGCCCCATGTCACCTCAGCAATGGGCAGGCAGCTCTTGCTCTCTTTGGAGTACTGTGCATGGATGTCGGGGCCCCTCTTACACTGCCTGTCGCAGTTTGTCGTGCAAGATGGTGGAGCAGGACAGGGGGGATCCAGTGGATTGTTCGGTATTGGTCCAGTGGATTGTTAGGTAAACGAGGGCTTCCTGTGCTGCCACTGTATGCAGGTACAAGGGTCGAACCCCCTCCCTGCAAGTCCACGAGGAAGCACCATGAATGTCAGCCTTGCATACGCAAGGGTAAGCACAGAGGACCGGCTGCCCCAAATCCAGCAGGTTCTACCAACCTCCACATTCGATGATGGGTGCTTGAGCTTTTCTGTGTTGGCATGTGTCCGTGTGTGCGTGTGTTTGCACGTGCGTGTGCCTTTGGAATCTGTGCCAGATCCTTGCTTCCGCTGTTTGTACATGTGTGTGTGTGCGCGCGCGTGCGTGTGTGTGCGCGTGCATGCATGCGAGCGTGCGTGTTTGAGCCGGCCGTTACGCCGGTCTCCAAAGCACTGTGCGGGGCATGTACTTCACTTCTTGGGTACTGCCTGCAGCATGGTTCCTTCCACATGCAGGAACCTTCAGGTCTGCAGCCATTCCTCCCTTCCTTCCCTGTTCTTCGCCCCAGCATTCATCATACACGCAGATGGCCATATGTACTGTGTGGGCCACCAAGTGTAGGCATGTAAATGATGCTGTCATGCCAAAGCCATCCTTCCCCCTCCAAGGGCAAGTGGTGGTTGGTGGATGCATTGTTGAGTTTGACTCACAGCGACGATTTGCTGCTTGCAGCACTGCCCTGCCTCATCACTGCTTCAGAAAGGCGCCTAGCCTGATGACAACATGAGGATCATTGTCTTGATTGTCTTGCGTGTTCTTTGGCCTGACGAGGTGTTCATCGGGGCTGGCAAACCAGTGCTTGCTGGACTGTTGCGTGACCTTGTTCGATGTATATCTGCAGTGGGTTTTCGCATTTGTTTTGTTCCTACACAAGCGTGTGTGCGTGTGTGTGCTTTTTGCTTGGCAGTTGCATCTGGTGGTGGTGTCTGCTGTCACTGGTGTTACTGTTGCAGTTGGACGGCTTGTGCTGCAATTGTGTTGTGTGACTGGACCCTTGGTGCGGCCGCCGGCCTATCGTAGAAATCAGCAATGTCAGTGAGACGTCACACCAAGGTGCTCGCTGGTGGAGAGAGAGAACTTGGTGAACCCAAGTTGCAGCTAGCCCTGGGCACCAGTCACGGTTTGCGTTTGTGTGCCATCTAGGATGTATTGCGTGTTCTGCTCTGCTCACAGATCCTTGCACAGCTTGATGCTGTATGAACACGGTCTTTTCATGCTGTTCGTTTTCCGTTCTTGCAGTGTGTGTGTGTGTGTGTGTGCGTGCATGTCTGTATGTTTGTGCATGTGTGTGGATGTGTGTCCGTGTGTGCATGTGTGGGTGTGTGTCTGTGTGTGGTGTGTTGCACACCTGGGGCCCAAGGGATCATGCGCGGTGGAAGGTCAGGCGTACACGGAGCAGGCTGTCACTCAGCCCGGCCCCAAGTGCGAACTCGGCGCTGCTTACCTTCTGCACATCACCGGGCATGGCACCCACAATGATCAACAGACACTTGTACAGCACGTTCTACACCCCTTTCGTGTGTTTCTCAATCCCATTGTGCCATCGATTGTTTGCGGGTCGGGTGGGTTCTAGGGAGGCTGGCGACGTGCATAGAAGCACAAAAGCCTTTTCTGACATCACTATGTTGTCCACCAGGGGCTTAAGTGTCTTGTGCGTTGCACTCAGACGCCCCACCGCGCGCGCAGGGGGGGGGTTGATTTTGCGACAGGAATTTTCACTGTGGGGTTTCCCGTTTCAGATTTGTGGGAAATTTCCCACACAATTTTCAGACCGCTGTGTGAAATAATTTCGTGTTGAAATTTAGCAAAATTGTTTGTTGTTCAACAGCCGCTGCCAAGCAAACATAGCTCAGCATTTGTAGATGAGGTATGGTCAAATTCTGTGGGAACAAAGCCTGTCGCCGTGGATTATCCCTTTATTGCACACTTGTCCACTTTTCTGCGCAGAAATCTTCTCCTGGTGTTCAACAATTTTGGGCTTGGATTTCAAGAAACGAAGCATGGCGAAGAGAAAACTGCGCAGTGTATCATGGTTGAGCACTTGAAAGCCACTTCTGGAGCATGCCGTGAAACACAGCGGGCTCCATATTCGAAAAAGCATTGGGCAGCTCCATAATGAAAGAAAAACACAAACAGCAACCCTCCAGGAATTATCAGCAACCACAGAAAGTAACCGAAACCACTAGCAATACCAGCAAGCCACCCAGAATAGCAAGCTCCCAAGAAGTAACAGCAACCCTCCAGCAATTAACAGCAACCATCTACTCAGCCCTCGACCCTTTGGCCAGCCTCCTATGCATAAATAGCAAGAAGGCAAGGATAGCATTTAGAAAAAAAGGAGATTTCTAGGAAAATTCCCCCTGAAAATTAAGCTGAAACAAGCCAAAAAGCATTGCAATAGGACAGGTCTACCCTCGCCAAAGGCATGCTCATAGCATGTGGGTGCCCAATTTCCCACAGCAGATTCGGGACCGCATGCGAAATGAACCCACGTCGAATTTTCTTGGATGAAAAAATCCTGGTAAATCCCCCCCCTCCCTGTACGCTGTGCTTTGTCATCCCACACAGTCGGTCAAGTGCTACCGCTTTGTGCTCGCCGTGTGGCATTGCCATCTGGCCTTCAGCGGTGTAGATCTGTGTGCCAAGTTGATAATGGCATCAGGGGCGTTGATGGGGACACCGGTGCTACAGCCATCAAGCACGAATGTGTAACTGTTCCCACGCAAAGTAACTTGGCGTGTGCCCCATTGGTGGCAATGCGTTGGAACCGGAATTCATGGCTGGACATGCATTGGAACCGCACCCCCTTCATGTGTCGTCCAGCCTTGCTCTCTGTGCAGACACCGTATTACGGCCGGAAGAAGGCAAGCCGCGGGTTTTACGGTATGTTGCATGGTGCACTCGGTGCGCGGCAGAAAGTGCAAGCAATTTGAGTGTTCATTGTTCAGATACAAGGGCCATGGATTTCTGAAGTTTTTTCTCTGCGCTGCTTTTGTGGGGCCATGAATGTGAGATTGTGTGGGGGTGGTTGACGACCGCAGGTGCTCTGGAGCTGGGGATGATTCTGGTGTCGATGCTGGTCTGCCATGTGGCGGGCTTGGCTTGTTCCACTGTGGCACAATGCAGCATCATCTGCTGTACCAGGGGTCGGTCTGCAGTGCTGCTGCGCCTTGGGCCCATGTACTCAATTTTTTTCAGACGCAGAAAGCGGTGGGGTCAGTTGCCTCAACCCTCCGACCCGCGAGATACACCTGCAGCGACAAGAAAAATGAGACGCTGCCATGCGGCCTCAGTCCAGGGGAGCATCGCTGCGAATGGCCCACTTCACCCACCGAATCTCCCCCTGCAGATGCACTTCCTCCAAGGCCCAATCCGCCACATGCAGGTCCAAGTGGCTCCTGCAAAGGGACCACTGCGTGCGCGCTGCACAGCAGAAGGGGTTGAGGACCACGTTCATTGGCGGCAGGGCAGACGCATGCCTCCAGTCACACCCGCTGGGCTTGGGATTGCGCATCAGTGTGTGCCGTCGGTCGGGGCCCCTGCTTCCCTGGTTCAGGGTAGCGGAGTAAGCCAGGCAGAATGCAATGAGTGTGGGCCGCGTGCTGAGATGTGCGGTTGGCCCGAGTGCTGTGCACTGCCATGGGGACCATCGGCTGCCATCGGCTCATTGTACTGGATCACGTTGCCCGTCCCTCTAACATTTGACGAATCTGCATCATCTTTTCGTCCAGTTTGTCGTCCACTTGGTGAGTCTAGCTCAGTCTCCAGTCTCCAGGTGACTGCCTAGGCTAAGAACCGTCTCCCATCGACCTCCGCCAACACAGTGGATTTTCAACTTTCTTCATTCTTCTTCGACGATACTGTCTTACCTCTAAGGACCAGGAAAACGGTTGTATTAATCCGATACGCAAGTGACTTCTTCTTTGGACGGACGTGAAATCCCCCCACTCGGCCGTGTTCTGCTGTGCCTGGCGATGCGATGCCGCAAACATATCGCGGGTCTAACCTCACCTGACTTACAGAATGCCTGAAGCCAGCCATGCCAACTTCAGATGCATGTGTGCAGACGTATGTGTCTTCCCCGAACATCGACCGAATGCCTATTTTACTGCCCGACACCACGGAACGTGCATTGACCACATTCTGCCTCTGCTTGACCCCATCCCCGCACGCATTTTCACCAACCCCATGTTGCTGGTAAAGACTCGGCACGTTTTTCAGATACGTTTCCAAAATGGAGGTCGAACCCCCTGCCTTGTTGTCCCATCGTCTCGACGCCTTCGTCTCCGCTGCGTCAATCCCCAGCATCCACACCGCATGCTGCACAGCATGTGTGCACTGAAGAGGGGCGATGGCACCCGGGGAGTGCTGGGTTTGATATCCCCTTGGGCTGGGGTAAACCGGCAGGGGCCTGACAAATGGGGGAGGAATCAATAGGTCTGGGCCTGGCCCTTCACCGCACGAACCGGCCCCTGCTCCCCACCACAACCAGCACACAAATATGTCATCGTGCATCCTTGAGAGCAAACACTGCAGTCCAAAACACAGCTGTCGGAGGGAATTGCCGTGAGGCCATGCTACCGCAAGCGGGGCAACGGTGTGGGGGATGATCCATTTACTCCATTTCCTCGAGACCAATCAGCATCATCGGCTGTCTCCCTAATCAACCTCTGTCGACCGCACCGCTCCGGTACCACGAGTTCGTGTTTCCCTTTGGGCATGTTGCTTGGTCTGGGGCCAGATTATCACCCACGCATTACAAAGGATCCTTCACGCATTACAAAGGATCCCCCACGCATTACAAAGGATCCCCCACACATTACAAAGGCACCCCCGCCTCTCAGCGTGGCAGTCCAGGTCAGAGTCTGTGCCGGAGTCTATGGGAAGCTTTTTCTGCTGGTAACAATACTCTTCTTGAGACAACCCGCTTCTATTTATTTGGATATTATCCTCAGAGACTACTGCTGTCCTGGGCCCCAAACCTCCCAAGAACCCTGTGCCTGTGGGTCGCGCGACCTTGTCTAGGCCTGGGATCCCGGTCTGATGTTTGCTTTTCCTGACGTCGGCCATGTGATGTAATAATGTAACCATGCTCCTTGCCAACAGGGTTTCCGTCACTCACTTGCCACAATACGATGCCCAATCCCCTCATGTTCCCAGCAACAATTGCAGTTGTGTGGTCTGCTTTTTTTTCCTTTGACTGACCAGAATTGTTGCACTTTTTGTGTGTGACGCTGTTTTCTTCGTGCTGAAGGAGAGTGTTATGTGCTACAACAAGACTTCAACACGCATGGTAGCCCGATTTAAAAAGATGTAGAACAATTCTGGCAGGGGGATTGACTTTTTTTTTGTGTACATAGGGGACATGACAGTATCTGCTCTGTAGGTGGGACCCTTTTCCATGAAGGGTGCCATCACACGGGACACATGTTGGTAGATGTGAACAAAGCACTGAAAACCTCTAAACACCTGCAACAACGACGTGCACACCGCATTTTGGGATTCTTTGAGGTCTTGGCTTAGTGCAGGTTTGGGTGGGGGTTGGGGATTCTAGTACGCTGGTTGGGGTATCAGGCATCAGGTGACCCGCCCGAGGTCTGCAGTGCTCAATGGAACAGCTGTTGGCAGATGTGAAAATTATGTTAGAACCTGTGAACACCTTTCACACTGGGGACAGATGGTATGTCCTCATTTGGCAGTTGTAAGTAAGGCGGGATGGTGCTGTAATTTAACAGTCTCAAGTTGCGGTTTGAATGATATGCCACTCGTTTCCGGGGCTCTGCAAAGTACAATTGTTGCCGGCCGCTGTGCAATGCAAGTTTCCCACAATCCCGTCCACAAATTTCATTTTGCCCCTGCCATTCCCCTCACAAATTTCCTACCCATTACCTCTCTGTCCCATGCGGTCCGGCCATTGAGATGTTCCAGACGTGTGTCTGCATTGAGGATGGGATGAATTGATGACGAAGGTGGTTGCTGCACCATTTCATGTGCTATGTGTTTTCTGGCATTTCGAGGCATTCCTCGTCCAAGGCGGCCTAGCCATTGGCTGACAAGTGCATGGTGAGCCGAAGTTCAACCAGAAATGGCAGGTGCCATGGGTATATGTCATACCTGTTTGGACATGATTTACCGATGGTTGGCCAAAAATTTTGATGGCAGCAATCACTTTCACTTTCACTTGGCTACATTTAAAAAGAGAATTTGGCTACATGTTTTGCAAAGCGTTCTGTCGTCTCTCAAGCATATTTTTGGGTGTTTATCCCATGCTTTGTTTGTACAAGTTTGTAGTGGCTGAACGAGTCAAGAAGGGGCTAAACCCCATTGTCTTGAGGCTTTGCTGCTAGTGTCGTTTATTTTTGGGAGCTTTGTTGCACATGTGCTGCTGGTTCTGCAGTGTGGGTTTGATGTTGAAGAAAGAGGGGAACATCTGTGAGTCCAAGAGTGCAGCATGGTTTTTGCAGTTGGGTACTGATGCAAAGGGGGCACCATCGGCGATGAACATCGTCCTCTATGTTGCATAGCACGCATTGGGCACCGCAAAATGCCTCTCACTGCCCCTTGTTGACAGACGGAGGCTGAACTGGTGTTGATTGTACAGCCCTTCCGCAGTCATGTTGGACAGGCAGTGGAAGCTTGGGAGCAGCTTCCAGGTCCTAAATCAGCTCCCAAATCACTCCAAATCCTACCATCAACAAACAAAACCCTCAACTGTTGCCCGCAAACACCAGGTTCCTCTGCCATTCGCCATCGTACCCAAAGTCGAGGGATTTAGCTGCCGATGGAACGGTTTCCAGGGATTCAAGAGTTGATATTGAATCCATTCTATTGGTTCGAACACCACAAATTTTGGAACTTCGAGTCGTCCGTCTGAAAGTCCTTATGCAAAGGTGGTGCACAAATTGGCGCAGGGTAGATTCAGCTGCTGCCCCATGTGTCGGATTCTTTAATCCAAAGTCAATTTGATGCATTTTTATTATCTAATCACATATTTTTCGTCTGCAGCATTATAGTTTTGTTTTTTATTTATTTGTAACGCAATGGAAGCATGGCCTGGCATTATTGTCTGCTGTCCATTCACCTCCGCCTTTGACTATGGCACAACCCAAACTGTTAAAAATGTCCAAAATGATGAGAATGTCCATGCTGCATGAAATGCTGAATACAAGAAGTTCATGCTAAATGTTCGATAGCATGGCAAGGTTGCATGACTGGATAAACCATGAGTGAGTTTCAAGACCTTGTAATACAAGATGATTTTTGCAACGCAAGAAAATTTAGCGAAAGCCAAAACAGCCTGGCTGGATTTTTGCTGCGGCGTCGCAAAATGATGGATGAGCAGTGAAGCAAAAGCCAAATGGTAGTGTGCACCATTCTAAATGGATGGACTTAATGAGTGTATGGGGATGCCAGATATATGTATGAGTAATAGATGCGGTCAAAAGTTGCAGGAACAAGAACACATGCAACCAGACCAAAAAATGGGATGGAACAAGGGAAACAGATTGTAGTATGGTCAAGGGTTGTAAGCAAATGGCATTACCCAAAATGGTTGCAATATTAAAAATTGTCTGCTGAATGTTGGAGATCATGGCAAGGGTGACCCCTCATTTCTAAGAAGGAAGTTGCAAAGGGGGGGGTGTCTGGGTGGGTCGGTGAGTGGTGAGCTGGGTGCGTGGGTCTAAGGCTCAGGACCCCCCCCTTCTAATAATTCCAAGGGTCTCCCAGGTTGGTTCACATGCCACACCTCCTTCGGTGGTTTTCAGGAGTGTTCCCGGGATAAACAACGTAATAGTTGGCACCGTGCGCATGCTGTGCGAAAATGCCCCCTCAGAAGCACAAGAAGTGGGACAAGGCAGTGAAAAGTATGTGCACTCCCAATTTCCGCAAGGTCAGCTCAGCAAAGCCAGCAGCAAGTACAGCCACAAGCAGTAGCAGTGCCAGTCCAAAAGGCAATTTGATCTCCATGCTAATTGGGAGAAAAATTGATGTTTTCTCCATTGTGCACAAGATATAGGCCTGAATGCAACATCCCTGGAGCAGCAACGATGTAATGAGGTGCACTTCACTGGGATCCCATCATATTTGGATATGTTGCAATAGGAACCGAAGAAGCCCACTGCTTGTGGTGGGAAGGCTGCTACTGGCTGAAGTGCTATTGCTACTAGAACTACTGCTAGTATGCTAGTGTGAAAAATGGTGTTCATTTGTTGGTAGGTGCTCACAGAAGACCCCCCCCCCCCCAAATAAAGGTTGAGCGGTTTTCGTTGAGGCTGATGGGAGCTCCTCCTTGCTTACCTTTCCCTCCCTCCTCTTCCTGCCCTTACTCATGGCCAGGCAACCACAGAGCAAATATAGCCATGGTCATCAGTGGAGCCTCTAGCTCTGTCGGCGCCGAAGGTTCTTTACCACGTGCTCCCACTGGGACACAAGGATAAAGATCCAATAGTCTTCAAGCCCAAGGCCTATGCTCCATGAACAAATGCATTCCTTCCAACTGTTACTCACTCGCTGACTCACTAGTACTCACTCCCTGACTCACTCCCTCCCCCCCCCTCCCCTTCCCCCCCTCCCCCCCTCCCTCCCTCTCTTGCTCCCTCCCTGACAACGGGAGAAGAGGTGGTGCATGGAGACCACCAGCAGCGGACCGCGGGGCACACGGGAGAGCGCCAGTGAAAGGGGGCGGGGGCACGCATTTTCAGAAACAATTAGGGTGAGCATCCAACGGAGGGGAACTGCCACCCTGGAGGGATGTTCGGGCAAGGCACGGCATGGCCGTGGACCCGGGCGTGCCTTGGTCAGGGCGAGGGTGCCAGGGGGCCCAGTCCGTCAAGGATTGTAGGCGCAGCCACGGCAAGCACTGAGGGCGCCACGCATGGTGAGCAGGGCGTGGCTCACCGCTGCCGGGGGTTGACGCAGCCCGTGGGGACCAGTGGGAGAGGCCCGTTGTGGGCCTGGGTGTGCATCATATGGCATGGCCGGCTGATATGCAGTGTTGTCGGGAGTGCCATTGTGCGTCACCCCAGGCGGCCTGTGAGCCTAAAGATCGGCCCCCAAATCCAAATCCAAATCCAGAAACCCTCCCTCCCTCCCACCCTCCCCTTCCCTCCCTCCCTCGCTCCCTCGCTCTCTCTCTCTCCCTCCACCCCTCTTCAACCTCGCTCCTTTCAGGCTGAATCCATGTTGGCACTTCGTGCGCTTCAGCGCATCAAGCCCCTGCGCTGCGCCCACCCACTACTTTCCCCATCCAGCCGTGCGGCCTTCCTCTGCGGCCACTCCATCCCCACCCCTCCCTGGTCCCACCGCCCGCCTCCTCATGTAGTTCGCCACCCTTACACATCGGGACCAGACCCCGCGGGTGAGGGGGGCGATCTGGAGGCGGCACTGGCCAAGGCAGCTGAGGACTCAACGGCCCGCCCTGCCTTCCAGCGTCTCCTCTTGGAGTCGGAGATCTTTGTCCCTACGGCCCCTGGGGCCCAGCTGCCCCCCGTTGGGGAGACGGTGCTCTCCGAACCCACCACCATTGCCCTCCAAACGGTGCAGCACGAGGGCAAGTCCTATCTTCCCTTTTACACCAGCCTGCGGGCACTGCAGGACGGCCCCGTGAAGGCGGACCACCACGTGCGGCTGTCATGCCGTGCGTTCTTTGAGGGGGCCACGATTCCGGTCGTACTTAACCCTGGGCTCCCCCACGGAGCCTTCTTCTCCGTCCAAGAGGTGGCTGCACTGCTGCAGGGGGGCGCAGCCACCGGCCCTGCGGCAGTCACGATCCCCAAAGGCTCGAAGATGATGGTGGGTGTGCCTGCACACACCCCACAATCGCTCATGGACCGGCTCAGCGGCCACTTTGCCGACGTGTGCCCGAGCGTGCGACGCGCGTGCGTGGGCCACGCGGTCATGTGCGATGCCGCAGGGGCCGCACTGCCGCCGGGGCGGACGATCGTGGCGATCGAGTTTGAGTCCGGCACGGGGGAAGAGGAGCTAAGGGCTGTGATTGCAGGGCTGAATGATGTTGTGCAGCCTGAGGACATCCTGGACCCGCCCTTGGATGTCATGCCATATACGGAGGGCAAGACTGCCGGGGTCATCCCAGCGTTCCTGGATGGTGGGTTCATTGAACCGTTCTATGTGCGCTTGTGAATAGCCGGAGAGTGCATACAGCAATGGGAGAGTGCATACAGTACCAATTAAGTCCCGATGCTCTCCCACTACCCCTCTACACTCATGGACAACAACACACAGACACACAAACTGGGTGGCACGAACACGCATGCAACACCCAAGCACGCACGTGTGGGCACGCATGCAGACGACACACTGCTGCCTCCGAGGCTTGTCTCTGACTCACGGCATGTTGAGCTCCCACTGCCTCCGAGTCAGTCAACGACCTTCTCAGATTTTCAATCTGTTTTTTTTTTCCGGCCGTGGCTTCGCCTATTGAGCTTTGGGCATTGGTTGTGAGGCCTGGAGCACAAAATATTGACCGCAAGGTTCATTGTTGTAATTATTTTCACCTGAACCAGTACACCTTAGAGACGAACACATTTAATCTCCATTGCATCTCCAGTAATGCCCATGATGTGGCGAATCGTGCAAGGCGGACTGTCCCAGGGTTGCGTTTTGGATAGATATGTCGGGATTTGGGAAAATACATATATGGCCCAATATTGCCAAAAACATACACATTGTTTTAGGATATCAAATCCTAGGAGTTGTGGTCCCACGAAATGACAAGGGTTTGAAGTGGTGGGTGGGGAGGCTGCTCCTGCCTGCGGCATCCATCAAAAGGATCTTTCGGAATCCATGTGAAGTCGCCCCCAGGGTACTGGAACCGTTTTGGTCGCTTGCAATGCGTCATGTTGGATCACGGTGCCCTTGGCTCCTCCTTACCACTACCACCCCCGAGGGCGATGGGGGGCAATGTGGTCAAGTATTCTGCAACGACTCCAACCATGCCAGCCACATGGATTTCATTCTCTTCTGTCCGATTCAGCGTCATGCACGGGTGCATCAAGTGCATCTGCCTGTTCATCCCCGACTTTCCCTCTCCAAAATATCCTCAGCTGCCATTTATTGGTTCACTTCCCACCAATCCTGCCCCCCCCCCCTGCCCACCCACCCACCGTACCTACCGCATCTGCAGAATTGCGCAAAGGCCAGCTCAGCGACAACATGTGCGACAACATACCACAGTGCACCATGCCACGCAACTGCATGTAACGGTGCTACACGACACGGCACTGCATGCTACAATGCAACATGCAAGAGCATTATCAAACTACATTGCGATAGTACCACATGCATTTGCACTGTATAATTCCACTGTACAATTATGTATAATTTGTATTATTGTTATTATATTATGCATAATTTGCCTGTATAATTGTTGTGATGTACTATAACAGCCCTAAGTGCCCAAAAATGTCGACAATGTGTGGCCGGTCATGGCATACATGTGCCCCAGTCCCAGTTCTGGTGTGCCGTCGTCCCTACTTCCGAGGCTGGGGTTAGGGTAGGGCCTTGGATCATCATCCATGGTCCTCCGCCCCTTTCCGGTCATCCCCAGGGTTTGTTTCGGAATTAGTCCTCGGGGGGGGGGGGAGAGGGGGGCTGTGGGGTCCCACAAAGGGCCGCCTATTCAAATTTGATTTTCCTTCAGCCAAATTTTGGGTCAAGATTTTTTTGGGCCGGGTGGGTCTCAGAGCCAAAAGACCCCCCCCCCCCTCTCATAAACAAAGCCTGGTCATCCCAGTGTGTGTGAATGGGCCCAGGTGTTAGGACAAGCAGCTCAGACTTGCGCCGTAACACACCAGTTCGATTCGGTGATCAAGTGCCGGGCAGATGCCTGTTCTCAGTCCGAAGGACACTCACTGACCGTCCGACCGGCACTTGCAAAGTGGCCGGCGGAGAGACACTACCAGTCCCCCCGGCGTAACGTCTGGCAGACCGGAATAGATTTGTCCAACGCACACGTATTGTTTTGTCCAGCAGACACTTGCTGAGTCGGTTTGGGAGGGAGACCGTCCGTACGGTGGACCGCTCA
Organism: Eutreptiella sp. 'Long Island Sound 2002'; assembly: GCA_964036045.1. Classification (NCBI taxonomy): domain Eukaryota; phylum Euglenozoa; class Euglenophyceae; order Eutreptiales; family Eutreptiaceae; genus Eutreptiella; species Eutreptiella sp. 'Long Island Sound 2002'. The sequence continues at coordinate 69,534,933 of OZ038387.1, read as the reverse complement.
GCGGCCAACAGTCCAGACCCCGCACCTCCGTCAGACCCCAATAGTGCCCCGTCTCATCAACAGACGTGCGCCGTGAACGCATTGTGCGCTCAGGCATGCGCCCTGCGCTGCGGCGTGTACTTCACGCTGCATTTCCCCCAGGCTTTGCCAACCCCATGGTACCAGCCCAATCAGCCACGCCATTTGCAACGGCACCCACTGCGTTGCATCTGCGTGGGCCAGTGCGCATGAACCAATCCTGAATGCAAATCCTGCCCCTTTACCAGCATGTCCCAGGGTCAACCATGACATGAATTGCAGGCTTCTCAGGCTCTGAGCCTCAGAAGCATAAAGCCGAGAGATCACATACGCTGTACGCTGGAGAAGCTGCAGGCCGAATCTGCCAGTTCCTCGTCGTTGGCACAGGGGTCCAACTGTGAAGCCCCGCATGCCTGTCAGATTTTCAAGAGGCCTGAAGGTTCCCACGGTGAAGGTCTTACGGGTCTGGAGCGCTTCCTTCCCTTTTGGAGTGAGCCAATGCGGCCTGCTGGCGGGCAACCAGAAGAAGCCGTCGCCGTGGAGGCTGGGGTTCCAAGCACTGGCGTGCCCAAGTCCAGCTCAGGGCCCGGCATGGCAACGAGATGCAAACTGGAAAGGACGAGCTGACATCGTCTTGGTGTCCCACACTTGGGGTGTTCAGTGCTGCAGGAGACGGTGCACATCAACCCGCCTCTGCCCAATCCGCATCGCCAGTGCCTACTGGATTTGTCATAGCGAAGAATGCTGCTGAGGCCTGTCTACGCCAACATGAACCGTGACGTGCACCCCTAGCGAGCACTTGGTGGAGCATGGGTTTTCAGTGTAAACACACAAGAGGTTCTGACCCAGGCGAGGCCCCCAAAGGCGAGCCCAACAGGCACCAGACAGGCAGGCAACCAGGCCGTCAGGATTGAATGCCAGCCTCCGCGTGATGGCGCCACAGGCAGCTACGGGGGTCCGTGACCCATGTGGGTCTCCCTCTATAATATTGTTTTTTATTTATTTTTCTGTAAACACACACACACAGTTTTTTTCAAGTCTAAGGCTGTAGCATGCGCCAAGGCCGCCTCCCCAGCGGATGTTTAACAAACTGCAACCCACCCCAACCCACCCAGGAAACGAACCACAGGGTAGCCAGAAGACAGATGGCCAAGAGGGGCCAGCGCCATACCAATGCAGCTCGGGGCCCCACACTCAGTTGCACAAGGCCTGTATGCACACCACACGGCAACTCAGGTCCAAAGGGGAGCCAAGCTATGTGAGTGTAGGCCAACAGTGAGGCAAAGGTATTAAACATCGCGAATGAACGACAGACCTTTTTCAGCTCAGAGCTACAGTTGCATCTCATTAACAGGACAACTGGACCTCAAGACTCGGGCCCAAGTGGTTGATTTAGTTGTTGTTGTGTCGTGTTCACTGCTAGCGTTGTGCTGTGCTGGGTGACCATTCTTGTGTATCCCAGAGTTGTTGACAGTCTCCGGGGTATGGGGGGGGGTTTGGCACAAGGCCTCGGTATTGGGGGGGGGGGGGGGTCACACACTAAATTTAACGGCTCAGGCATTTTCCATCCGGTGGGGGTCATTTCATTAGGTATTCACCGAATCCTGGGCACATAGCCATGCCCAGGATTTGGTGTTGACTTGCCAACACCAGAACTCTGGCCAACAGTTCCTGTTCGTAGGTGTGATAATGGGAACGGGCCGCATTCCACTTCCAATTCCAGTGGCCCAATGGTACACGGTTACATCCACTTATGCTCCTTGTTCTTCTTTTGAACACATGTGGACTTGCCCAGGCTGGGTAATACGCCGCCACAGAATGAATAAATGAATGAATGCTCTTATCCCAGCCAGGAGGTGTGGTCAAGGGGACATATGCGCTATGGCTCTTCTTTGCGTACGGGCAGCACTTCTTTGCTCACGGGCAGCACTTCTTTGCTCACGGGCAGCACTTCTTTGCGCACAGGCAGCACCTCTTTGCGCACGGGCAGCACTTCGTTGCGCACGGGCAGGACTTGTTTGCGCACGGACAGCACTTCCTTGCTCACGGGCAGCGCTTCTTTGCGCACAGGCAGCACTCCCTTGCGCACGGGCAGCACTTCCTTGCTCACGGGCAGATTAATAACCAATACCAGGGGTGGCAACCATCGCCGTTCATGGCCCATTCTGCATGATGTCTTCTGTGAAGGGAAGGTGGCTTGCAACTGTCCTGAAATAGGTCAGTTCGGATTACCTTATTTTAAGGGTCTTTGGAAGGGGTGTGGAAGGGATGGGGGGAATATGGTCTAAAAGTAGCGCGCAGTGTGCGCGCAGTGCAAGGACGCCCCCTATAGGCAAGAGTATTGCCAATTACCCTAATATTCCCAATTTTTGCCTTGTAGACCACGCTTTGTGTGCGTGCTGTGCACACACTGGGCACAAACGCCTCCACTGCATAACTGTGCATGACTTCAGTGATAGATCAAACAGTTGGACTGATTGCAGTGACAATTTGGAGTGAATTAGTGAATGAACCCTTTTGATTTGAAACTTGGGCCAAGGACCACGCGGCCTTGGAGTTGTGGCATGGCAATCGTGTGCCTTCTTGTCCAAGGCATGTGTGTCTTGCAAGCCACGAGAAGGAGTCCCATGCCACCCCAGAGCGGTCCCCACCCCAAGGATTCCAGACATCAAAACAACACACCCCAACCCCGCAACGCAAACACACGTGGCTAGTCTCGCCGCGACCGCCCTCGTTCACGCCCGTACCAGTATTCCGGTCTGGCATGCCTGCCCTCTTCCCACCCACGCCAAGTATAGTGCAGACACAGGGCGCGATGACTTCAGGGGTGGTGGGGCCAACTAGAACCACCTTCCAGCCCCAGTGCCGACCCCGCATATGCCCAAAGCGTCGCTGAATCTGCTCTCTTCGCTCAATCTTGTTGCAATCCCCCCCCCCCCCCGCCTCCTGCCCCACCACGGTGCTGGACAGCCCGGACAGCCCGGCGTCAACAGCCACAGCCTATGCTGACACACGCAGCACTGAAAATTCCAAGTGCGCCCTACCAGAGCGCTCCTGTGGCGTGTAACACACAACACTGCCGCACACACACAACAAACATCTCACCCATGTATGGCTGTGGGGTCTAACTCCAACAAAGCCAGTACCTAGACCAACACAACACACTCGCTGGTGTCAATGGCCAGAACGCTTGACCTCTGACCACATCCTACCCCCGCACCCCCCATGCCCTAGTGAGCCCGAACCAAAGGTGTGTGGCCGAGTGAGGCCCGCAGCAGCAGACCCACCAGTCAGAGCAAGCCAACATGGAGCACGAAATGAAGCCACAACCCAGCTCTGATCATACCCAAGGCGTGATCCGGCGATAAAGCCCAGAACTAGCAGGCCCTTGGGGGAACGTTAGCGCGCCGAGCGCGCGCCGGGCATCTTTTGTGACCTGCGCCCCACCGGTGGATTGTTGCCGTTGATATGTTGGGCAACATTATATGGATTTGCCCCTTGACCCCCAGGACATCAAAAGATGTTTTGATTTGGGATGGGTATGGACCTTCTCGTACCCGAGGTGATTTCTTTGATTTCGAAGTTGGGGGCCATGATGGTGCTTATAAAGGCCGGGTTCATGTCATTGTGCCATTCATTGGAAGAAAGAATGGCACTTTGACAGCCCGCCAACAATGTTACAATGACGTGCATGGGTGGTATAGGGCACGCATTGAACAGCTGTTTGCTCGGTTGTGGCACGCAAGATGAGGCAGAGGATGAGGCAGAAGTGTGTGTGTTGTGTTGCCAGAAGCGCTCCACCATCGCAGTTTATGATGAGTGTAAGGAGCACTATTGTACTGAATGTATTGACACCCACACTTGTGGGACCAATGTTGTTTGTTAAGTACAATACAGATGACAGTTGGAGTTGCTAAATTCACAGATAATGCTTTATTATGCAACGTGCTTTGTAGGGAAGGTGTGCAGTGCAACGTGGTCTACTTGAGGAGCTTCTCCATGAGAGGGTAAATCTGGGGCTGAAGTCGGGATAGTTAATAGAAAAGTAGCGCGCCGGGCGGGAGATAAGCTTCTGAGGCTGCCCCAGTACCCGACTCTGCAGTATGGACCCGCCTGAGTGATTCAGCCTGCTGCACTTTCCACCCCGGTGTATGAGTCTTTCGATTCTGCACTAGGGCCCCCCTGTACGTCCTGATTGTTAGTTTGTGATGGTTAGTTGCTCTTTGGTTTTGATGCAGTCGTAACTTCGCAGTTTTTCTGGGTGTTGACCCTCTGTGGTCGTGGCAGGCCCCACCACCTGCATGGAGTGTACAGTACATACAGGTCCTGTGCCCCCATTGGGCTCTCCCTCTATGGAGAACTGCCTCACCCGCACCCAACCCAGTGGCTAAGCTGACTTTGCTGTACATACCTCTAGGCCACTGCTGCCTAAGCACACTGTCTGCCTTGATGGCTGAACTCACCAGTGTCGGAACAAAAAAAAAGAAAGAAAAGTAGCGCGCCGGGCGCGCGCCGGGCGTGCGCCGGGCAAACATTCCCCCCTTGTCTCTCACCCAAGTCGGGGAGGGTCAAGAGAAATACACTGTGCCAATGGACAATCAAATGGTTAGTCGAACAAGCAACTGAGATGGCGATGAAGGCCATGCGAAGGCAGGTGTGGCTCGAGCAAAGTGGCAGGTCCACACCTGACTTTTTGAGGCCAATGCTACGTTTTTGATCAGCAACACGTGGAGGCCACAAGGAACGGCCAATTGTTTCCAGGCATCTCTATTGGCAAGTATGTGAAATACTTCGGGGTGCGAGTGGGCATTCTCACTTCCGATGAAGCCTGTGGCCCCCCTTGGGGAAGCACAGAGACGAGTCTCGGTGCTACCCCCTAGCCTCATTCTCACCTTCCATGCGCAAGAGAACTGGCCTCTTGAAAACATGGATCCTCCCAACAGTTTTAGTCATCGCAAGTGCATCTTTTCCTTAAGAGTCCCCATCAAGCTCTGAAGGTGACCTTTCAAACGGCGTTGGGGGTGGACACCTGGGCTATTACCCTAGCAGAGCTGTTTAGGGGGCTATCAACCGTCTACCCCAAAAGTCTGGTTGCATGCACAATTTGGGATGCCATTTCACAAATATGTGCAGGCTACCTCCGTGTTTTCTAGAGGCGAATGGCCAGTCCGCAAGACCATCGATGATGTGCCTCCTTGCAAACAAAAACCACTTCAAACTATACGACAAAAAACTAAACATTTTATCGAGGAATGGTCCTAATTGAATGTAGGGTAGGGCCAACATGTGGAGCTGAACTCTATATGTCTGACACCACTTTGCAAATGGTCTGTGACAGTGTGACGGTCGGCGATTTTCAAAAACATGCATGCAACATATTATTGTCCAGTACTCATCAAACAAGGCATTTTGACTGTGGGGGATTTGTATGACCCACAACTGAGGATTGGTTAGGACCTTTTGCACAAAATTCCATTCCCGAGGAAGGAAATTTACATGGTTTGGATGGCTCGTGTACCCTCCTTCATGATGGACTTCACACATAAAGTACCTTGGAGAAATTGAAAGTCGCTGAGTGATTTTCCTCATGGGCACATGACTCTAGATGCCCCGTTTGTGGGGCTCTAGAAACCATTGATCATGCTATAACATCCTCTTGGTTTCATATGGGTCAATCTTGATGATTTGGATACGTGTTGGGAGCTTGTTAAAACAGGCCAGTCACAATATATTGCACGAACCTTCCTCCAATGATGATGATAATGACAAAAATGCCTTTTGCTGAGCTGCTTGGAATCACGCTTTCGACTTCCCACGCAACTCATTGGTCCATGCGTAACACTTTGATTCCGGCCGGAAACAGCTCCTATGATATCCTCTTGTGTGTGTGGATTACACTTTTAGACCTTATGATTGTCTGGGAGCCACTCTCGAAATTCTTGGATGTGGTCACTTTGTTTCAGCAAGGTTTGATTCATTTGCTTTGTAGAGGATATGTGATCACCAATCAAATTGTATGTGTTCCCTCTTCTCAGGATGCCGAGGACCAGGCAGTCCAGCAATAGTGCAAGGTTCAGAAAAAGCAACAACCACTGCGGTTGGCACTCGAGCAGATGCTGGTATGAACAAAATGTCCATGTTGTATACACAAGTAGAACATGGTTGTGATAGTGTACGACAAAAGTTAGTGGTCAAGCCCACATCATTGCTGCCAACGGATGATATTGCACCCATATTACTCAGATCATTTGAATGTTTGAGTATAGTTGCAAGCCATGAAGGCACAGCAAGGAGGTTATCCTTGTCTTTGTCTCTCTTGGACCCCGAGCAGCCTTCGCTGTCACTGGAGGACTCGAGTGTCTCTCCGGTGGTATCACCGCACAAGGACATGCACATGGACGAATACCCCCTCCCTTAATATCACGTGCGTGATATTATTTTGGTGCATGATATCTTTTTTTGCGCCATAGCGCAGTGCGGGCGCAGTGCGGGCACAGTGCAACTATTTGGGCGTCGAGCTGTACTGGAGACCTATACTTTGTGATACTAGGGGTATCTTTGTTGCCCCTAGCATAGGTTTTGATGCTTCTTCCAGATGGGGGATATGGCATTTTTGGATTTTCACCCACTTTCACCCATTTCCACCCCTTTTCACTTTTTTTTTGCTCATCTTCACCATGGACTCCCACACTTTGGTGTGGGCCCTTGAGTTGGGGTGATGGACCACGTTTTGGCGTGGCCCCTCGAGTTGACGTGACGGACTGCCTGGCTTTTGCCTGACCACAGTCGAATGCCCTATGCGAGGCCGCATCCCTGCTGATGAGGAAGCGTGGTTGTACCACAAGTTGAAAACAGAGGTTGACGTGGATTCCCTCCTGCAAGAAACTTTGCCCCCCGGTCCACTTGAGGATGGGGTGGACACATACACGTCTTTGGGACTAGCTGGTAGGGTGAGTGAGCTTTCAATTGAACAAAAAAGGGGATATGTGTGTGGCTTTCCGCATTTTGCATGATGTCTTATATAAAGGGAAGTATAACCTGGTTTTAGACTCAGCAAATCATCACTACGTGTTAGATCCGCTACCACAGCCACTGTGGGATCATCGTAGCACTAGACAGCTCTGAACCTTGATTCCGAGGCGTTACCTTGAGTACTGTGAAGTGAGCAGGCTATGCCAGCTCATCTTAGTCTGAGCCAAAAAAAAAGATGTCTTATATAAAGGGAAGGTAGCTTGCATTTGTCTTGAGCTAGGGTAGTTTGAGTGACTTAAATTTAGGGGCATTGGGGTAGCTAGGGTGGCCTAATTTTGAGGGTGTTTGGAAGCGGTCAGTACGCGGGCTCTTCACAGGGGAATCTAGTCTAACAGTAGCGCGCAGTGCGCACGCTGTGCAAGGGTTCCCCCATTTTGTTTCGACCACCCCCTGTTCCAGGTCTTGGTGGCTGCAGTATTCCGGGATCTTGCGTACATTGATCCCAAGAAGGCAAAGCTTCGCCTCCCTTGTCACTTTGCCACCCAAAAAATACAGCCCCAAGATGTTGCACCTGCAAAGCCCAAGCCCAAATTCAATACAGCAGCATGGTAGCTGTCCCTGAACGCGTTCATGGCACAAAAATAACCAAATCTTAGGCCTATCAATCACATTTCCCACAGTTCGCACACCCACACCGCGCGCACCATGTGCTGAGGTAGACGTGTCAATTACTAGCTTGCTGTACCACCTTTTCAGGTAGGGACGCGGTGGCAAGGAGACAGGAGCTGCTCGCAATAAAACACGGTAATGGCAGAATGGGGGCTTTGATGGAAATGTATTGCAATGTCGAGGATCTCAGCACACTCCTGAATGTCGGCCGCAGTTGCTGCAGACCCGACTTCGGCGGTAGGTGGTGGGACGGGCCGCGGTCGGAAGCGGGAGAGTCTGCACGGACAGCGGGGAAGGTGAGCCGCTCAACGGGGCAGTCGCAGTAAAGTTGCCTATGCCTTGAGTGCTCGTGGCTTATGGCGACACACTCCGGCAGATGAGAGGCCCACAACAGTGGCAGGCACACGGTTGGTGCCTCTCAGGTAAAAGACATTACTGCCGGGCACCAAAAGGTTAGCATTCATTGCCATGTGTCCTATGGAAAGCAAAGGAGGCAAAACGGACATTTTCCAATCTGCAAGGTGCCCTGCTCCCCAATCTTAGACCCCAACATTCTTTATTCCACGCAAAGACAACAATTGGCCACCCATTTGTGATGCTAAAAAAGGTCTCCGATGACCGCTTTTGGGCAACATGCCATGGTACCCCCTATCTACGCCAACCAGGCCTCGGTCGCACTACGCACCGCGCACCGCACACAAGGCACCCTCTCTGTGCTAAATTCATCGGAACTAACATCATCCATAGGCTGAGTGGAGGTGGATGAATAACCCCCCCTCCTTTAGTATCACGCACCAAAATAATATCACGCATGCATCTTGCCCGCCTGCGCATACCACAAATAACAAGGAAAACATGCGCTGAGGCACCCTCAAATGTCAGCTCTGCCAGGAAAAGGAAGTGACTTACACGAGGGGTACACAAGCCTCCCTCTTTCCCCGCTTCCCCCTCCTGACCTTGCATTAAATGCTGGGTGGCCTGGCCGAATGAGTGCCAGCTGTCAGCAGGTCCACATGGCAGACATGCCAAGGGATGTAGTCACAATGCAGAGCCGACAAACACGACCAAACATGTCAAAGGTAGCTACACCATGAGCTGTGCATACATACAGGACATCAGTCATGTGCGGATGCTTCGAACCGCTAACATTGCTGCATATGCATACCAGGACGTGCATGTGTGGAGTGCTTCTTGACCTGTGCGCGGCAATGCTACTGGCTGGGTGAATCGCGTGGATTGGGCTGGGGCCCATTTCAGCCCCCCCCCCCCCCCCGGTTGTTAAGGACCGAATGGCCTGTGTCACGGGGGCGCTCCGTTGCTAAGTATCCGTTGCTTCATGCCCCTGTTGTTAAGGAATGGCCTAGCGTGGTTTGGGGGGGCGAGAGGAACCATGGCCACTGCACCATCATCCCCTTCACCCGCCCCTGCATCCACCCCTCAACAGCCCCTGCCCTAGCATGACCATGACTATCAACACAAGCCCTTGCACAACCCAGAGCAGCATGAATGGCACTTCCAATTGGCACATGCAGATAGCAGCAGCACCAGCACCACCACCACCACCAGTACCCCTGTGCCAGTCGAAACAGTGGTATCCCTGGCCTTTCTGGTTTGGTAGATGACTGCCATGCCTGTTTTTTGCTGCACTCTGTGAAATGACTACGAGATCCTTTGCCGCTGATTATGCCTCAACGCACGCTCGCTGCGCTGCTGCTCCTGTTCGCACTCGGGACGAATGGCAAAGGGGAGCGGGAGGCCACTGTCGTACGCGAGTGTGTGCAAGTGGAAAAGAAGAAGCTGAACCACCTTCTGCTGAAGCACCAGCAATCGGAGCATCCAGATAGGCCCTGCCTCAGGTACAGCGACTCGGCCTTGCATGCGGACAGCTTTCCCCAATGCGGCATCCCAGATTGGCAGCATGACGCAGTCGCGCACAATCTGAGCCGGCTCCCGCCGACAGAGAGGGAGTCGGTGGTGGCAGTCGTCTCGACGTACCATGACTGGGCCCTGGGCTTCTTAACGAATGGAGGCATCCAGATCATTGAGTTCGCGGGGCTGTTTCGCACCCCGGCGTTTGGGGCCAGAGCGTGGGGTGACTGGGAAGGAGGGACCTCGGGGGGCTTGGCGTTCTGCCAGTGCAACCAGACCCGCCTGGCGCAGGTGCGGGATCGTTGGAAGCGCGTGGCCCGGCTGCTGCCCACCGACATGTCCCAGTCCACCGTCGTGTCCGTCGCCCCTGTTCGGCAAGTGCACTGCGACAATTTGCTGCAACAAACGCTGCCGTTCCGGCACTGGCACACGCTGTACCATCACGACGCGCACGCGGCGCACGGATTTTATACTTCGCCTTTCCAGAGGGCCCTCATCGTGAGCCTCGACGGCCTGGGCACACTGGGGCACTCCTTCCTCTTCTACGCCCACCGCGCCCAACGCTCCATCCGGAAGCTGGAGAGCCCCGTGCAGAAGTGCGCGTTCGCCGCGGGGTTCTGGCACGCGCACGAGACGTACCGCGCGTCCCACGGCGTGCTCATGGGGTGCACCGCCGTGGGCACTGTTGTCGAGAGCCTGTGCAAGAAGATCGCTCGCAGCATTAAGTACAGCCGCCTGTACAACAAGGCCTACAATCGGGCCCCCAAACAAAAGGTGCCGTTCGACTGGAAGCAGCTCGCGCGCGGTGTGAGCGTGTGCGACTTCGCGGCCTCCGCGCAGAGGGCGACGGAGCGCGTGCTGCTGGAGAAGTTGTCCAAGGACAGTCTCCCGCTCGACCTCGTGGACGGCGTCGTGCTGACGGGGGGCGTGTTCCACAACTTCAAATTGGCCAACGCGGTCCACGTGCACTTGGCGCTGCCGGTCTGGGTCTCCCCCGTGCCCGACGACGCCGGCCTCTCCGCCGGGGCGCTGCTCGTGGCCGCCTCCGACGCCGCCGGGGCCCAGGAGGGAGTGTTCCTGGGCCGGCCCTTCGAGGGGGTGGCGGGGGCGTACGAGGCCGCGTTCCGGGGCGCCGGCTGGAGCACGGGCCCCGTCGCGTTGGCGGCGGTGGCGCAGGGCCTCGGCCAAGGGCACGTGGGCGTGTGGATGATGGGGCAGCAGGAGCTGGGGAATCAGTGCCGGGGGCATCGGTGCCTCCTCGCCTCCCCGGCCCCGCGGGGCCATGACCGGCTGCGCGCGATCACCGGGACGTGCGCTGGGGTCGCGTGCACGTACCTGACCACCTTCGTCCCGGAGGCCCACGTGACGCGCGTGTTCGACGTCCGCCATCCGCAGCTGTGCCCCTTCTGCGCGCCGGTCACGGTCCTGCCCTCCGTCGCGCGGGCCTGGCCGCACGTCGGGCTCCGGGGCACGGCGCACGTGCACGTCGTGCGGCGGGAGGCCAACGCCCCGCTGCACCGGCTGCTGGAGGAGGTCGCGGCGGTCGTGGGGCTCCCGGTGCTCCTCGGGGCCCCCCTACGCAACGCCGCGGGCACTTTGGTGAACTCGGCGCCGGAGGTCGCGGAGGTCCTCCGCACGTCCCCGGGGCTCGCGTGGGCGGTCGTGGGGCCCGACCTCATGGCCATGGGCAACGAGTCGAAGGGCGGCTGAGGGGCCCGCGCACCGCCCGCTGCGCTCCGGCGCGCATCGGCCAACCTTCGCCCTCAAGCGTCAGCCCCCACCGAAAGCGTCGGAGCATCACCCGCTCCTGCCCTCAACAAGACTGACATATGCGATGGCGTGGGGGGGCCGGCGCTGCCCTCCGCCACCGCGCGCACAGGCGTTGCACAGATCGTGACTCGTCCGGCACGTCGTGGGACGCGGGCGGTGAGGGCGCACAGCACCTCCCGCACGACGGCCCCATAGCCCGTGCCCTGTCTGGGGGCCGAAGGGGGAGGCTGAGGGTAGGGGCTCGGGGGAGTCGCAGGGGCAGTCCCGACCCCCAGCCCCCAACGCATGCCGAGTCCTGAAAGGGGAACCGTAGCGGGCCCGAGACGCACACATTTCGACAGCGTCGGCGCGTACCTGAGCTCTGGCCGCTGCAGCCGCGGACAGAATAGAACCGCAGGATCGTCCTCCGCACCGCTTCTGCCACCTCAAATCTGCGTAGCGGCAGATGCTCTACTGCACTACGCTCCCATGCCCCGACACAAGTCCGATCACGCCATCGTTGTGTGACTGGCCGTCTGGGGCCTCTGGTGGCGCTGGAGCTGATCCACGTACCTCGCACGTCCTCCAGGGGGAGCGGGGTCGTACCTGTGCGCCCACTGACCCACGTTGGCTGTGCTGGGGGCCCCGAACATGTACCTGCCTCAATGCAGAGGCTGCCCGGAGGCAGCGTCTTATCTATGGACCTCCCTATCGGTGCCCATGGGCGCCTTTGCTGAACTCGTCCGGGCCTGTGCTGTTCGGTGGTAGTAGTGGGCAGGCCTCGCCAAGATAGTCAAGTGTTGTGGTTCACAAGCCGTTGAGGCCGTACTAAGGGGAGGGGTTCATTTGGGTGAGCCAAAAGACATTGAGGAAGGTTCAAGTCTTTGGTACTGCAGTTGTTTCCTACTTACTATGTGTGCTTGGCATTACAGTTGGCTGACTTGTTGTCACTGGAATCAGCAAGCACACCCAGATTCCTTGCTGTGATGTTTGTCAATGCGACCTCTTGGTCTGTGTTCGGAAGGCCTATGAACAGTGGAGGACATGGCAATCTGCTTGGCCGCATCTTGGCCATTGAGAATCCTTTTCTTGCAGCACCTGCGGCGGCCTGCAGTTCGGGTTATTTTCCAAGGGCACAGAGATGGTAATTGTGTACATAAAGAAAACATCATTTCGCACTTATTTGCCGTTCTTTGCTATTCGGTTGGTGTATTAGCGTATTGGTGTACTAGGCGTTCTCGTTTTACAAATGGTAGGCATGGTGCCCAGAAACATGCTGGTAAAAGTGGGTTTCACCCTTTAGCACACTACCCTGCGGGAGAAAAACTCGAAAGTCTCTTTGCGAATTTTTTTTCTTGAAAAATAAAAAAAGATTTATCCAAATTGGCAAAATCAAGATTTGAGTTGTTGGGTGGTTTTGACGTTGGTTGGGTACAGTCAATCCAATATTGGGCACCACCCCTGCATTGTGTGTGTTGTACACAAATTCCCCCAAAGTGCTGTCCTCTTGTCCCCTACTCAATGGATTCCGCAGTGGACAGCACCGGTTTTCCCACTCTTTCTGTCAGGCCCCTCAAAGGCATTCCCCAAAGCCTGAGCCATTCCTGGTATTCGAACGACGGGTCTCTGACGTACAGCCAGCCAGCCAGCCCCCCACACCCTTCCCATGACCCCTCCCGTAACGGGATTGAGCACCTGCGATTTGAATACGCCCTGGCCCTGCTGTAGTCCTGCTCGATGCTTTGCTTTGCATGTGTGCTTTGCTTTGCATGTGTAGTTCCGGCCCCCCTCTTCCCACTTGGCGGCCGAAATCCCAGATTCGCCCCGGCTTCGTGCCCTAATGTGTTGGATGTTTCAGGGCCCGGCAATAACGCAGTGGTTACTGTTTGTGTGTGGTCGTTCTTGGTTGGACAGGCTTTAGCTCCACGGATGCCTGTTGTGGTTGTAGTACTAGACAGGCCCAGATCTTGTGCGTCCTGCCCAAGCCTTAGTGGCGCAACTGAAGGGCGGTGGAGTCTGAAGTGCAGACAGATGCAAATTCTGTTCGCTGTGCATACATAACGCTCCGCCCGTGCACTCTTCAATCGGTATGGATGGGATGCCCCCTACCCTGCCCACAGACCTCTCCTGAAACGGCCAAGAACATCCTCCGATTCATTGCCCGCATTCTTGGATAACCCCCCCACAATTATCTCAAGGGACAAGCACGTCTGAAATGGAAATGGGTGGATTCGTCGGTGGGGCGTTGATATGGAGGGGTGGTGCCAGAGTTGCGCCTGGTTGGGGTGTTTTGGAGCTTCACCATGTCAGTTAGTACCCCCCACGTTGCGAAAACAACGCAACGGCACGTGTTGTTTCCGCAACTTTTGGAACCGTGTCCTACTTTGCCCTTTGAAAATATGCCACTTTGTCAGAACAACAGGTGTTGTTGGGACTTTTTGGGATTTTAGAGTTGTTCTCGCAAGGGGGGGGGGGGTGTTTCGTTGATTCGTGCACCAGGCAACTGAACATTGTATCCTCCGAGCGGGTGGAGGTTAAGGGAGGCAAGGCATCGATGCAGCTCAGTGACCCTTCACATGTGTACAGTGGAGCCTCCCCATCCCTCACAGCCTTGCGATTTTCCCACTCGTCCTCCGCTGTTTGGACACTGCCCATGGCGATGCGGGAAGTCGGGCTTTCCATTGCGGCGGATGGGAGGGGTGGGGTGGGGTGGGGGGGGGCAGTAGCGCCCCCGATATGTTAGGGGTGGGGGGGGGTCCTGTTCTCGGGCCGCTTCAGGCATTCCCACTGAAGACCCGGACATGGGCTTTACTGTATGCATACATGCGTCTCGCTGCCGCAATACGCCAGACGGGGACCGTTGCGTCAAACGTCTCACTGAATGCTGGACAAATGATGATTTCCCCAGACCCCTCGCCCCGCCCCCCTCGTCGCACCGCTTCCAAAGATGCCGTTTTCACGGTTTCTGAAATTTGGGGTCACCACCAGGCCATCCCGTGGGGTTTTAAGGGGGACCGGTCCCTTGAGCCACCCTTTTTTGGGGGGGGGGGGACGGCGGGACAGGGGGGACTCTATTTCTTCCCCCGACCCCTGGAACTGAAATGCTGGGAGCCCATGTCACGTCAGACCTCCTTGAGTGCTCTGGGTTTGCCCTTGACGACACGGACCCGGTTGAGCATCTGCATCTGCTTCCCCAAGCGGGAGGGGGAGGAGGAGGGGCCCAACGAAAGGGGACGTGGAGGGGGAGGGGGGGTCTTCCACCACCCGGACCCTCTTTTTTCCGGGGGGGGGGGGGGGGGCGACACCAGCAAGAGCACCGGCCGCAGCGGCCGACAGAAAGCAGCGACCCGACGCAACATGCGAAGGGAAGAACGGGTGACTGTCCAGGGCTCCGTAAAGAAACAACCAGACGGAATGTCACACGGGGGGTCAATGTTGAGTGCCTCATGGTCTGTGGCGTAAACCCCCCCCCCCCATTTAGAATGACCCGGTCGTTAAATTCGGGCAACACGGTGCAAAAATTCCCGGGGGTCGTTGTAATTGGGGCATGTGTCTCACTCTTTGCCTGGGGTTTGGGTCTGAGAAGGGGTCGGTTTATTTGGTTGGCATGCTCCGGGGAGCACGGGGGGTCGTTGTATACGGGGGGGTCGTTCTAGTGGGGAGGGTCGTTCTAAACGGGGGGGGGGTTTACTCGGGTTGCTCAGGTCCGCCCGTGCACATCGAGAGCGGGGATGGTGGGGGTCAGCGACCACTTAGTGCGCCCCCACCCCCCCTCCCCCACACTCCTAACAAACATGTCCAGGCCCATCAGTTTGACCCACGGTGAACCCCCCTCCCCCGCTCCCGCTGCAGTGCAGCAGGTCGAAACAATGTACTGAGATTCATAGCTATGACCATATGCCTGTGTCACGGGGGTATATGCGAGCTCAGTATCCATTGCTCATGGCCGGCTCCCGCCCTCGTTTCAGGCGCACATGCACAATGCCACGCGGCAGTTCCTCGATTCTCTGGTTCAAAGAGATCTTTGGCTTTGATGAAGCCTCGTTCACGGAGACCCAACGGAATTTTGTCGTCGAAGCACAGGCCGCCGACCTGGGGCATGTCTACCAAGGGCCGGCCCACATCCTCAAGAGCATTGTCAGTAGCCGTGACTTCTACGTGGGCCCCTTTGAGTGCGCCTCGGCCTCGGAGCTCAAGCGACGCCTCTCCGCGCATCCTCAGGGGCGGGAGCTCGGGTCCCTCACCTTCAAAAACGTGACGGGCTGTGTTCAGTCGCTGCACAGGGCCCCCGAGAACATCGGGGCCGTGTTTCAAGTGGCGTCCCAGTTCAATTGCCTGGAGATGGTGGGCCCCAGCGTGCGCCCTGAGGACGGCGTGGCCCGCTACGCCTCGGACCCCACGCAGGGCCCGGCCTGCGCAATGGTGTGTCCTGGGGCGACGGTGTACCGGAACTACTTCGTGGACGGCAAGGGCCAGGGGTTCGGGCGGCAGATCGACACGCTGCAGGACGTGGGACGAGCGGTGGGCAATGACAAGCACCACTACTGGAAGATGACGAACGGGTACTGTCTGCCCCAGAGCCAAGGGAGCATGGCTGCCCTCAGCGCCCGACTCAAGCAAGACGCACATCTCCAGCAGGTATGCCTTATCTCTGAGGTGTGGTGTGGTGTGGTGGTGTGGTGGTGTGTGGTGTGTGGTGGTGTGTGGTGTGGTGCAGTGCGGGTGGTGTGGTGTATGATGCGGGGTGTTGTGTGGGTCTACCCCACCCCCCCCCTTGCGCAAGCACCGCCTTGTCTAAGCACCAGGACCCGGTCTGACCGTCACTTTTACCGAATTTTCTGACCACGGCTTTTACGGTCAGAAAGTAGGCAAAGTGTGATTGTGTGCCGATTGTAGAGGGAAAGAGGGGCTGTTTCATGCTCGTGATGAGTCCTCACACTCATAACAACATTCTGCTTGGGTCTCAGGCATGTGACAAGCATGAGGTGAGCAAAAAAATGAATATTGAGATGGAGGAACTCTTTGCTCCAGCGTGTGATTGAAAAGACCAAACACCTGAAGGACACCGAGGAAATTCCTCACCATTCACATGCACAATTCCCAGGCTCCTGATGCCCCTGATGGGCAGTGAGGACCTCCAGAACTTGCTGAACTTTGCCTGCACATTGTGTTCTAGGGCCCTGTTACGACTATTGTGCTTAGGGTGAGGTATGGGCAGGTTTTTGGGACATGCTTTCTTTTGGTACCGTGCGTCGCGCGGTTGCACCGCCTTGTCTAAGCACCAGGACCCGGTCTGACCGTCACTTTGCTGACCTGGCTGGTGCTTGCGCAATGGGGGGGGGGGTAGTGTGTAGTGGTAGTGTGATGTGTGGTGTGTGGTGTGTGATGTGTGGTGTGTGGTGTGTGGTGTGTGGTGTGTTCTGTGGTGTGGTATATGGTGTTGGTATTGATGTGATGCGGTGCGGTGTGGTGCGGTGTGGTGCGGTGTGCCGGAGGCGCTGTTGCTAATAGGCAAAGGCCGGGATGTCCTTAACCCCAAATCTGACCGTATGCCCTGTCTGCCGGGTGTCCGCTGCCTTGCCGTGGGCAGGCAGCTGCTGGTCCCATGCAAGCCCCCTGCGACTCGGTGTCCGCTGTCCTCTGGGGCTCGCTGGGGGGAGGGGGGGGGCGCCTGTGCCTCACCGTAGCGGCGGCCCATGCGCAGGATTGGCTGCTCTGGCCTCCATCGGCAGGTGCAGCTGTGCTGTGCCTGCCCCCTTTCCTCTGTGGAGGGAGTCTGCGCCTCCTACGCTTTGGAGCCACTAGGGGCCGTGGGCTGTGGCGCCTCCCTCTGCCCACCGCCACAGGTGTTTCTGTGCACCGCGGGCAGTGGCACCTCCTTCAGACAACTGCTGCACTGCATGCGGCAGTGGGCATTGAGCCTCCTTCAGTTCACCGCCGCACTGCAGGGGGCAGGGGGCAGTGGGCCTCTTTCGGTGCGGTGTGGGGTGTGGGGTGTGGGGTGTGGTGTGGTGTGTGGTGTATGATGTGGGGTGGTGTATGGGGCGGCGTGGCGTGGCGTGGCGTGGCGTGGTATGTGCTGCCCCCTCTTACCCCTGTTCCAGATTGACTGTGTCCACTTAATGCGCCGACAGACAATACACACCACTGGTAGGCACTTGGATATGCACGGCACCATGTTAGCTACGTTCTCCCTCTTCGCAACACGCATGTGTCAAGTGTAGAAAAGCTGGGCTTCTGCTGTTAGCGATCCCTTGATGGAGTCCCAAGTTGGGCACTACACGCCACGTTTCTGCCCCCCCATAACACACGCACCTCCCACTCATACCCCTTCCCCCCCATGCCCCCCCCCCCCCCACAACAAATCTTGGAGTCATGGGCGGGGGGGGCGGGGTTCCTGCCGTTTCTGAAATACAGATGCACATGCAGTGAACTCAGAAACACATTAGGTACATCAAAATAGCACGAACAAACCACGATAACAGTGATGCCCCAAGATGCAAATGCAAGG
Source organism: Eutreptiella sp. 'Long Island Sound 2002' (assembly GCA_964036045.1). Classification (NCBI taxonomy): domain Eukaryota; phylum Euglenozoa; class Euglenophyceae; order Eutreptiales; family Eutreptiaceae; genus Eutreptiella; species Eutreptiella sp. 'Long Island Sound 2002'. The sequence continues at coordinate 69,517,145 of OZ038387.1, read as the reverse complement.
TTGCATACACGTCCCTATCACCAAATTAAATGATGCCCAAGCACATGGTGCTTGTGCATCATTTCGTGGTGGCGGGAAGTCGTATGCGTGATCAAAGGGGCCTGGTGTTCATCTCCATTTCCCACGCAGGCCGTGCTGGATCAGCTGAAGGTGGGTGTGCACTGGGAGACAGAGGTGCAGCTGAGACCCCCCAATCCCGGCCACCGAGTTTGCCAGGTCTTCTGCTCCGCTCTCCCCGTGGCCTACGCGAAGTCCACCCCCTCGGCGGACTGGGAGGCCTTCGCCCGCTGCGTACTGACCGCGGCCTACGACGCAACGCTCGCCGCGGGAGCCCTGCTGGCGTGCCTGCGGCAGCAGCGGGTGTCGGTGTACCTCACGGGGTTGGGGGGCGGGGCCTTCGGCAACCGGCAGCAATGGATCCTGGACGCCATCTCCACGGCCCTGGCAAACCACAGCGCGGCGCCGATTGACGTGCGCCTCGTGCACTACATGCGCCCTGCAGGGGGCGTGTTCGAGGAGTTGGAGCGGCAGGTGACGCAGCGGGCAACGGCGGCGAGTCAGGGGTCGCCTGGGGGGGGACCCCTAGGGATGCATTAGAAGGGGCGGGGCCTCAGAGGGGGTTTCAGGAGCGGTTAGGGAGGTGCTTGGAGAAGGTTGCCAAAGCCGCTGAGGGCTGCTGTCGGCTAGAAATGCCATGCAAGCCTGCAGTTGCAGTCAGGAAGAGAGCAGCTGGGCCACAGGCTGCGGGCCCTGGAGGCGCCGGAAGGGGTACCAAGGGGCCCCACCACCGGGACCAGCCAATGCGGGGGGCTCCTCCCGGGGATGGTGCCGTCCGGATGAGGCAGAGGTACCGCTGCCATACCAAGTTCCCCCGCTCAAGCCCCTTCTGGATCAGGTAGCTTTTCTATCGGCTGGTGCCTTCTCTGGGCCTCTGAGTGCGTGTGTCCGCGTTGCCGGAAATGGGCACTTTTTCTGGTATTTTGCGTCGAAGGCGGTGGACCAATGTGACAGCATCAACAAAGCCTGTGCCGCAGAGAGACAACAGTGCCGAAGCAAAACTGGTGCTGCGCAGGGTCGGGCTCTGTCTTGAGCAGCCATGTCTGAAATGCACCAGATGACTGGGTCGGTGAGGTCACCATCCAGTTTGGGAGGCCCATTCACTGCTACCGGCCAGACGTCCTGCCGTCGGACGCTTGATAGCGGGCTGACGGACGGTGGTGGCTGGGAATACCTGACCTGACCTGACCTGGGGGGTGCATCCCCCCCTTTCCAATTCACACTGAGACTTACAAACCTGGTCGTCGCCCCACTACCACACGGCCCACCTCTGCACATCCGTGCGGAGGACAGTTCGCCGCTGAAGAAGCACCGCTTCCCGCTCACTGCGACTTCGTGCTGAAGCCTTCGCCCCGCCATACGACGTCCCTTCAATGCCAGTCGCCGTGTGTGCGAGACCGCGTGCCTGGGGGCCCTGCTGGCTACGCCTGATTTGCCCCTGGACCAGGGCCGCCGCGATATTTGTCACGGGGTGACAGGGGAAGGCCCTGGGCTCGTCTTCGGTACCGACCCTCCCGATCCCAAGGGAGGCACAGCGAGGCAGCCCACGCCCAGACACTACCCATGGGCCCTGTTGACATTCTTTCGTGAGATCATCCGGGGAAAAGATTGAGTAATGGGGGCGGGGGAGGCAGTTCAAAGCCAATGGTAGTGCTTCAGGGCTGAAGGGGGGGGGGCGCCTAGGGCCGTGTTCGGCTCTTGACAAGCTTTTCTCTCATTCTTGTGATCTGCATGTGCTCCGTGTTGTGCTGACTTCGCCTCAACCAACAACACACGTGACAGCTCACACGTCACCATTCGGGGGGCTGCCCATGTCGCGCTGCTTCAAGGGAACCGAGGGAGGGCTTCTATGGAGCGATTTGTGCAATGGCATTCGAGTAACCTCCCCCCCAGTCAATGCGCTTTGGTGGCTGGTGCCCACATGCAACGCTGCGTGCATCCTAATGTCCAGCCGCTGATACACACAACGGCCGCTATGTCCTCGCCCCGCTTCACCATATGGCCAACCCCCGGAGTGTGGACTGAAGGCCTATCTACCGAACCGCCTGTTCAGGACTATGCTAGTGTGCCGCCTCTCAGTTGGTGCATGATGCGATTGACAGGCCCTGGGTCAGGACTCCCTTGAAGCTCCCCAGAATGGCAGGTGAACTCGACTCCAAATTTCAGAAATAGTGAAAGTGATCGTTTTAGAATCAGCGCGACAAGATGGGGGGCGATGGTTTGTCTGGGAGTCAGGGAAATTGTTGTCTGACCATTTTTGACCCGAGATCATTTTGTTCGACGCGCTCAGCACCGGATGTCGCCGAAGGACTCAGGACCCCGGTCAAAGGAGCCCCCGGCCTCGACCCCCCTCCTCTCACCTTTTGAGGTCTCGGTCCACAATCAAGGCATCAATCAATCAGGGTATACATCAATCAATCAACGAGGGTATACACTTTGTGTTGCCTTTACAGACCGATCTCTTTGATCCTTGTGGCCCACGACCCTGCCATGATCCCGCCCCCTTTTGGGCTTGTGGTCATTATAGGCAGACACACCTGCAAACGGGGACCCACATACTGCAGTACTGCCACCAGCCACCCAGACAAAACGCAAGGGCTTTGGGGGGAGCACTTAAGCGCAGTGCAACTATTTGGGCGTCCGGCCGTACTAGAGACCCATACTTTGTGATATTAGGGGCCCCTAGGGGCATCATGGTGACCCGTAGCGTAGGTTTTGACTTCTGATTTTGTCCCCCTTTGTTGGGGACCCCCGAGAATGCAAGGGTGACGTAGCATTTCCGCCCTCTTTTGGCCCCCAACCTTCCGGTGCTATTGAGGAAACCGGGACAGTCTTTGAATCCACGCTTTGTTGCGTGGTGCATCATGGTGACCCTTGGCGTAGGTTTTGACATCTGATTTTGTTCCCCTTCTTTTGGGGACCCCCGAGAATGCAGGGGTGACGTAGCATTTGGGATCGCGAAGGGCCGAAAAGGAGCAAGGGGCATTATATTGATTATGAGATTGGCTCCATGGATGGTGCATACAAGGGGCGCCTCCATGTGGCATGGCCATTTATCGGTCGAAAGACGTTGACCGAGCGGCAAAAGGAGTACAACGATGTTTGTGCCCTTTGTTGCACCAAGTTTGACCCTGAAAAGATGTCCATGTGTGACAAGTGTGAATTGCAATATTGTCTTTGATTCTGCAACTGTGTCATGTTGTGCACACAAGTTGCGTATTCTCAATGTGTACTTAGTTGACAATGGACCAGAAAGACAGTTGTGTGTTCTTGAGGGTGGCGACCAATGCGCTGTTCATGGCCTTTCCAGATGTGCATGATGTGTGTTATGTTCAGGGAAGGTGGTTTGCAACTTTCTTGAGCTGGGGCAGTTTGGGTCACCTAATTCTAAGGGCGTTTCCAAGGGGTGTGCTTGGGGGCTCTTCCGGGGGAACATAGTCTAAAAGTAGCGCGCAGTGCGCGCGCAGTGCAAAGATTCCCCCTTGTGCGCATGAACTTGTTTGGCGAAGGCTTGACCCCCGCTTCGTCAGCCAAACTACTGATGACTTGCTGACTCCCCCTCGTTGGCCTTCGTTGAAGTGGCCCACGCCAGTGGGGCTGCCCTCAACGATCTTCCCCTCCCAGGCCGATGGGGAGGGGAGGTTGGTTTTTGTGGTGCAGCGCTGGCCGAGGCATTGAGGTCGACCAATGGGTAGCAGGCGAGTACGGGGATGACGGGGGTTGGCCGAGGATTCAGACCCCTCCGTGAGTGTTCGGACCTCGACCTCTTCTTCCCAAAGCAATGCCAGGGCCTAAATCATTCGACTTCCAGCCAAGAGGCATTCGGTGTACAGAAATACTCCATGCTTCATGCTCCAGTTGTTGTCAGGTCCAGTCAAAGCTACATTCTGGCTGGGAGACAGCCAAGCAACAATCTGGTTTTTAACTAAAGCGATTCAGTGACCCAAATAGACTGCCGAATGAGCAGGAAGGGTCCCCTTGTGAACAGGGGCCGCAGTGGTGGGATTCCAAGTGCAGCGGTGCAAATCTCTTGCACAACATGGTGAACTGGGCAGAAGTGCGAAAAGCAGTCACAAATTTGCACGGCAGGTGGGACGCCCCCCATACCCGTCAAGGCATAAAATGGTTCGAGGGCCATGATGCAATAGAACTTGCCAGCTTTGGAAATTGGAGCGGTTTTGGGGAGGTGCGTGAGCATGATGATGCCGGAGTGTTGTGCTGCTGAAAATTTGAGGATTTGGCAGATTGGAGCTATTTAAGAGAAATGACGCCAAAGGTGGAAGCCGCAAGAAGCACATATGAAAGCTATGCAAATTTTTTACCTTTGGGCATGCACGGGCATTTGTACCCAGCTAGTATACAGATTTTTGACGATAACGGGCACACGAAAGGCTGGTTCTGTCAGACTAAATGTCCCCATTTTCGGACAATTCTCAGCCATTAGATGTCTTAATGAAGCACCACACACGTGTATTTGCAACGTTCTTCGACTATGAAGAACAGACCAATGGTCATGTGTGCAATCCATCAAATTCGATGGATTCTCCCAAAAACACTTACTCTTGCCACAGGGCAGTGAATCACGCAGCGAATTCAGTGGATAGCCTTGCGTACACACCCTCCCAAATGGGTTGTTGTTCAGGTGAGGTTTGCAAGACTCCTTGGTAAGCTTTGTGGACCAGAATTCAAGCGAGAGCAACAAAGGAGTAGTGCACCCACGTAAACCACCCACACGAGCAACCAAAGGTGAGCAAGAGTCACGAGTTGGTGAAAGTGCCAAGTGGGCAAAACGAACACCAGCCTCTAATACTCGCCCTTCAGAGTTGACCATGGTCAACAAACGACAGAAAACGTGGCACCCACCGGTGACAAGAGAGAGGACCTCGCTGCTGCTTTGTTGCTGTCACTTGCCTTCCCCTGCCCCCCTAGTCACCCCAGTGCGATGCTCCCCACGAGTCTTGTCTTGCCCAACAGAGTTCACTGCCAGACACTGAATTCCAAGGCCAGTAGACCAAAGCCTATGACAGCTGCCAACAATTTCTCGTTTTGCGGCCTGCTATTTGCCATGAATTGCACTATCCAAAGGTGTGTAGGTATTGAATTGTACAATAATGCATTGTTTCATCTGAATGTCCCCCTACATACCCAACAAAACACTTACGCCAAAATGCGATGCAAGCAGGTGTCGAAAAACGCTGCTAGGAGCGGGGGAAAAAACGGGGGGAGGGGCAGGAACGCTAGGCGAATTCGAACCAATAAATGTGCAAAAACGAGATGGAAACAAGTTGAGAAAATGGCGATTGGCTCGGTTCTGGGAAGCGAGAGATGCCCAAGACATTTGCAACTGTCCAGTGCAATGCCCCGCTCACATGAGTGCAAGGTCCATGGCTACCTGGAGGGGGCGGTCACGGTTTTGCTTTAATTTTCGTTTCAGCAGTGGGGGCGGGACCCCTCCCCAAGATCCCCTCCCTCCCTCCCGCTCCGCTCTAAGTCAGCTGAACGCCTGCTTTTTGGGAGCGTCTCTCAGTAGCGGACAAAATTTTCTCCACGCCTTCAGCACATGTCAAAGAGTGTTCAGTTATTGTTCCATGTCTCTCCGGTGTTTGTCTTACAGATGACTGTTTCCTAGTGCCCGTTGGCTGCGTATTTCGGCTCCCTGGTCCAACTGCCGCCCCATGTGAAATGCAAAGATGTAATTGATGTGTTACTGTATTTTTGGTTTAAAGATAGACTGAGCAGACGGAAGAAGCAAGACAACAACGTGCAAAAAGCATGTTGCTCATTTTTTTTTTTAGCCTACCAAGGGCAACACGGTGCAAGTGTGTGACAGTAGCATGGGAAATGGCTTCCAAGACCGCGAGCTGCGTTGCCTGCCGCAAGAATTTCTGTTGAGCACTGTGACAACCTATTGGTAGAGATCAAAAAGACCGCTGTGATTGGGCTGGCCATGAGTCATCTCCCGCTTTCTTGTGTTTGTTGTGTGTTGGTCAGGTGAGGGAAGCCTGAGTTGGCCCAGAATGAAGATTGCGATTTGTTTTCTGCTGACAACATGAGTTCTGCTGACAAGCACCAACGGTTGAAGCATGCCGCAGCACCTGTTTTTGGGGCCTGTTGGTGGGGGTCTTGAAGCATGCGGCAGCATGCTGCAGCATGCCGCAGCACACTGAAAGTTGGGTGGGGATTTCGGGGGGGGAAAGTATCGGACCAAAATATCAATCCCGTCCCTGAGCACTCATTTGTCAGAGATGGCCAGCACTCCAGTGGTGAAATGCTGCATCTTGTGATTGGGAGGTCTCGGGTTGAATTCCTGGACATCCCTGAGCACTCATTTGTCAGAGATGGCCAGCACTCGAGTGGTGAAATGCTGCATCTGTGATTGGGAGGTCTCTGGTTGAATTCCTGGAACTCCCAATATGTGGCAAATTGCCAGGGGCAGGGGCCCATAGTCCAACCTGGTTTCCCCCTTTTTATTTGGCTGTGCTGTGCTTTTACAGATCATTGTTTTCTTCGCTTTGTCTTCTGATGTCTACTGTTGAACCCACCAAGGAGGGGACAACACACCCCATGAGGAACAAGGAGACAACCAGGAGTACTACAGACTGTTTGCAGTGGGAGTGGAAGCGCAGCATGACCACCCATGAAATGATTCTGTTGTGTTCATCTTTGCTGGGTGTCAGGAGATGCATTCCTTTGCATTTGGTTCTGGGTTTTGCCACCTTGTCAGCTTCTGGAAAATTTGGTTACCCCCCACCTACGGCTTGAAGCACGCCGCAGCATGCCGCAGCGCAGCAAATTTTTCCTGGGGACCGTTGGTGCTTGAACATGACATTTCATGTCATTGTTGTGGGGGTTTAGTACCGGCTAGATAGGCAAGAACAATGCTGATTACCTTAAAATCCCCCAATTTTGCCCTGCAAACTGCGCCCACTGTGCACAAACGTGCCCTGTATCAATGGTGTTCATCGCATGTCATGTCATGAAGCATGGTAGTTGCGCTGCACTGTGTTGTACTGTACTGCACCATGCTGTACTGCATTGTGCTGCACTGCATTGTACCATTCACCAAGAAGTGACACACAAACCACACAAAGTATGCATTTCGATTTCAAATTGGTTTGGTTTTGATGAAATTTGACACCTCGAGCACCAAAACAAAAGCCACCACCACCAACCACTACTCCCCTGCACGCGCTTGAAATATCCTGCAGTACATGACCAATATTGCTCGTTCATCAACCTGTGTCATCTTTTTCCATTTTTTGAACAGCTTTTATCGCCTGTCAGTCAATATGCCCTCAAAGCCAGTGCCTGCTTCTGTGGAGGTATACTTGCCCTTCTTGACATAGGCGTGCCTTCCTGTTGATGCGCATGTCATGACCAACCTTTCACTCATTCCCGCCACAGCTGTTGGCTTTTCAGCCTCAGCGCTCCAACTGGGATATGCTGAAGCCCTCAGTCAAAAAAAAGGCCCTCAGCGCCCGAGTGCAGGCATGAGATGGACTGCCGGACACAGAAGATGCAAGCACAGTGCAAAGTGCATCAGCGAAGCCCCCCCTTTGCCCTGCTCCCTGTTTTCGCCCCCTGCAAATGCACATGGTGGACGGATCGTGGTGTCACATGGTCCAACTCTCAATATTGCTTCATTTCTACCTCGCATGTCGCAAATAAGCTTGGCTTGCATTTTTTTTTTTGTGAATGTGCACCCATACAGCTCTGCTCTGCTTTTCACAACTTTGGGCAACATTGGGAAGCCAGGCCCCCGGGACTGCCTTACAAGATCAGGGCAACTTGAAGCATCCAAGCCCCCCCCCCCCCCCCCTGGACGCCAGTATGCTGGAAACTGGCTATGGGGCTGTTCCACAGCCCACATGCATAAACAACCTTTCTGGAAGACATGGGGTTTGCGCTTCGTGTCAGCTTCTCCATGGAGTGCACATGCACATTGTTTTTGGCCCATGTAATTCCCCGGCCCACCATTAGAACACTTAGAAAACCCCCTTGCAATTCACAACACCACCCGAAAAAGGTTCTAACATGATTTCAAGGCGGAAAAAGGTTCGATGGTACGGGTTTTTGCGCGATGTGTCTCATCTCACAGCATGGCATGCGACTGCTCAGGGGCCTTTCAACCCGTCTGCCTGCGCGCAATGCTCCCTGCTAGTGCACGACAAGTCCCCCAGAACATGCACAAAATGACGATTCCCCTGTAACCCCATAGGGGAATATCAGCGGTGTGTGGAACACAGAAAGACAGGCACCATGGCCATGTGGTGTCAAAATCAAATTTCTACCGATGGGATCAGGTCATGTCGTGTTGTGTTTTTCTGTGTTGCACTCACTTGTCTCTATCACTGCTGTTTTTTTCATCGGGAACATTCTGCACTGCCTCCTTCCTCATTGAGATTGGCTGGTGGATGATTGTTTTTTTTTTTTGCAATGAATGGTGGTGCATGGGGTGCAATTGGACTGGAACGGTGGGAGAGGAACGCAGTTGCCATGCTCGGTCCTAGCCTTGATGCCAGCACAGCACAAGCACTAGAGAACGGAATTGAACTCGGTCAGCTTCAGTCACAGTGGTACTGCACGGGTGGCTATCTTCGTCTGGTACGAAATGCGCTCAACCTCCATGGCTGACATCCAATAATATGGAGCCACTGTATAGTAACCCCCCCCCCCCCCCCCTTTGTCCTGCCAGTGACAGTGGCGGGTCCACACCTGACCAGTTGCAGCCCTTGTCCTGCCCCGCCCCTTGTCCTTCCCCGGGGGTGGGGGGGGGGGGGGCGGGGGACGGAATGTCACACAGGGGGGCGGGGGACTGTCACTTGGTCAACACAAAAAATTTCGTTACGGCTCACTGTGTTGTTGTATGGGTGACTTTGTTGTGAGGCACTGCCACTTGTATCCCTTTTACTCTTGGTAGGACATTTTGCTCAGTTTCGCTGAAATGGAACGTGACAGCACAACCAGTTTACCCCTGGGACAAATGTCATGTTCATGCACTCCACAGGGGAACCTGTTTTGGCGCAGGTCGTTGGATATTCAGAGCACGGTGATGTATATCGCCGCATCTCTTATAAGCGTGAAGGCAAGACAGTCTTGCCATTGTATTCTTTCGTTGTGCAAGGCAATTTTTGTGCCTGAAAATGTGTGTGTACAGTTGTAGTGCGGCTCCCCAGGGGGGGGGGGGATCATTTGGCAACCGTCCCCCAGGGGACCGTCTTCCCTGGGGTGGGGCAGGACAAGGGGGGCGGGGGGTACATGGAGATACGTAATGAGTGCCGTAGATGGGTGGATGACACGTACAACACAATGCCCCTACAGCATCAGCAGGGAAGGGCACTGGAAACACAGAAAACCGAAAAAAAGCCACCACCATTCCGGTTAAAGCCAAAAAAGCCGTAGGTGACCCCCTCCCCTGCAGTGAAACATCAAAGGGTGGGGAGATCGCAAGCCCCCTGGCGAGGGGTTCGACGCACACACCCCAGGAAGGGGTTTGAGATGGAGCCAGAATTTAGTTGTTCACCCTGACGCTGGCCGCAAGTGGAACTTCCACGAATACTGTGGGGGCAGACAACCTCCTCCTGTTGGCGCTGTGTTTCACTCCTCTGTGCCCACGTGTATTGCCTCGTTGTCTCAGACAGGGGCTGAAGGCCGAGTACCGTTCGATTCGCTGCTGACCGCCAGCAAACGTGGGGACCTACGATGCCTTGAGTCCCTGTTCGAGAAGTGCAATGCCGATGTTGACGTTGTCGATGAGGACGGCTACACTGCGGTGATGTTGGCGGCGCAAAACGGGCACCGGGAGTGCCTCGAGTCCTTGGTCCGCAAGGGCAAGGCCGACGTGCACCGAGTCGACGAGGACGGCTGCACGGCGTTGATCCTCGCAGCGCGGGGCGGGCACCAGCAATGCCTTGACTTCTTAGTGAACGAGTGCAACGCCGATATCAACCACGTCGCTGAGAATGGCCATACCGCACTAATGGGGGCCGCGTACGCTGGACACCTGGGCTGCCTGGAGTACTTAGCCCTCCAGTGCAAGGCTGATGTCAGCCACGTGGCTCCGGATGGCTACACGGCGTTGATGCTGACGGCGCAGTACGGGCACCAGAGCTGCCTCGAGCTCTTAGTGCGGGAGGGCAAGGCCGATGTCAACCATGTGTCCGAAGGGCGCCCAACGGCGCTGATGCTGAGTGCACAGGACGGGCACCTGGGGGCCCTGGAGTTCTTAGTGCGCGAGGGGAAGGCCGACGTCCATCAGGTGAACCAGGACGGCTTGACGGCGTTGATGTTCGCTGCCAATCGTGGGCACCGGGAATGCCTGCAGTTCCTGGCCGTGGAGTGCGGGGCGGACGTCCATCACGCCAGCGCGCGCGGCTACACGGCGGTCATGGTGGCGGTGCAGAACGGGCACCGCCCCTGCCTGGAGTTCCTGGTGGACGAGTGCCGGGCCGATGCCAACCACGTCGCCAGCAACGGCGCGCACGCGGTGATGCTGGCGGCGCAGAACGGCCACCTGCGGTGCCTCGAGTACCTTGTGCGTGACTGCCGGGGGGATGCCCATCTGGTATGCCGTCGCCCCTACTACTTCCGAGGCTGGGGTTAGGATAGGGCCTTGGCTCATCATTCATGGTCCTCCCCCATTTCGGGTCATCCCCAGGGTTTGTTTGTGAGGAATGAATACGGAAGAAGGGGCGGGGGTCTGGGGTCGTCCCACAAAGAGCCGCTTGTTCAAATTTGATTTTTCCGCAGGCCGCAGGCAATGGCTACACCGCGTTGATGTTAGCAGCGCAGATGGGGCACCTGCCGTGCGTCCAGTTCTTGGTCCAAGACTGCGAGGCCGATGTGGGTCACGTCGCCGCGAACGGGCGCACCGCGTGGATGTTGGCGGCGCTGGGCGGACACCCGCAGTGCCTGCGCTACCTCGTGCGGCGGTGCCGCGCCGATGTCAACCAGGTCGACGAGGACGGCTGCACGGCGCTGATCTTGGCGGCGCGGGGCGGGCACCGGGAGTGCCTGGAGTTCTTGGTGCGCGAGTGCGATGCCCGCGTCAACCACGTCGCGGCCACTGGGGATACGGCGTTGATGGGGGCCGCGTGCTACGGACACCGGGGCTGCCTGGAGGTGTTGGTCCTTGAGGGCAAGGCGGATCGTGTCGATGAGGCGTTGGTGCTCGCTGCGCAGGGAGGGCACGAGGGGTGCCTGCAATTTTTGCTCCGCCAGCGCCTGGCCAGCGCCAGCCCTGGGCCTGAGAATGATCCAGATCAAGGGATGGAACGGGTGTGGGGGGTGCAGTGTCCATAAGTGAAGGCATCGATTTGGATGCTGAGAACTTCCTCTCGGCCACGGCCACGATGGCCTGCGAGGCTTGACTATGTGAGTGTTGTTGGAGAAATCTCGGTGATGATGCTGCACCAAGTCGCCCGTTGCAACGGCATGCGGCCAGGGGGCGCGAAGGTGGCTCGTTCCGAGCCCGTCCACAGAGCCCCAGCGTCTGGCCGTTGGAAGCGAGCGGGGATTTTTGCAACCCCCATTCATCGGATTGATGAGGCCCGCTTCAATGTCTTCTTCGTCTGCCCACAGACTCCACCGAAGCCGCCTCATGCATTTCCTATTCCGACTGTGATCCTGCTTAAGCAGCACCCTGGGGATGCGTCGCGTGTGCACTCTCTCTCTCTCTCTCTCTCTCTCTCTCTCTCTCTCTCTCCTATATATATATATATATATATATATCCTCTAATCTACACCCCTCTCCCTAACTCTTGGTGGCTCCACCATACGGCTCTAAGGTACGTGCGAAGTGTACCACTTGGTGCAGGCATGTGGCGGAAGTGACTCAAAATGGGCTAAAAACACTTCTTTGTGTACCCCAAAGTCCACGATCAATTTTGACCCAAAACAGCCCATTTTCAAGGCATTTTGGGATTTCTCATCTCCCGAAACGCGTCACCACGGGCTCAAAATGGGCTAAAAACACTTGTTTGGGCATCCCAAATGGTCTAGGAACAACTTTGGAAAAAATCAATTTTTTCGCCCCGGGGACCCTGGTGGACCCACCGTTGGCCCCCACCGTGCGCGGCCCGGGCTGCGCTATGGCTCCGCCAAGTGACCAATGGCACGGGGATCTAGGCGTCTCGTTGGGTGATTCTGAAGTTTGGAAACCACAAGAAGTGGGGGGTTGCGGATGGACTAGGTACCCTCGGAATTTGGTTTCGAGCCACGTAGCCCAAGATACGGCCCTTCTCGGTTTTGGGGCTTGTTGACACAAACTTCGCGCATTCTGGGCCATTTTTGGCCATTTTTGGGCTGTTTCTCGGACATATTGTGGAGTTAGAGGGTAAGAAAGGGTTCTTTGTCACGGGGCAATCAAGGCACACGTGCAGTGTAGCCACCGTTTCCCTTCGTTTGTCCATTTTTTAATGGGTTTCGGGGCCGTTTTGGGCGAAACAAGGCTGTTCTGGGGCACAAAATGCGCAGTTTTGGGAGGGCACCTCCCGACTTGGCGCCCCTGCCCCGGGGCGCCAGCGGTGAGTTTTTGGCGCAAAACTTGGATTGGGCAAGGCCACCACCGAAGGTATGAGATGGCTAGAGTAGATGGAGTAATGGCCAAAACGGAAAGGAGAAGTGTTGCTTGCGTGTTGCTTGCTTGCTTGCTTGCTTGTTGTTAGCTAGATTTAAGGGGAGAGGGGTGTAGTAATATATATATTATGCCCCCACCCCTCTCAATCCGTTTCCTTCTGGCGGACGACACCATTCAGGGTACTTCGACATCATTGGATGCCGCTTTGATGCCACCAGATTCACGCCTCTGCCATTGCGGAACATTCAAAGTGCCGGGGTGCCGGGAGAGCTCGTGTGCCTGTCCAGACAAATTTACACAGATGCTTTTCTGTGCAGGAACGGGGCGAAGCCCTGAGCCCCCCAATTTACACTTTGCCGCTGGAAGCGGTTATGCGGCTGTTCCATGGCCCACATGCATAACGAACACTCACAGTGCAGACGCGGCATTGAGCTACATATCCATCATCCATTCTCGCATTTGTGTGTACAGTACACATTCAGCAAGGAAGACATTCGCGCATGCGCAAACCGCCACTATTCACATATGCGCCAAGCTGCCCCGCTTGTTTGCTATCCATTTCCATGTCACCTTCCCATTGTCATGTCCTTGCTCTCCTGGGTGTCCCATCATTACCTCATTGATACATCACACGCCGAGAGACGGGGGCAGCTTGAACTTGAGCATGCAATAATCCATTGGCAAAGAAGGTTTGCCTGAAAGATAGAAATGGCTGCAAGTCAAGTTTGGACCTGGCTTGTCAATTCTGCTTTGCAATTGTAACTGTAACACCTGCGTCTTCATTAAATACGATACACTTCCCAGTTCCCGCAAAGCCCCGGACTCAATGCCACGATGGTATCTGAGACCCTTCCACCCAGATTGTCAATCGCCTGCTGTAAGCATTTGGTTTCTGTTTCCTGCAATTTTCTCGTTTTTACATTTTGGAAATCGTTCAAAAACGTCTCCCAAAATAGCTGACAACAGATCCTGCCAAACAATCCACATTGTGGGCGGTCCTGCCGGGTGACAAAGGGCCTACGTCCTGCAGGAAAAGCTGCCCCCATCGTTTAAACTCCGATTGTAGATCAAACAGGGTCAGTGCAGAAGGAAGTACCAACCACATGCAGTGTTTTCGTCCTGTAAAGCACGAGCATTGCACTGCGCACTGCTCAGCTTGCTCGTCACTGCACAATGACGAGGGAAATGCTGAAAAAAACGGTTGATTTGGGAATGATTCTAGTCTTATTGGTGGGGCCCAGCACACAAGAAAATGTTGCTGTTTTCTTTGTGTGTGTGTGTGTGTGTGTGTGTGTGTGTGTGTGTGTGTGTGTGTGTGTGTGTGTGTTGTGTGTGTGTGTGTGTGTTTTGGTGGGTGTGTATTTCAGACCTCTGAATTGTTAACCATCAGTGGGGGAAACCGGCTGCAGAGACGAAGCTGCCTTTGAAGGGCCTACACGTGGTTTCTGGGCTGACGGGCCCAAATATTGGAGTGACCGACATATTGCTGCTGCATCGCGAGAAGGATTATATATTGCATCCACCCCACCCCAGAATATGCAGCTTTGGGCCATCCTCCCCAGTGTGCAGCGCACACAGAGTGCGGGCGCGCCCCGTTATCGACGACCCCTTGTAGTGCTTCAGATGAGTGAAACGAAGCAACTATGCAGCATCCAAATCTCGCCAAACCAGGCACAACCCCGTCTTCTGTGGCTTGCAGCTTAGGGGTCTAGCCAATCCATAATCCCATTTTCGCGAGGTATTTTTTTTTTTGCACATGCACAATTATGTTCTGCGCTGCGGGCTGCGTTGCATGTAAATGTCTTGACACGGGGCAGCGTCGTGTTGAATTCCTGTGCACGCTTTTGACAACCCCTTGGATTGCCTGAGATGAATCAGCGACTCAACCCCATGCAGCTGATGCCACTTGGCGGGTCTTTTTATGGCCTGCATCTCCAGAGTCCAACCCAGGCAGAGTGGTATTTGCACATTTCCGGTTGTCACAGGGCCCAGCCCCCCCCCCCCCCCCGCCCCTTCTCCTCTGCTGCTCATTACACGTCACTGCCTCCAGACGTGTATGAGACAGACAGGCAAGGGCGCGAGGTTACACGGCTCTTAGCTATTTTGCACGATCAATACCACATGGGGATGCCTAGCAGTGCCACCTGTGTTTTGTGAGGTTCGCGTGGCTTTGTCCTTTACTCAGCATGGATCGCCCTTGGTCTGTCGATATGCTGTGAAACTTCGAGATAGGGCACAGCCCACGGTATATCGTGGATTGCCGCTTTCTTGTGAAGGACACACATCATTGGACTAAAGGCTGAAAGTGCCTGTGGCGGGGGCATTCCGTCAATGAGAAGCGACCATTGCTCTCTCTCTCTCTCTCTCTGTCTCTCTCTCTCTCTCTCTCTCCCTCAGGCGTCCGCAGTACGGAGAGTTCTCTTCACACCACTCGAACAACTGCGTTGCACCGGAAGTATTCCCCTGCCCCTTTTCTTGACCTTTATGGTGGACCCCGCCTACCGCCCTCCCCTCCCCATGTACGCATCTCAACTCCTTGTGGTCATCGCTCATTTGTTGGGTTGTTGACACTGTAGTGGCTGGGGAACTCAAGGTACACCGCACCCACTCCCTATCCCGCCCCCTCCCTTGTGTCCAGCTCGAACGCGGTTCATGTTGAGCGCTTTGATGTTGGTGGCGTGGTTTGCAGTTCAGTCTCGATGCTGTGAACTGCTGCCGCAGTTTGTTACCTGCACTCTGGACACTGGTCAGTGTCTCGGGGGGTCATGAAGGTGCATGTGAAGAAGTGTCATGGGGCATCCCACTCACGCCCCCCCAGATCGAAGGTTGTGCTCTTTGCTAAAAGTCATGATATGTGTACGCGCTAGTGCTGTGCCGAATTGAGACGCTCAGCAAAATATCGACGATTTCCCAGACTTATCAAGATCAGTGAAACTTCGCAGACATGTACCATTCAAGTGATCCAAATCACTTGCTGTGTGTACCCTTGTGGATTGGCAAGTGGACGGCAATTGAATTCACTTGGGACAAAACGAACCCAATGTAAAGTTCAGCAATTCAGTCTAGTTTTGCCACAGAAGGGACAGTCCCATCCGTGGATCGTTGTTTTGCAGATGGTGCCGTTCCATGCACTGTGTGTATGTTTGCCAGAGTGCTGATTCGGGACCAGGAGGGGGGGGGGGGGGGCACAAGCAAAACCTGCAGGTCACTAAGAGTACGTGTTCTGGCAACATGTACCCACCCACACAGACACCGCCAACAGGCAAATCTCAAGCAGGGGGGACAGAGGAAGGCAGAGAAGGAGACAGCAAGGGGGACAGCGGATAGGGGACAGGGGGCAGCAAAGGACAGAGGGAGAGGGAAAGGGAAGGGGAGGGAACGGTGCCTCACAGTGAGTGTATTCAGGAAAAATGAAGAGTATGTGTTGCCAACAGTTTGCCCGGTGCAACAGTTTGTCCTGTGCGCAATCCCCGCGGCAGGACTCCCCGTCTACACCTTTGGACACGAGAATTTAAGGAACACCGCTGAGTAGGAGCTGAATGCAAAATGTGTACATCATACCGACGTTTTTTTGACCATTCCCCACCCGTGCCTGTTTTTGCCCCCACCTTATCAAACAATTTGGAGTACCTTCTCGCCGTGTCTAAGAATTTGGCCCATCCTTTGCACCCAGTTTATGACAATGGCAAGGGTGGTGGTTGGAAGTGGTGGGAGTGACATTTTGTGTTGTTGAATTGTCATATTTCGGCTTATGCAAGATGCCTTGCAGGGAAGGTTCGTGGTCTGGTGCAGTCTAATTGGGGGACTTCCCAAGGTGAGGATAAACTGGGGGCTAGAGATAAGATACTCAATACCCCCCCCCTTTGTCCTAGCTACGCCCTTGTCCAAGCTACAGCGGGCGTGGGGGCTATTATGATGTCCAACACTCTCATTGAGTGATACAACGCCCCCACTCTGCTTTCTTTCTGCGCCGATACTTGCACATCCTCCTGCGCTGTCCTGCGGGAGAATCAGCATGTCTACGTTGTCTGGGTCCAAGGGCCGCCGCAGTGCGAGGGACCAGATGGCCTCTCATAGCACCACCGGAGAGCCGGTGCTGCCCACAGCTGAATCACATCAATTGATCGCCATGACGCCTCTCATGGCGCCCGACTTCGTCATCCAGAATGAGTACTGGGTGCACGGGGGTGTTCAGGATGTTGACAACATTTCGGTTAGGTTTTCTGTGCTGGATGAGTTGGAATCGGTGGATCAGGCCCGCGCCATTTTCCATGGAGCTTCCCCCAATTTGCTGCTTGTCTCTGAAATGGATGGGGAGAATTTCCCAGTTTTCATAGAATATGTAAACAAGCTGATGAAACTGCTCACGACTCTGGGCAGGTTGGATATTGTGCTCTTGAGTAAGTCCCCTGAGATAGACAGCGCCCAATTCCTCATGAATGCAATGAAACTGAAGGATAAGCTTCCCTTTCTGCCTGTTCGTGTTGGGCAGTGTGACAGGCTGGTGGGATCAGTCTCCAGATCACAATCTTACGATGTCTGGGTGGCAACATCCACTCACCGCTCTCGTTCAGAAGCGGCCTCGGTGTATTACAAGATGGTGAACTTGCGGTTGCCTGGTGAAGCGGCAGATGGGCTGCTTTTCCCGGACCCGGACATCGACTACCCGATGCTCATCGTCTAGTACGGCTTTTCATGGGAAGATGAGCTTATGAAGACGATTTTTTGCTCGTCTACTCCGACAAGGGAGTCCTCCGCGAGGCGGGCAGAGACACTGTGCGCGCACTGGTAGAGGCGGGATTCCTAATCAGCCCTAATTAGCCCAAAGAGCGTATTGGAGCTTGTGGTTCTGGTCTCCTTCGTGGGTAAAGCCTTGAACCTTTCAACCAAGAACATGGAATGCCACACCCAAGCCCTTCTACAGCTTTGGGTGGGTTGGGTTTGGATGCGCCTGGTTGCTAGGGATTAGAGGCGGCCGCAGAACCATGGTTGGCCCCCTCCGGATATGCGTGGACGCATCTGCGTGCTTTCCGCTTTGGGTTTGAAACCTGCTTGACCCCCTCCTTGGTCTGGGCGGGGGATCTCATGGCTTGTGTCGATGGCGCGTGTGATGCGGGCCGTTGGCGCGTGGGCTCTGGTACCCTTTTTTTTGGTGTCCGGTTGCCCCCCCCCCCCCCGATAGGCGTTATGTTGGCCAGCAAACCACGGAACTCCGCGCGACAGGGTGGGCCGTTAGGTTGGCCGTGCGGTTGGGGATGTAGTCAGTTACGGTGTGCAGCGATGGCGAGGTAGCGCTAGCACGGGTCCTAGCACCGAGGGCATGCAGTCATTTGCAACACCAGCAATCTGTGCTGTGCTGTGGGTACCGTGCGGTGGGTGTCTGGCGTGGTCCTCAGGTTGGTTTGGGTCCCATCCGAATTGCAACCCGGTGATCCTATGTCTAGGGTTAATTCGGTGTTCGCCGGATCCGAGGCTAAGGCAGAGTCCCGGGCGTGGGAGGTCTGGGGCCAGCTGTTGAGTACATTGGGAGAATGTATGGTGCCGGGTGTCTTGTGCCTTAGGGAACCCTAAGGGGAGGGCCATCGGCCGGACGTCCATCTGCCTACATCTTAGTTGCTTCCGTGCGTGCCCCGCCGTCATGGCGGTACGAAAACTAAGAGGCGCCGTAGGGGAGGCCGCCGTCATCAAAGATTAGGACCGGCCGCCGCGCGCCGCCGGACGAGGGCCCACTAGCACTTAGACCGGGTCATGTCCTGCAAGCTGGCGCGGTGGCCGGTCAGGCGCGTGTTGCTGGGGACGCAGGCTGGCCTCGTCTTCCAGAGCCCGTGCCCGAAGGAGGTTGCGCCGGAGCTGCTGGCGGCTGCGGGGGCGGCCCTAGTGGAGCACCTGGGGTCCAAGGCCCACCCAGCAAGCCGCCGTCGGTGGTGAGCCGGACGTCAAGGACGACAAGCCCGGCCACCTCGGTCGCCACCGGTGGGTGATCTAGCGGGGCTCCCAGACCGCCAAGTTGACCTTGTCCCACCACCGCAAGGTGCAAGGGTTGGCCCTGCCCAACGTCTAGGTGCAGGGGTCACCGGGACTCGTCTGGTGCATCGCTCGCATGTTCTGCCCTTTCTAACCTGTTTCTCCCATTCGCCCTCGCCCGCCCTGGAGGGGGGTGCGGTACTACGGCCTTCCTGCACTGCAGGTTCGATACCGCCTGTATTTAGTGCGGGTTTTCTTTTGTGGGTGAGCTCGCAGCTCGGTTTGGCCTCTGGCTGTTCAGTTGGAGTTGCAGCCTGCATTCCAGTGTTTAGTGTATTGGGTCCGTGTGTAGGTGGGGTCCCGCGAAGCTGAGTGGAATGGAAGCGCACCCGTCCATACTATCACCAGCACAGCCGGTCCTTGGAGGCACTGTGACTCTGCCATCCCAAGTTCTATTGCAGAATTCTTGTGCTCTGCTTTTGCAAACAACATGCCATCGTCTTGCCTGTTTTGTTTCTCCTGCGAAACTAGAGCATCCCATCATTACCTCATTGATACATCACACGCCGAGAGACGGGGGCATCTTGAACTTGAGCATGCAATAATCCATTGGCAAAGAAGGTTTGCCTGAAAGATAGAAATGGCTGCAAGTCAAGTTTGGACCTGGCTTGTCAATTCTGCTACTGTAACACCTAACACCTGCGTCTTCATTAAATACGATACACTTCCCAGTTCCCGCAAAGCCCCGGACTCAATGCCACGATGGTATCTGAGACCCTTCCACCCAGATTGTCAATCGCCTACTGTAAGCATTTGGTTTCTGTTTCCTGCAATTTTCTCGTTTTTACATTTTGGAAATCGTTCAAAAACGTCTCCCAAAATAGCTGACAACAGATCCTGCCAAACAATCCACATTGTGGGCGGTCCTGCCGGGTGGCAAAGGGCCTACGTCCTGCAGGAAAAGCTGCCCCCATCGTTTAAACTCCGATTGTAGATCAAACAGGGTCAGTGCAGAAGGAAGTACCAACCACATGCAGTGTTTTCGTCCTGTAAAGCACGAGCATTGCACTGCGCACTGCTCAGCTTGCTCGTCACTGCACAATGACGAGGGAAATGCTGACAAAAACGGTTGATTTGGGAATGATTCTAGTCTTATTGGTGGGGCCCAGCACACAAGAAAATGTTGCTGTTTTCTTTGTGCATGTGTGTGCCTCGAACAATGTTTCTGTCTTTGTTTTGATTGGCCTGACGAGGTGTTTTGGAGACATTTGCTCCGTGACCTTGCTCCGTTGTGCTCCGTCATCCACATTGGGCTTCTGGTCGTTGGTTCATTTGTTTCCCTCACAAAGTGTGTGTATTTCAGACCTCTAAATTGTTAACCATCAGTGGGGGAGAAACCGGCTGCAGAGACGAAGCTGACCTCATGACTTCGTGTTTGCGCTAGGCTCACACAACTTTGTCCTACATTTGCATGAATAATCCTTGGTCTGCAATATTTTGTGCATCCTCGAACACTGGGTACAACCCACTTTACATCGCAGATGGTGAATTTATGCTCTTTGCAGAGGACACTTCCGATTGGACTAATGGCTGAAAGTGCTCATGGCGGGGGCATTCAGTCGATCGGAACCGACCATTGCTCGCTCACTAATTTCAGCGAAGCCTTCCTCCATCGTGCCCCTCAGTTCTGTGGCAGCTTTAGCTGCTCGTGCATCCCAAAGATCCCATGTAGTGCGCTCTGACAGTCCCCATTCTGGGGCCACTGGGAGCCCTGCACACAGCTCCTGCTCTATGATTGCTGTGCATAGCCCCACGGTGCACAAGCCCCACGCACACCCACCCCGCTCTACGAGCCCCGCGCACACCCCCGGCCCCACATACACCCCCCGCTCTATGAGCCCCGCGCACATCCTCGGCCCCGCATACACCCCCCCCTCTACGAGCCCCACACACATCCTCGGCCCCGCATACACCCCCCCCTCTACGAGCCCCGCGCACATCCTCGGCCCCGCATACACCCCCCGCTCTACAAGCCCCGCGCACACCCCTGGCCCCGCATACACCCCCCGCTGTTCAAGCCCGCGCACTGGAAGCCCCGCACGCAGCCCCCGCTCTGGAAGCCCGGCACAGTGCCCAGGCCCTGCGTACAGCCCCCGCTCGGTCAACCCCTCCCCGAGACCCTGGAGCAGCAGCCCCCCGCCCATGGCCCCGGCCTACAGTCCCCGGTCCGTCAACCCGCAGCCCGTGCACAGCCCGCGGGCCCAGAGCCGCGAGCACCAGGGGAGTGCCGCGGGCCCCGTGCCCCGCACGCGCATGGGGTCCCTCCGCCTCAACCTCCGAAGGTCTGTATCGCCGCCCTGCAGCGCACGGTCCACCACGACGACCAGCTCCAGCGTCCTGCACCACGGCGGCGCCCGGAGGCGGACGCCCCAGCGCAGTCCCAGCGCTCAGTCGTCTGTGTCAGACTTCGTGGCCGCGTGCGCGCTGCGGGGGCACTTCTTGACCCGGACGGGCTTTGTCGGGCCGAACGACCGCAGGCGCGAGTTTTATCTGCGGCATTTCACGGCGTTCGCGGCTGTGTGCATCGCCAAATGGGTGGCCAGAGGCAGAGCAATGGCCCGGGCCAAGGCGACGCAGGAGAAGGTGGAGAAGGGGGAAGTGCAGGTCGACGGCTCGAACCTGTACTCCCCGCCCCTCCATCCCGTTGCATGCCCCTCCACGCCCCTCCACAGCCCCCCACTCTCATAGGCGGGGCTCCACAGCATGGCCTGCGTAAAGGGGTAGGGGGTTCTTATGAGGGGAGGGGGTCTGCGATGGCATGGGACGGTGGTGTGGCGACAATGTTATGAGCAAATGATGCAGGGGTGAGACATATTCCCATGACCGTCTGTGTCACTCCTGATCGGCATTCCCGACATTCAGGTGACCCCCAACAGTATTTTAGTCAACGATTTCGGTGAATATTTCTCTTAACAGCCACCGATTCATGTAATTTCTGGGCATGAGGGGGCAAACCCCTTCCCATGCCCTGCCCATGCCCTGGGATAGGGGGGGGGGTGGGTCGTACACGGGGATAAGGTTTGCCATGGCATTGGGAGGGCCCCCTCCCCATAAATGGGAATTCGTGCTGGCCCATTCTGCTCTTCGCGCAGTGCATGCGCGATGCGCACGCGGTGCAACAACTGCTGCATGCACATCCATCCGCACCTGTCCTCAATCGTCCATCACACATCCCCCCTCCACCAGTCCCTGCCACACCTCCCTCACTCCCTCCGCACCTCTCCCACAGCTGTTCCCACACTACTCTATCCCCATCCTTCCATGCTCAATGACAAAAATTGTCATTGGTTGCAGGCAGGGAACGGTGGATCTTTTCGGTGCAAAATTCGCTTCCATAGGTCCATATGGCCCCCCTGGGGCCCCCACCCATTCATTGCGTTGGGTGCTGGCGATACAGAGGGGCATCAATAACAACGACCACAGAGCGTTGAGGCGCATGGGGTGGGGGGCAGGCTGTTGGGTCTCCTCCCACAGAGTGTAGCCCTTCCTTCCTGACTGACCATCACTTTGGGTGGCAAGGGAACCTTCACCTTGATCATTGTAGTTTACACCGGAATGGTGTTTTTTTTCAGATTTTTGGTTGGATTTTTGTAGTTGTCCATGGCAATACTTTCTGTGCATTGTGGTGCAAATGCGTTGATTGCATCTGAGGCAAAGCATTTATCCATGTATCATGCAGATCACTCAGTTTTTCTGCAATTATAGCCATGAATGTTGGTCATGCTAATGTACAATAAACCCAGCTGGCACTGTTGTCAATTTCACACATTCAAATGACACCGTTGTGCTTGCCGACGTTCAGGGTCCTTCAGACAGTTGCACTGACTGCCGGACCATTACACATACCCCAATGGCTGTTGAATGTCACGCCGTGGTGCCATGCAGTGGTCCGTTTTGAGGTGAAAATGAGCTGTTTTTCAGCCTGTTGTCAGGGCGATCATCCTGAAGGTGCAGGATGATCGTTAGTGTGTCATGTAGGCACCTCCAATGAGGGTCGGTCTTCTTCAACACCGATTGGGCTATCAAATGATTGCAAATGGGTGTTCAATGAGACGTCTCTCACGCCGTGGTGCCGCACGGTGGTCCATTTTGAGGTGAAAATGAGCGGTTTTGAACCAGGTTCAGGAGAGCCATAAGGCTGGCTAAGCACCATGATGGGGCCGAGAGACGGGGCCACCATCCTCAACTTGGGCACCGGCGGTCTTGGATGGCCCCGACCCCCTCCACTCTTGATACCGCTCTTTTCTGACCCCCCCCCCCCCCTACAGAGGCGTCCAATTTGGACTGTCCGTTTTTGTTGCATTGGGTGAATGCCCGGTTGGCCTCGGGTGGCGCAGGGGTTGGCGGTGGAGACCCAGCTTGGTCCTTGTTGCAATTCTTGATTAGGGTCACCAAGCCTCTCAGTGGAGGTTTTGCAACCCAAGTCGGTGCAAGGGGTTAGCTTCAACAGCAAGCAGCCAAACCGCTCCACACCCAGCCCCACGCCACCAACATCCTATCTGCCTCTCCACCCCTGAGTACCCCTCTGCAACACCCGTGCCTTTAACCCCAGCTCCACTGCCTGCTTGTCGCACAGGTGGCTTTTACCGTGCAGTCGAAGGAGCAGCGAAAAGTGATGGACCGTCGTTGCCAGGGCAACGCTGAAATGAACGACTACGAGAACGTGAGGAAACGTGTGGAACTGGCGGACAACCTGCAGATCAACGAGCAGATCACGCTGATTTGGGAGCTCCTGCCGAAGAATCCCCAGCAGTGTATCACAAAGGGCGTGTACCTGCCGTTCGCCCGGCGGTTGTTCGTGCATTTGATGGGCAAAGGCGCCGTCACTCCAGCCGAGATGCAGGAGACGATTAAGAAGGACTGGGAGACCGATTCCGGAGGTGTGCCGAGAGGGATGCAGGGCAGGCAAGGGGTCCGGGGGGCGGGCTTATCATACCGGGGGGGGCAGAATGGAGCGGATGGCAGAGCGTGCGCATGGGAGGCAGCGACAATAAAGGGGATGGCTTGGCCAGCCAGCCCCGTATCTACCGGGTGCCAGGGCAACCCCTGCTCAACCGGCATCAGGTGGGGGGTGTCTCCCGCAGCCCAGATGGGCTGTTTGCGCAACAGGAGCGGGAGCCCATCAGGGGCAGACCAGCCGTGAGGGGGAAAAGGACATATGGTGGACGGCCCGGACAGCGCGTGGAGGAACAGGGCACCTGGGCCTCACGCACACAGAAACACAGCGAGGCTGGCTACGGACGGCCTGTGGACAGAGGCGCGTGGACAGCAAAACAGTCAAACGACCCCGGCAACAACCAGCACATCCTCAATACGCCAATTATTGGGCGCCGCTGACGCACAAACGGCACACCATGCCACATCCAGCACAGCCCCAGCACACCAACTAGTGGGCCCCGCGAACGCGGAAACGACACCAGCAAGAGCACCGGCCGCAGCAGCCGACAGTAAGCAGCGACCCGACGCAACGTGCGAAGGGAAGAACGGGTGACTGTCCAGGGCCCCGTAAAGGAGCAACAACAAGACGGAATGTCACACAGGGGGCCTATCATACCGGGGGGGCTGGGTTGGGGAGTGGAGGGGGGCAGGGTGGGCTTATCATACCGGGGGGGGGGGGGGGGTTATCATACCGAGCGGGGGGAAGGGGGGTTAGGAATAGGCGAAAGTTGGAATGGCCTAATTTGGCACAACAGCAGTGTGCCAAGTTACGCTACGTTATTTTAAGGTCCGAAGCCTTTTTTCGTGGTGTCATTGTTTGCGTTTTTGGTTTGCGCAGTCCCATTGTGCCTGCGCACTTCGCTCTAGGGGTACCTTTTGTCAGGCCAGTTGGAGCCGCTGCGATGTGTCTTTAGGCAGGTGTAGAAGCCAAGAAAGAAGAAAGGACAACAACCAACCAAAGGCCCGTAGGAAACAAAGACCAATATTCACGGTCTATGCTTGTTCTTGTGCCACAACCTGGGAACTTTGTACCAAACTTTGCAGTGGTATTTATGATTTGGTGCCAATCTTTCTACCCACCAATTTGGCTGTTCCAAATTTTGCACCTTCCTAATCCCCCCCCCCCCCCCCGGCCCGGTGCAATTCCTGCGCCGGGGGCTGGACTGTTTGGCCCCGCTCGTTGCACCCCACCCGCCACTGTGTCAGGACCTCTGCGGGGGCTGGTCTCCATGACTACCCTGTCCTCTCAACCGTCCTCCCACACCCACGGGGTAAACCACACCACTTCAGAGGGCGACAGGGCCAGGGAGTGGAGGTCCGATTTCCCAACCATCCAACAGATGTCCCGTTGGGCAGGTCCGGGGGTGGCAGGTCCATTGCTGTGCCGTTTCCCTTTGTACCGGCCACTGCAGACTGCCTCTGCACACTCAGGGTTCACAGTTGCAGCGTGCAGGCAACGTCCGTCCCCCGTAGCTGGACTGCATAAGACGCCTGTCAGGGCATATAGTACAGGTGCACACTCACATCCCGTCTGCCAACAGAAAGGCCCCGATGGAACATGTGCTACTGACGAGTTTTTCTTCTGCTCTCACGTGCCGATTTTCTGAGGCTCCCATCAGTCACTCAGCCTCTTGCATGGTGCAATGGTGCACTTTACCTCAGCAAGGACGTTGGGCGGCTTCTTCACCAGTAACATTTTCTTGATGCTGTGCTGTATGCAAACAACGCTCCGAAAAACAGAAATTCGCTCTGACTGTGCGTCTTAATTCTCATACCAATTTACATCCTCCTTCCGTCCCACTCCTTTTTGAAGTCATGTGCCGTTGGGTGGGTGCACTCCGGAAGCTCTTGGGAGGTGGCGGTGTTCACTTGCGTAAGTCAACCAAGGGTTCCACCCACACCTTCACTTAGCTCATCTGAATTAGTCACCCCCCCACTGCCGCGACTACCAGCAATGCTTCACCTGGTGCCCCTTCGGGAGGCATGGCTGACTACCAAGCAGCACCTTCTATGATCTCACTCAAAGAAGACAGTGCACCCCCCTCTCTCTTCAAGGGATCGGCCTACCTTGGACGATATTGTATGATCCTGGTCCAAGCACCAACACATATTGGACATACTGCCCTAAGGCTCTCACCTTGTATCTCCTGCAGGTCCCCCCCCCTGTGCACTTGAAGGAAGAAAAAAAATGAAGCAACAACCAGCAATGTTTCATCGTCCGACCAGGGGGTTGTCGGTGTACAAGCCCGGGGATGCAATGGTACTGTCCAGCTGTCTACTTTGCGGTGGATGTTTGGGCAGTTGACGCTGGATTTGCACTGGATTTGAAAAATGTGACGCTGGATTTACGCTGGATATGCGCTTTTTCTCGACATGGCTCCAGGCAATAAACACCGCTTGACCCTGGACAAAAAACGGAGGTCCTTTGGTCTAGTGGCTCATGCCATGCCTTACAGATTGCAATATGCTGGTTCAAATCCCGCAGCACACACCTTTGAAAGGATAATGATGCTGCTCCTTCTGAAGCTCCATTTTTCACTGTCATCATGAAAGTAATTTGCAATTGTGGGTACCGGACATTTGGGAATGGATAGGGGTCATTTTCCACAGTGTGCTTGTTGGGGAAGTGTGACACTGGATTTGCGCTGGATTTGAAATTTTTGACGCTGGATTTGGGCCGGATAATCCGGTGCAAAGTAGACAGCCGGTACTGTCGCAAAAAAAACGTTTGGACAGTGGGTGGTCGTTGCGCAAGCGGGGGGGGTGGGGGGGATACCTTCCCAATTGTGGCAAAGCAATGGACTCAGGGGTAACGTAGGTCAGCATGGTCAGCACAAGTGCACGCCACCACTGACCGACACCAGACTCACTGGTGCCCTGGCATAGGCCACACCAATCCGGCCCTCTTTTGCGACAGAAGGGTACCTGTGGTCCACCATGGCCCCTGACGAGCCCTGCTCTCTGGTTTTATGCACGGCTGGCGCTTGCACTCGCTGGAGAATGAGGGCAGGGGGAGCGCCAGTCAGGCATGGGGCTGTTCCTGCAAGGGTCAGGAACACCGGATGTGGCAGCCACACCGGCAACACCTGCCCACGCCACTCGGCTGTTATCCTCCCCTGTCCCCCCTCCTGCCCCCCCACACTGCCTGAGGGCCTGAGGATTGCATCGCAATGGGTGCCATGCGGAGTCTCGACTGTGATGGAGCGGATCGGCTGCGTTCCGAGATGCCCTGGTGCAGTTCCGCTCTTTGATGCTGCAGTCGTTTCGGGACCCTGGAAAGCCTGAGCCCCCACGTGGAACCACATGGGTCACCCACAGGCCCTCGTCAGTGGACCGGGGCAAGGCCGCGATAGAACACGAGCCAGCCCGCCCATGAGTCCAGTCGGTGCCAGAGCGAGCCGCACAAATGTGGTGCGGCTTGCATTACTGAGGGATCGCTCCACCGACCCCGAACACGTGCGTGAAACTGGCCGCGACAATCAGTTCGGTGGGCGAGAGTGGAATGTGTGCCCTGCTTGTCCTGTGCACCCACTCCCCTGCCGGCGTCAGCAGGCCCGACGCAACACAGCCAAATGCGGCACACCGGCGGTATTCACCGGCACTGTGGCTCCCCGTCTGCACAGTTATGGTCACCCCATACCCGACATAGTACACTTCCCACATCATTTGCCACGTCACTTGCGGTGGAGGGCACCCTCATGGAGCAGGGTGTCACGGGCAAGCCTAGGAAGTACCCGGTTTGGCGGATGCCTGCGGATACCTTGTTGCCCCCCCCCCCCCCCCCCCGCGGATATTTGGATGCCAAATTTTGCAAAGGGAACTGAGGGGAAGATCTTCGGCCTCCGTAAAAATGGAAAGAGGGGACGGAGAAAAATGGGTATTTCGTCCCATTTTCCTCCCATTTTCCTCCCATTCCCCCCCAGTTTTCTCCCACTGTGAACGTTGCTCATCCCTTTCCCATCCTGATCTGTTGATGATTCCCCATTTCCCCCAGTGTCCCCCCATTATCCCCTATTTTCCCCCATTTTCCCATTTTGCCATGACCACCCGGCTACTCCAGTACCGCCAGGTCCGGGCATTTCCCAGGCCTGCATGGGTGTTGGACGGACTACATGTGCAGCACCACCCGGCAACCCCATTCCCCCTTCGTGAGTCGCCCTCGCAGTGACACACTTTCCGACGGTGTGCCCCACCGTCGATATGCCGCTGCCCAACGCTGCCTCACGCCACCCTTTCCACCCCAAACCTAAGGCCACCCTCCCGCCCCCACACAACCCGTCTCCCCCCTCAGGGAAGGGGTACATAGAACAGGCAGACTTCTACAAGGCCATGTTCAATTTGGCCGACATTTGGGTGGACACGATCCGTGTCAAGGACTATGTCCGTTTCCTGAGGAGCTGTTACGTCGTCCTGCGGCGTAGCAATTGGGCGAAGTACGCCAGGGCCTTGCCCGCCGACTCCCGCTCCCGCGACGACAGCAGCTCCTGCACCCGATCGCTGCGATCGCTGGCGCCCAGCATTACGACTACGCCGCCTTTGACTCCCACGTCGACGTGGCTGAACAATATGTCTTTCGATGAGTTCCTCCAGCCCAGCGGCAATACACCGGTGCCTCTCCAAACCGCCCTACACTGCCCCACGCTGCCCTACACCAGGCTTTGTTTACAAGGCATTGGTGCGTAAGGGGGGGGGGGTCTGGATGGGTCCCACAAAGGGGCCGCTTATTCAAATTTGATTTTCCTTCAGCCAAATTTTGGGTCAAGATTTTTTGGGGGTGGGTGGGTCTCAGAGCCAAAAGACCCCCCCCTCTGTTATAAACAAAGCCTGCCCTACACCGCCCTCTCCCGTCTGCACCACATAGCCTTCTGCCGCTCCACACCGCCGCAGGAACCAGTCGCACTGGAAGTCTCCCTCGTCTGCTCCACAAAAGCCACAATACTCAGTAAGAGCTTCCCCTCAGAAGACTCGGCGGCCCCAGCCGCGCCCGGCGATGCGGAGGCCGCCGCACGCGCCGCGAAATCCCCCTCGCCGACACGCGCCGCGAAGTCCCCGTCGCGATCCCGCGACTCGGCGTCTGGCAGTGCGCCCGCGGAGCCCTGCGTACAGGCCGTCGCCCTCCAGGCCCTCGACGTCTCCTTTGGACCGCAGGCCGCCTCGGGGCTGAAGAGCCCAAGTCAGGGCGGCGTGGCGAGGGTGGCAAAGGACGCCCCCTCACCCCTCATCAACCGCTGCCGCGGGGCATGGCAGCACCCACCGAGAGCGGCGCCCCGCAACGCCGTCGTCGGCCCTGATCAGGTCGTGAACCACATGAATACCGTCGAGTGTGTGGGGGGGAGGGGGGGGTGCCATCAAGGCTGAAGGAGTGTGCCGGTGGGTATTTCCGGGTGTACGTCTGTGTGCGCCCTTTGGGTAGGGAACCCTCCACTTGTGGATGGGCGGGGATTGTCCACCGTTGGGTTAGGGGGGGGGTTGGAATTTTTTAGGATTAGTTTGGATTTTTTCAAAATTTTGTCGCACTTTTTTAATTTTTCTTTTTGCAATGTGCCTTTTCCCGTCGCCGGGATGAGCCTCCACAGGAGTGTTAACTGCACATGGTGGTGCACAGGGTCCAGCGGCCCCCGCATGGCACGGGCTTTTTGTGTGCCATCGCGGCACTGCTGCACACTTGTCCTTGTCCTCCCACGGGCCATGTTTGCTCATTCCCTTGTGACCGAAAGGTGTCTCTTGTCTGGTAGGCCGCTGACGAACCCACGTTCCTCCGGCGCATTGCGCTAAGCGCCGCCTGTGCGCACGCGCCATGTCCCTGGCTGCCTCCGGCGGGGCGGTCCTCGTGCTTGCCGCACCCTCCGTCCGGGTGCAGCGCGCCGATGATGCGCGGAGAGCGCCCTCCACACCGCACGGACCATGCGGCGGACTCCAGAAGCACCCTCTGCCAGGGCCGGCGGCGGAGTTGACGCCGCGGGGGCCGCAGACTGCTATCAACGGGCAGTCCCAGAGACGTTCCACTACCAGTGCCCCCCCTCCCCCTTCCACACACACACACACACTCCCCCTTCACAAATGACCTCGATCAAACAGACGGAGGCCACACAACAGACTCGGCGCCGGTTCAGCACGGGGCGCGACCACTCGCCCCCGGGACCCCCCCCCTCTGCCCCCCCGCCCCCCCCCCTCTGTGCGGGTGGGTTCAGATGCGGGGTGGCGGTGTAGGGCATTGGATTCATCCTCCGGTGCGCAGCACCGCCCTTGCCGACTCACATGCGGCCCCTCGCACGCGTGACAGTCTTGCCTTTAGGTGCCGCTGCCAACGCCCGGGGCTCACGCTCCACGGTCTCTTCTCATTGGCAGCGCAGGCTCTGCACATGAATCGCGGCGTTGCTGCTGCTCATTGTGGGGGGGGGCAGGGGGGGAGGGGGGACTGCCCAGACACGGCCCAGTCACGGAGGCCGACGCCTCTACTCTGTCTTCCTGGTCTTTCTTCGCCGTCGTGTTGCCTCCGGCGGGGGATAGTCCCGCCACATCGCTGTCCGAGTCTGAGCCCCCCCTTCCCTTTCTTCACACGACCGATGTGCTGGCACGAACACCCAGCCCCCCCCCCCCCCCTGTGTATCACGGCCCCTGGCCCCAGTAACTGACTGCACCACGGGCAGCAGGTCCGGCTGGAGTCAAGTACGTGGCGGCACGCCTGACCCCCTGAGGCCTGCCGTAGTGCAAGGGGGACACCTGTGGTCCCAGCCCCCGTCCCTCCTATTCGGCCGGGGTGGTTTAGTGGTTATGGCGCCATGCCTTGCACACCAGTGGGCGTGGGATTGGACCCAGCTGCAGGCGAAATTCGCAACCGGCTGGGCTGGCTCATACCCAACGGCCGTAGCTATCAGAGCGGCACCAACCCGTGCGACACTGCGGTAGGGAACAGCATCAGGCAAATCTCTGTTCTCTTCTTGAATTGTCAAAAACGAATTGCATGATCCAAGTAAGCGAATTATTCTCTTACGGCTACGGCTATAATAATATTCATATTGCCTCCGGATGTGTTTGCGCTTTTTTTTTCCAAGGTCTTGTGCAAGATGAGAACTCCGCCAAGCGGCCGAGGTTGATAGAGTTTCACGAATTGTTATTTTTTTTGTTGTTGCTCAGGCATTGCATGCTTGGTTGATGGATTGATTTTTAAGACACGGTCGGGGATACCGCAGTCCTCTCTCAACTAAGAACACTGCTTCGGCTCACTGGCACCTGGGCAGAGTGTCGGATGTTGAGGGCGGGCTGTACCCTGACTCCGGACAAACTCGTCAGGGCGGAGATCAGGCCTTTGCTTAGTGATACGGGGGGGGGGGGGGGTCAAATTGGCCCCCCGGGATTTTGGCTGACCCACCCACCCACCCACATCACAAAATTTTTCCTCATGAAGAAAATGAAATTTATCAAAGGGGCCCGAACTTGGAGGTCGATTTTAGGTACACAAACTTTTTTTTGGCCTCTGACCCCCCCCCCCCCCCGGTATAGTATCAACCAGCCACTAAGCAAAGGCCTGGTGGTGATGAGAGGCGTGAAAGGGGACCAGGTCGTCGACTTGCGCCCTACGTCCGAGTGGGTGAGAGGTGCATAGCTCCTCCTCCTCCTCCCTCCCCTCAGGTCTAGTCCCCAGGCAACAGGCACAACAAGGACGTCTCCGAGCCATCCTCCTGACCGATCTCCCCCCCCCTCCGTCAGGCTCGGCTCTACTCTCGCAGTGTTGTTCACGCACTCCTGGGCATCTGCTTGAGGTCGCGGCCCACAACATTGTCTTTGACGCGAGCACGGCAACGGTCGTGGCACATGATGTTCGTTTCCCTTTTTTCGGCCGTTTTGTGGGGGGAGTCAGGGCTGTTTGCCGTGGGGCGTGACATGCTGTTGCCCGAAGCCGCCCGGCCGCTGTCGGATTTGAGAGCGTTGCCGGATTTTTTTGAGGTTGCTTCGGGGCGCGATGTCACTCGGTTCGACAGTTTTGCAACTTTGAAGGCCGGGTGCCAGCGCCTGCGGTCGCGAGCCCGTGCAATTGCTGGTTTTGGAATCCCCTGCCCGGAACACAGGGGGGGGGCTGGCCCCTCGCCAACGAAAGTGCATCCAGTGACGGTGGGGAGGGGAGGCAGGCCTGTGCTTTAATATTTGAAATGCCAATGGTGTTGTCCTCCTCCCCCCCCTGGACCCCCCCCCCTCACCAAAATTTTTACGGTGGGGAAAAATGAAGGACAAATTTGTTTGGGTCATTTTTGGTACACAAAATTTTGGGTCCCCGAACCCACTCTCCAATCCAACACCCCGTTTAAGCACAGGCCTGGGGGGGGGGGTATCCCTTGAGCCACACATCCTCTGACCTATACCCCTCTCCCCAAATGCACCGGAATCCAAGCGCCCTCATATCTGAGGCACGTGTGTGTGCGTGCGTACGTGTGGGCGTGAACAGGTGCATCTCTGAGTGAGTGTGTGTGTGTGTGTGCGCGTGCGCGTGTGAGCGAGTGCGTACCCAGTGATTGCCTGAGCGAGCGATCGAGCAGGTGCGTACGAAGCCTCTGTTGCCCACGTCGTTCAGGACGCGTCGTGGTCTGCGGCACAACCCGATTCCAATAGCCCGGCCGCCGCGCCCGGAGGAACCCACGCTGCCGCCGCCCCGACCCCTGGCTCCCCTCTGTACCCCATGGACAATGCCGTAGGCGGTGCGCAGGCTTTCGACGTCGGTTGCATTCCTCATGGGCAGCTCCGCCTCGGCCCCGGGCGCGCCGCCACCCCCGAAGCACGCGCGACCCGCGCCGAGGCGCGCGCGCGCAGGAGCACGTCGTTCTCCTCCGCTGCTCTCTCCCCCAGCGCCGCCGTAGACTGCGTCGCCGTCCCCGAAGCGCTTGCGACCCGCACCGAGGCGCGTGTGCGCAAGAATATGTCGTTCTCCTCCGCTGCTGTCTCCCCTTGCGCCGCCGCAGACCGCGCCGCCGCCCCCGAAGCGCGCGCGACCCCCGCGCGAAAGAGCACGTTGCCCTCCTCCGCTGCCGGCGCCTCCAGCCCCGCAGCAGACCCCTGTCCAGGCTCCGCCACGCTCTCTGCAGCGGCGACCTGCATCTCCCCCACGTCGATGGCGCATTTCAAGCGCATATCTCGCCTTCGCCGCGCGGCCCAGAGCCCCGCGAAGCAGTTCTGTGCCGACGCTGTGCCCTCCGCCGCAGGGCCCCGCAGGCGCCGGGCCCCTGCAGACCGGCCCCCTGGTAGTCCCCCGGGGGACTGCCAGTTTCGAGGCTTCCCGATGCGCATGTGCAAATGGCTGCGTGCCTCCAGCGCCCCTCAGAACCCCGAGGGGCAGTGGGATGTGGTCCGGGAAGGGCTTTCATAAGGGCCTGTGGGGGTGGGTATGGTATGGTATGGTATGCCCTACGGTATCGGGAGTGGCTGGCGGGCCGCTCCCTCACGCTCCCCGTGTTTCGGGCCGGGGTCAGGGGCCAGCTTGCCGTGACACTCGGCTGCTGCCCTCCTGGCTCTTGGGGGGGGGGGGGGTGTTGTTGCTGCGCTCACCCCCAGCCCGTCCCCCCGTGCTCCCGCCTCCTGTGCTGGCCCGGTGTGGGGGTGGGGGGAGGGGGCTTGGGGCGTTGGGGGGGCTATGGGGGAGGGCATGGGTAATTGGGTACAAAAAGTGGGTGCCTGGGGCACGTGGCCTGGGGGGCGATGCACATTGGTAAGACGACTGTAAGCGACAATTCTATGTCGTTCGTCCCCATGACATTGTTACCCATATGCATGAAGCAGCGACCTGGCTGCAGCCGCTGTCATTGGCGCGTAGAAAGGGTCGTCCAGGGTATCTCCACAAGGACTGTAAGAAGCTGGACCGTGCAGGTAAGACACAGACAGGTAAATTTCACATTTGTGAGCATGGACCAGCTGATCACATTTTCGCTCAGCTGGGGGAATGTTGCCAATGTAGCGGGAGAGCGCTGGCGTCGGGCGGGGGCTATACCCATGGGCGGGCCCTTTGGTGCACAGGGTGCGGATTCGCACGCTGTCTGGTGATACAGAAAAACCAGCGTTGGCACTCTACAAGGCTTAGGCGGTTTTCCGACTACTCCTGACGGTGATTGCCTCACAGCAATTCTGCAACAACTTGATGGGTGCTCCCAAAGGTGTAGGGGCATAGTATGTGATGCAACCTGTGTGTGAAACCCTCTAGTCCGTTTGGCGTCTTCTGCCCTCGCAACAATTATGGTGAGTTCGCCGGAAACGGTGATAAAATGGTGAGCAAAATGGGCATACAACAACAAAAGGGCACAACTCATCCCCCATGAGATTGATACATGCTGTCATTGGACAAGGTGGCGATGGCGCGGGCACATGTACATGAAGAAGGTGACAAATGTTGTGTGAACAATAGCCGCCTTGGAGCCTCGCCACCGCCACATACAAAATGGTGTTCACTTTTGTGCCCTGGGAACCTCGCAGGAGTGGAATATCAAGGAAGAAGGAGCGAGGGCGACGTGCAAGGCACCATTTGATCTGTGGATGTGCACGCGGCGAAACCACACATGCAACCGGCTGTGACGTCAGCCCAACAAGCGTACTGCCGGTGCCACAGCCACAGGGAATTTGGTGCGACTGCCGGGCGCTCTGTGTCTCGGCGCTTGTATGTCTCATACCTCGCGTAGCACGGGTGTCCAAAGCAGCTTTTGTTTGGGTGCGTCTCTTTGCATGCCTTCCCCAATGCTTTGGCTGGTAACTGGCAGCTCAAAGCCGGCGTGCCCTTGCAAAGTTTCTGGGCTACAACCCCAAAGTGTGTGACGAAGGCCTTCCTCAGTGGTCTGTGCAACACACTCCCTTTCTTGGCCTCTTGGTCTGCTATCACAGCCAAATGATGCCTCCGCCCCCCACAGCTACAAAAGGGTCTCCCTCGTTCATAGTAGGGGAGTTGTTCCCCTAAATCTAAATCCCCTCTCGTGCAAGAGCGTCCGTGGCCTGAAAAGATGCCTCCCCTCGTTAACAGTAACAAGGTGGGAAGGGGAGGGATAGTGCAGGCGCTCAGCCAGCCCAAACCTGCTGACCCCCTGACCATCCCTTTGCCATAGCATCCCGGTCCTTAATGGGCCACTGTCCTTGGTGATAGTACATCTAACCCAAGAGCATCCAGGACCATAAAAGCCGCCTGCTGGTCCTCAGTAACATTACAGAGCAGGTCGCGCGTACACACACTGTATGCAAATGCATGTCTTCGGTCTTGCTGAGAGGGAGCAAAGGCCACACTGGGTTCAGAGCGGAGTCCAAACATTGCTGCAATGCAGACAGAGTTGGGGAGAGCTGATGTTTCTGAGTGAATGCTATGGCCTTGCTGAAATCACTTGGGGCAACATGCGCACGCACACACACGCACACACGCACACACAACATGGCAATGACGGGCTCATTGAACTAATACCGTGGAGCTGGCCCGGCGGAAGCCACGGAGCCACCACCCCACTTCCAGGGTGTTCTAGGGGCAGCGAGCCAGGTTCTGGCCTAAAGTGCATATGGCACTGCTCGAGGGGCAACACAGGGACACACCCCTGGCCTGCACCATGGGCCTCACCAATGGGGAGCAACCTGACCTGAGGACGCCAGTGTGGCCATACAGGCTCAACCAGGAGACCTGGTAAAAATTGCGAAACCCCATGCACACGCACACACACACAAACAACACAACACCCATACACACTACTCATTCATACACACCTACGTGTGCACACATGTACACATCATGCTACACATCATGCTGCATGACATTGCATAACGATATCTGCTGTTTTCGGTGCAACACATGTTGCTTTGGATTTTTTTGACCGTTTCCTTGTTGCATCTGCAAGCAAGGCGGTTGTGGTGCAAAACTGCTTGCCCCGCCCCCTTCCCGTTGCAATCCCCCCCCTCCCTATGAGGGGGGGGCATCACTTTGACATGCTTTTGACCCGGGGTTGTTCTTTGTGTGCTGGTCCCCACTGTCAGAGTTGACTGCTTTTCTCGTTCAGACACAAATGTATCCCACAGGCGATCATGTCTAGTACCACTCTCGCAGCAGGGGTGCCCCATTGCTGGCAACTGTTATTGGGCCCTCACCCTAAGTTCCTCCACATTCAATACTGGGGCACTGTCAATGTTGTGGACCATAGTGCGGCCAAGTCATCTGGCTGGAGGCAGTGTAGGCGTCATCTCATGCATCACCAGAATCTTCTGACCACTCTTCACAACCTTCACTTGCAGCTTCACCACAAGCACCTCCACCCACACTAGAGGCACCTATACCCAAACCTACACCCAAGTGTGGTGTAAAACGGACTCTCCAAATGTGTATGGAACAATTTATGAAGCCCAAGACCCCTGCCATAGATGACACCGAAAGTGATGCCATTGTGGTTTTGACCAGAGTGCCTGAGGAGCCTGAAATCTCACAACCTCCATCCCATGCACCGAGGGACGCAGTTTGGTGGATGCAATGAGACCTCCCGTGAAATGTGCCCCAAGGCTCTACGGCTGTCCCTACCATTGCACAAGGGCCCCCCCAAGTTTAGAACTGCAAAGGAAAGGCTGGCTGCACTAGACTACACTCAAGCCCCACATCTATACACTTTGAATAGTGCCCCGTGCCACATGCATGCATTTGTGTTTTACTTTTGCGATTGTCAAGTGGTACGGTTTTGTGGTGCAATCTCCCCCGCCATGGGGGGGACCGTCGTTTATGACCGCCCAGGCGGAACCCTCCTGCAGACATGGCGCCCAGCGAAGGGCCCTATGCCCAGCGGAAACCTCTATCACTGGTGGCTGGTGAGATCCGCAGGTGAAGCCACCAGTGAGGAGGCCTCCCGGGGCGCGGCGCCCCACGAAGTGGCCCGCAGCGTGCACGGTCCTGGACACGGCGCCTGGCGAGAACACCCACAGCGCCCGCAGTTCATAAGCACAAGGGACAGGAGCACCAGGGGAAGGGGGATGGGTGGGACAGGGGAGGGGGACAGAGCTGCCACACCCCCCCTGGGTGCACCAGCAGGCCCCGTGTCGACGCCGGCAGCTGCCCCAACCCCGAGCCCTTAACAGGGAACGTGAGGGGCTGGCGACGCGCCGCCCCAAGACTGCAGGGCATACCAAACCAAACCAAACCAACGCTTCCCCCCCCCCCCCCGTGGTGGGGACCCGCCTGGCACTAGATGGGGGATTACAAGGGGGGGGGTCTGTGTTTCTGTGCGTTTAGGTGCAGCATTATGGCTCCATTGTACATTGTCCATTATCCTCCCGTCTAGGGATTTGGACATGGGTGGCCTGTGCATCATTAGTTCAGATGAACCTTGCATGCATGGATCGCAGTCCTTGTCCCGATGAATTGCATCCCACCCCCCAGTGACCCCATCCAATGATGACATCCAAAAGAAATAATAAAGAAATAACAACCAGTATCTGCATCCGCCAACCATATGCAATAGCAATCTCCAATAACCGCATCCAATACCGACATCCAATCGGGACATCCAATAACCACATCCAATAACCGCATCATCGCAGATTCGAGCTTCATGGCTCCAGCTCAAGTATTGTTGCAATGGCTCCAGCTTCAGCATGCCTTTGGCATATCAATCTTGAGGAGCACATGGCTCCCCTCCCCGCATGACGCAAGCTCTGAAAAATCTGAATGCCCTCGAGCAACAGCAATCTGAAGTGTGGTCACAGTTCGACAGAATCAAGCACTCGGCGACCAAGGAGTCCATTGAACAACTGAACAAGGAGTGGAGCCTCATTGCGGCCCAAGTCCAGCAGGCTGAAGAGGCGATCATCAAGGGACTGACGTCGGCGGATGCGGACGTCAACCAGCTCATTCATGACCAGAAGGATACCATTGCCAGGCAGCAGGAGGCGCTAAGACTCCAGCGTGAGAAACTGGAAGCACACTTTGCAACAAACAAGCGGTTGAGGGAGCCTGGGAGTACCCCATCCCCGAAAAAAGGGGGTGCCTTTGCTAAAAACATTGTTACGAACGTGGCCCAGGCCAGACAGATCTCAGAACAGGCACGAGAGCCGGCCACTGCCCCCCTCATAGAGCAAAATGAGCAAGAACAATTAGCGTACCAATTCCAGTGGGAGCATTTTTACCAAATTTTTCAGGAGGAAACTAGGTTGTCCACAGACAGAAAAGCTGTCCGATGGTCCCAGCTGGCCAAGATGTCGGAACAGCAGATTCGCGAAACTTTCCCTGACCCGGATTGTGATGTCATTTTGTTGTCTCTTACAACGAGGTCCACCAGCTAAAGGAGTTTGGTGATAAGTTCATCTCCACTGCTAGAATCAACAGGTGTGACCTGCTGATCGTCTCAGAGGACGACAAGCCCCTCTTCCCCAATGCTGGCCCCTTCCTAGAGAAAACCGTGCCTTGGCACCTTGATGAGGTCTTCAAGCTAGGGAGGGCAGTAGTCACCATGGGAGGCCCAGAACTCTTCTGCTTTGTAGCGACCTCCAGTGCCAGCGGCAGACAGAACAGGCTCGCCACGACCTTTCAAAAAAAGAAGCTGTTAGCCCAGGGACTGGGCGCTATCCACTTTGAACTCTCTGTCCCCACTTCGGATGAACCTTGGTATGCAGTAACGGCAGAGGATAAAGCCATCCCTGGCCTACTTGATGGGCTGGGGAGAAAGGGCCCTCAATGCATCTCAAACCCGCACAGAAACATCCGTGGAGCACGTGTGATATGGCATCAACTACAGCCTGAGGACATGAAAGGCATGTTAGCTGCCTACAAGAATTGCCCGTTTTTCGGCATCATGCGCGAGGATGAATTCCTCGGTGATGAGATGGAGAGCTGCCCACTCGTCCTACAGTTGTTTCCTAAGGCGAATGTCCGCCAGGCAGTGTCTCCATACATGTGGCACATGATCCACTCCTCGCTGACACAGCACCTCCCAGATGACACATTTGTGTCCATCCAATTGGCCTCCAAAACAAAAGTGAGAGTTGGGCTGAGGGATGTTTCCGCCGCCCAGATGTGGCTTCTCAGAGCCAAGTTCGAACTGGAGGTAATGGGTCTGAATATCAAAAACGAAAGAACCAACGAGCCGGTCTCTAATTTTGTGGATGGCTCTGAGACGGAGAGCACGGCCTCCAATCAGTCATCCAGGTCCCAGTCTGGCAGGTTGTCCCCAATGGACCAGATGGTCTTTTATGATGTCCCGCCCAGGCTTCAGGAGCCTGACATTCTTCAGATGTTTAAAAACAAGGAAAAATCGGTCTTGTCCGCCTCGCGCCTCTCCTGGACTCCAGGGGACATCAGCCTGTCGGCGTGGCAAATCTCTGGTCACGACATGATGTCCCTCAACGGTGCGGTGGTCAGAGACCCCGCGAGGAGACAGCCAATGTACATCATCAGTCTCCAACAATACAATCAGGAAAGAGTCGATCAGAGAAGGAAAGCCAAAGATAGGCGATCAGGTGACACCACCCCGTCTACAACCTCAGCCTCAAGCAATAAGTGGAAATCCTCGTATGTCCAGGTTGTCAGGGCTAAATCCAAACCACAATGATGTCTCCCCAACCCCCACCGATCTTCGGGTCACTCTCACTGATGACCCTCAATTCCAACGGCCTTCTCACGAGAGTTAAAAAAGGAAAAAAACAGGTTACTAAGCTGTCTATTGTCCTACAGCATCTTGCTGCTAATTCCATCGACGTGGCTGCCCTGTAGCCACACATCAAATCGTGGGAGCAATACTCCCTCATTCGTGAGAGATTTGACAGACAGGGTTATCACTTCCTCTCCAATCTCTCCCCTGAGGGTCATGGAGGGGCCGCCATTGTTTTCAAGCATGGATGGAGATTGGTCAATATGTTCGCCTTGGAACCACGCATCCTCGCGGCGGTCATTGAAAATATTGATGGGCAGCAGCTTTTCGTTGTATCTGCCCACTTCCACCACAGGGCTAAACTCAGGAAGGCGCAGTGGGACAAGCTTTTGGTAAGCCTGCTCCCCTTACAGTATGACAATAAGATTTTGCTTGCTGATCATAACTCACTGATTGTCCGGCCCGTGACTCAGCACCAGTGTTCGAGGACAAGAACACTACCATTGTGGAGTCCCGGGAAACCGAGATCAGGGTCCTACAGAAATTGGGTTTCACGGATGCCTACACGGAAGTGCACACTTGTGATTCCAAGCAGGAGCCTAACCCAGGGTTCACCTATGGATTTGGAACCAAGGACACACCACAGGACCATTCCTCTGATTCTGATCTTGAATCAGGGACACACAACCTAAGGAGAATAGACAGAATCCATTTGTCTCAATCCCTGCTCCCGCATTTATCTGAGGCGTACGCCTCGTTTGTTGCTCGCGCGGATCACAAAGCAGTGACCGTCTCCTGTAAGCCACCGAATTTTGATGCTATGAGAACTAGACTACGCTGTCCTCAAGAAATTCTTGAGGATGATGAAGCAGTGGAATCACTAAGACACCATCTACAGGATCTACCTGGGGACTCAAAGGATTGGTGGGACATGGCTCTGCAGGCCATGCGCTCGGAAGCCAACAGGTATAGCAGGGAACACAGGGCTCCACGTGATTGGAACCTGCTCGGTATCATTCAGAGTTCATCTGTACACCAGGTGTGTGCCCAAGGATGGGCATACCTGTCCCAAAACAACTACACACCCCAGTCTGAGTCCGCTGCATACTCACTGCTCGTTGCGATTTTTGAAAAGGACTCCTCGGACAAAACAGGCTTAAAACTGCTGGCTAAACTTAAAGGCCTGCTGGCTGGGGAAGATCTACAGTAGGATTCCCCAAAGGAGCGCCACCGCCAAATAAACAAACTGATGACTGAGCTTCAGCAGCGGAAAAAACTAGGGTGGATCAGGGATAAGACAGGTCAGGTGCTCAATCAGCCTGTGCAGATTGCGGCGGCCCTGGCTCAGCATTGGGCTGCTATCTCAGTCCCAGGTCAGAAAACCGCAGATGAGTGTCTGTCCTTTTTGAAGGGCATGAGACTGCCTTCCAATTTTTCTTTTATGGCCAAGGCCCTCCTGAGACCACTCTCTCTTGAAATTGTTGAAACAGCCCTCGGCAACCTCCACAACCAAGTCTCCCCTGGAGATGATGGAATGGGGGCCCGGTTTTACAAGACCTTTTCGGATATCTTTGTACCCAGAATGTTTGAGGTTGCATCAGAGTGCTTTGAGTCGGGTTCCATCTTTCTAGACTGGGCAGTTGGACTAATTAACTCTATTCCGAAGTCCACTGGCACTCCGTCGGTTGGCAGGCTCAGACCTGTCGCGTTACAGGACGTAAACAAGAAATGGATCATGAATATTGTTTGTCTGATGGTGGAACAAATTTTTCAACAGCTCACGCATCGTAGACAGGTCGGCTGCGTTAAGGGAAGGCATATGATCAACCACATTTGGGCAGTTCGGTCTGGGTGGGAGGGCATGAGGTCAGGAGTTCTTGTGAGCTTCGATTTTTCGAATGCGTTCCCCACTCTCACACACAACTTTATCACGGCGGTATTGCGACTAATTGAACTACCTGAGTGTATGATCTCTTTCATCCTTTCAACCCTGACCGCCCCCTACCACTTCTGTGTGGGAAGGGGGGTGGTCAGGGAGGTGGTGTTCCACCCGGCCGCGGGCATTGGCCAGGGTGACCCCTTCTCGCCCGTGCTCTTCTCCTTTTGTGTCTCCTTTGTATTGTTTGGGTTTGATTCCCTAATGCATGTGCAAGCATATATGTACGCTGATGACCTTGGAGCCTTGATCCAAGGGCGACATGTATCCTCCATTGTAAATGAGGTTCTGGAAATGATGAAACCGTTTGGCATATTTTCTGGTCTTCTGCTCAACCTGGGCAAGTGTGGCATTGTGGTCAAAGGCAATCTCT
The DNA here is from genome assembly GCA_964036045.1 of Eutreptiella sp. 'Long Island Sound 2002'. Taxonomy (NCBI): domain Eukaryota; phylum Euglenozoa; class Euglenophyceae; order Eutreptiales; family Eutreptiaceae; genus Eutreptiella; species Eutreptiella sp. 'Long Island Sound 2002'. The sequence continues at coordinate 69,475,668 of OZ038387.1, read as the reverse complement.
CCACCAGGGACCAACAGCATGTCACAGAGTCCCCAGGGGGCTCTCAGCTGTGTGGTATACAGATTCGACATTCTGTTCGCTACCTTGGAGTGAAAATAGGCAACCTTACGTCGGACGAAGCCTTTGCCTCTTACCTTGGGGAGGCCCAGCGCAGAGCCTCCACGGTGGGCTCACTGGGCCTGTCCAAAAAAGAGGCGATTATTCTGCTCAAAACGTGGGTCCTTCCCACTTTGCTCCTGACGGCCAGGTCCTATTTCCCATCTGAACACACTATTAAGGCGCTCAAAATAGTGTTTCAAACCGCGCTGGGGGTGGACAGTTGGGGGGTAACACTACGAGAACTGGCGCAGCACCCGGAGTGTGGGGGGTTCCAGCTCCCCACCCCCAAATGTTGGCTTCATGCTCAGTTTGGACTGTCCTTTCACAAGTTTTTGCAGCACCCTGAAGTTTTCACTGAGACAGTCACCTCCCCCTTCAAAACTTGGTGTGCCAAGTATGGCGTTTGCCTGCATGCTTGGGCGTGGCCCTACATTCAGCTGGGTCCTGTCCCGTACAAGACATTTGGCTACCTTGCGTATAGCTTGAAATCGTTTTCTATTGCTCGCAGGTACATCCTTGACGGCCTCGCAGATCCCACGGCTCAGGGACAGTTGCCACTGTGGCACTCGGCGGTTTTCAAAAATGCCAAACACCTCACTTATTACTGCCCGGTCCTGATAAAGAAGAGCATACTCACAGTCCAGGACCTCTATGGCCCTGACGGACGGATCCCGGCCCACCTGCTCAGCAAAATAGCCCCAACTTGGAAGGTGGTATATGAGGTGGGGCTTGCCAATTTTATGCATCACCAGCCCACAGACTGGTCCCCCCCCTCGGTGTGGGCGGGGGCCTGGGCCAAAACGGATACACTCAAACGCCTGGCCCCGGACCCGGAGACAGTCACACGACGCTCACCGGCAGTTTGGAAGGCCTTTTGGCGATCGAAGCTGCCGCCCTCCATTGTAGATTTTGTGCACCAGGTTCTTTGGCGCAAACTGAAAGTGGCTGAGCGCCTTTCTCCCTGGACGCAGGATTCCAGGTGCCCTGTCTGTGGTACCACTGAAACTATTGATCATGCCTTGAATAGCTGCAGGTTTCATATTATCATCTTCGACACACTAGACAAGTGCTGGGACACGGTGGTGGTTGACAACAAGCCGCATGCTGCTCGTTCCCTCCCACTCCAGACCACGTTCTCTACCCCTTTGGGTATCATGATGTGGACGGCTCTGGCCGCTCACTGGTCATTCCGCAACTCACTGATCAGAGGGGGGATTGGCTCCTACGACGGTTTTTTGTCTGTATGGATTAAGTTTGTAGCTCTTCTCGCAGTCTGGGAGCCAATCTCTCGTTATTCTGACGTCTTTTGGCAGTTTCATAAGTCTTTAAGTCATTTACTCACCCAGGGCTCCCTTATCACCACTAAGATTTGTTTTGAACCCTCAGAGCATGAACGGGAGGAAAGGGCACGGAAACGCAGCAAAAAAATGGAGCGCAAGCATGAATTGGCAGTCCTGGCCCGAGAAGAAATTGCGTCCTTGCAACAACAAGGATATGTCGTTGTTTATACTGACGGCTCAGCAGAATGGGTACAGCAGGTGGGATGGGTGGGGGGGGTATGGATGTTATGAACCCACTGAGAAGTGGGAGCACTGCTCTTACCTCCCCCCCCACCTCAGACAATCCATTAACCGCGCAGAACTACAAGCTGTCATCGATGTAGTGCACCACTACAGGCATAGGACACTGTCGGTTGCAGTTGCAACTGATTCAGCCTACGTGCATGATGGCCTCCAAGGCAAGGCTATGCAATGGAAGGCCACAGGCTGGGTCACAGCAAGGGGACCGGTCATCAATGTAGACTTATGGGAAGAAATTTTAGACAAACTTTTACACAGCACTTGCAAGTTCCGGTGGGTTAAGGTGCCTAGTCATGTTGACATTGCTGAAAATGAACAGGCAGACAGGCTTGCTGAGCGAGGCAGGAAGCTGTCCCCCCTGTACAATACAGTGCACAGGGCTGTGCACCACCCTGTCACCCCGCCCTGCTCCCCCCCCGGCACCCAAAATTTGCACTGACGCCTCCACAGGCCCGCACATGCGCGTGGAAATCACCCCACTCCTGCAGCCAGACAATGTAACCCCCCTCATTGAACGAATGAATCGCACACACACTCACCCAGAGGATCCTGTGAGACAGCTTTTTCCGGACGATCCAGGGACAGATTCTGAGGGTTTGGTGTCATCAGATCAGGACAGCTAGTCGGAATGCTCCACCATTGAATCGCCCAGGCAAGGCATTGTTGATGACTACCTCTCTGATGGTAGTCCGAACGACCGCCCTCTCTCCTCAGATAACGAGTTCAGCACGGATGTCAGCTCCACCAGGAAACAACGGAAGTAGAATCGGACCTGGGAGCATTTCCCCCCCCCTGAGGGAGTCACTCCGCCGAGAAATAAATGATACAAACGCCATTTTTGGTTAGAGGCATGTGTCTCATATCGCAAGCTTAAATGACTGAACCGCGCCATTGCCTTCTTCGGCGAATTTCGCTTCGAGGCATACAGTATCATCCGTATAGTACAATGGTATCATCAGTGGCCCCGACGCCGGATGGCGGGGGTTCGATTCCCGGAGCGTGGCATGTGGCGGCTCGCAATGGGTAGTTCTTGTGTTGTGACAATAAATACTTGGGTTCCATCTAGGAGGATTTTATGCAATATTGCACTGAAGCATCAATGATTTAGCTCCTCTTTGGATAAGAGGCATGGACGGTCTAGTGGTATGCGCCATGGCTGGCGCTCGTCGTGGTCGGGGGTTGGAACCCCGGTTCGTCTGTCCGTCCAGGGGCCCGTTGGCGAGGCCCCCGCCACCGCCCCCTTCAGCAACCCGCTCCACCACCGGTACCGCCGGTGCGTCGGGTGGCGTGTCTCCTCATCGTTTTTGTCTAGTTTCATGGTAGTGGATCGGTGGCGTGTCTCGACCTCATAGGTTTTTGTCTGGCCGCAAGGTATGTCTACCTTTTACTGTGATGGGTTTAACACAGGGACTCAGCAAAAGCAAAGCCCCAGCCACAACACACCTGCAGCAGCGCGCTCCGCCACCGGGGCCGCTTGCGCCGCCGGAACCGCATCTCCTCCTCATATTCCTCCTCAGCGAGGAATCGAACCTTCATCTTCAGGGCAGCGGCTGGCTGCATTGCCGCTGCGGTACACGACCAAAAGCCCGCATTATGCACCCCTGCTCACAAGAACGCTCTGTCTGAATGGATGGTATGAAGCAGAGGCTGGGCCTGCGGCTCCCTCACAGCCACGTTATCGCCACAGTGTCTGTAGTTATATGAATGAGATTGAGCCTAACACACACACACACCACTGACCCTCTCTCTATGAGTGCTGACGGACGACATGACAGGTTGGCCGATTGAGAGCCAGCGTACCGCAAGCCTGTCCAGCCGCCTGTGGACCTCAACCCCCCAGTACGTTAACATGCAGGCTAGAGGTTTTGGCCGACAAAACACGGCCAGAAAAGGGTAACTAGGCAAACATCAGTGCAACCTGTACATACGCAAAAGTGCTCGTGGAACCAACGTATCAATGGAACTGCCGAACATTGCTGCATATGCATACCAGGACGTGCATGTGTGGAGCGCTTTGTTGACCTGCTTGCGGCCGCATGACGCCATGCACATGATTTGATCGTGCGACACCGCATACTGCACAGGGTGGCATCTCTGCGCGTCGCTACACCGGCTGCAGGATCCCCAACATAGTTGTATCTTTGGATGTTGTCCAGGCCACTGAGGCCTCTTTGTTTCTGCTTTTGTCACGGGGTGGAGACCCTGAGCTGGTGCACAGCGCCAGGATTACCTGAAACCCGTAATACCCTCGTCATGTCCCCCATGTCTATGCCCCCAGGACAAAGGGCTGAAATTGTCTATGGCGGGGACATTCAGTCGATCAATACCGACCATTGACCCCCCCCCCCCCCCCAGACAGAATACAGCTGTGGGGCAGGCGCAGCTGGAGCCTAATGCGGACACTGCAACCTGACCATTGATGCCAGGCAGAATACACAACCATGGCCCAGGCCATTGACAGGGGGCGGGGGACGAGCTTTTTGTTCTGCATTTGTTGTTGCTCTGCCGCCTTGTGCCTTGCAGCGTACATGTGAGCATTTGCCATCTGCATCCCACAGCGGAGGGTAGGGAGGGCCTGTCTAGAGGCAAGGGCACGGTCGAATGAGTACCAGCGTCAGCACCCTTGTCTGGAGGGAGCAGCATCATGTAGACCCACACGTAGTCGACGCTATACATATCATTTTGCCTGGACAGTTTGTTGAGGCAGTGGGATGGGCCCATTGCGCACTGTCAGCAAGCAGCAGACGTGTATGCTCCGCAATATCTTGTGGTGGCGCGTGCCATGCGAATTTGAACGTCTGCTCCAGCCTGAGGCAGACAGGCCCTGCCAGCACATGCCCCACCAAACCCCCACCCCCCATACATTGCATGTGTGACATTTTTGTGTGCATGCACCGTCTTCCCGGTGAGCTATCCAGGGATTGCATGCACCCGGATGCAGTGTAATCGTACCAGGGAACTTGTGCGCACACACCCTTTTTCCGGTCTGTACACTCGGGAAAACATGCGCGCCACCCCCTCATCCGGTCATAGTCTGCCGTGTGGAGTGCAAACCCGACCGCAGGTGAAGGTGGCTGAAAGCTTTGTGGCCCCCTTTGCCAGCGCTTCAGACACCCTGGCAGGTCTCTGACTGTAATCCTCCTGCAGTGCACGGCAAACCACCCCAAGGAGTCAGCCGCCGTGGTCAATGCACATGATGTGAATGGTCGTCACTGCAAGGGATATGCGGCCCGAAGCACGAATGTCAGGGTTATGCAGGGGCTGGTGCAAAGTGATTGGGGTTGTAGACGGTTTTGGGGGAGGTTGTGAGGGGTTGTGGAGGGTTCTGGGGCGTTGTGGGGGGTTATGTTGGGTTATGAGGGTTGTAGATGGTTGCGGGATGCTGCGGGAGTTATTGGGGGTTTGGGGCAGTCCTGTAGTCATGACAGTGCACAAAAGAAAGGATCAAGCCTAACCCTAGCAAACAATGGATAGCGCCTGCCTTTCTGGCTCCAGCCCATACATGCAAACATGGAACAAGATTCCACGTGTGGGAGACTCATGGGAATGCCAGGCTTTGAATAGCTCCGTGGATCAGAGTTAGACACATATGGCAATGGGAGGTGGATCTCTGCCAGAAACCAATGTCTGCAAGTCCAAGCAGTTTCATTCCCTTCGGAAGGCGAGCATTCCGCATGGCAACCTCCGGTTGTCGAGATCCATACTAATTGCTGCACTTCAAGAGAAGTAACAAAAGCGACATGCTGTTCTGGACAAAGGTCAGTGGGAGAAGCCTGTGATCACTGCCATGAGAGTGTCCGTTGGGTGCTGACAGGGGCACATGAAACCAATACGGTTTTGAAAATTTAAATGTGCCGATGTACTCGGGAACGAACTGCATATTTGGCCGAATCAAATTTGCTCAACGTGCATCAGGGCATATGCCCAGCATGGAAATGGTTTCGGTCAAATGACAAGCGTGGGCAGAGGGGTTGCAGCTCTAACAGTGTATCAGCGTTATGTACGTGGGTGTTGGGATATGTTATGTCGGTACTACGTGCTAACCAGTCAAGTGGTCGTGGCGACCCCCCCAAACGGGTGACATCCCCCCCCTCTTTGTCCCCCCTTGTTGTCTCCCCCATTTCAGGGGGGCATACAACCCCCGTTTGAGGGAACACCCCCCCCCCCCCGCTGGGGGTATGAACACTTCCAACCCCCACCCCGACCCCCAAATCACCCAAGCAGTTCACCACACACCCATGCATGCAACAGGAGGACCACCAGATGGTTGCTGGGTGAGAACACAATTGTGTGTTTTATCACCACCAATGTGCTGTCCCCCTCCAACCTGGACAGTCTCCGGTGATGGTGCCCTCCTCCCCCCAATGGGAGCTAGGAATTGTGCTGGGCATCTCATCATCATCATCCCAGATTAGCCACATGGTGTCTACAAACTGTGTGCGGTGTCCACAAAGTGTGAACCTCAGGGGATGTCGCTGATGGAGGCTGCAACTGAAGCACACGCTTTGTTTGCATTTTGGGATGAGGGGTGAGAGGTTGCCCTCCTCCTGCCCTACTGGGGGAGTAGCCTGGGTGGGTGGGTGGGTTAGCTGGTCCCCAGATAGCGCCATAATGACCCCCCATCCCGCCGAGCAAAGGTCTGAGGTCGTACAAATATGCATGAATCCGTGCATGCGGCCAGGTGGAGTTGTATCGCAGCAGTTGCTGCATGACTTAAAAAACATTGAGAACATTGGCTGGAATTGCCCAGGCGGGGGCATCCAGGATCTGCTACCGACCACAATTATGCCAAAACCTGGATCAGATGCCATGGAAGTGCAAAACTACAGTGAAGGACCCAAAAAGCATTATACACCAGCCCAGAAAACCTGCCAAAGGTGACCGGGCTTGGGGTAGTCCGACCACCACGAAGATGTAGAACAAACCTCTGGTGTACTATGAGCTTGGCTGAACATGGCGCTTGAAAGCGCCGGGACTGTGCAGTTTGGTCTGCAATGGGTGGCATATCATCATGCGCCTCCCTGAAAGGCCACCCACTAGGTGCTGCTCTCTTTGGGTCACAAGTGAAGCCACACCGCTCTGCATGTCCCGTTAGATTCTGCAATCTCATGAGGATGGGGTGGGGGGTGCACTGTAGCCCTCACAGCCCTCACAGTGCTCTGTATATGGCTAGTGTTCAGGTATCACAGGGCAAAGTGAACACACCTCGATGGCTTCCCGTGTCCACTCCCATGGCATTAAACACCTTAGGCCCCTGGCTTACTTGGAGTCAACGATTATGAGACCGCCAGTGGCTTCTTTTTGTTTAGCCATCAAGATCATGACCCGGTCCTTGGCGCTCTCTTGTCACTTTGTTATCCCCACCCCCTTGTCTAAGCTACGGTACGGTACTGTACAGTACGGGGGTGACGTCCGTCGTCGATCTATGGCTAAGCTACGGTAGGGGGGGGAGGGGAGCCGAGCCAGTTAATTTCTGACCACCCTCTACTCTCGCTGACCACGACGCAGGGATTGATTCTGTGGGCAGGGCTGAAGGCACAGTGGGGGCTGCGGTGTGCAGCCAAATATCAGCGCCAAGTGGCGGCACTGGAACAGTTTTTAGCGGGCTTGACATCGGTGTTAGAGCGGTGACAGGGGGCGACATGTCCTGCTCACGTGGGGACTTGCAACGTTTCCTGGGGCACCTCAACGGCTGGTGGGAGAATAAGGGAATGCCCAATATGTTCCCAGTGCAGCTGCGGGCCGCCACAACGGCGACAACGCAAACCCATAAACAAGCAACAAGCAAAGGAAGCAAAGTGGGGTTCATATCAAGATGCCATGGTGCAAGAGATTGGGCAAATGGAGTCAGCAGGGTGGGTGTTAGCATACACGGACGGCTCAGCAAAGACAATGCGGGGGCGGGCGCAGGCGGGGTACGGGATGTCCTTTGCGGACGACTCCCCACGGAACCATGCGGCACATGTGCCTGAGGAGGAGTGTCAGAGTGTCAACCGGGGGGAGCTTGGGGGTGTGCTGCATGCGCTTTTGCATAGACAGGCCGAGGAGAGCTTGTTGGTTGTCATGGATTCTGAATACATTTTTAAAGGTATCACAGACTGGTTGGGCAAGTGGCGCCGGCGTTCATGGCGCATGGCGTCTGGGGATGTGGGGCATCAGGATCTCTGGGAACAGATTTTGTGGGAGCGGGAGCGGGCAGGGAAGTATGTGCACTTGCGCTGGATTCCCTCCCAGCTGGGGGTGCCGGGAAACCATGGTGCCGACGCCTTGGTGGAGGCGGGCAGCCAGCAGCATCCCAACAATGGCAGTGCACTGCCGAAGCGGCGGAGATTGCTGCAATGGAACGAGCTAGGGCTGGAGGAGATGTCGTCAGCAGGGGAGCAATCGGGGTCAGATAACGATTCAGGTGCATCCAGCAGTTAACCGACATCACGGGGCGGCTTGGGCACAGCAATCAGTACAGAGGACAGTGACAGTTGGCTGACAGACAGGAATGGGTGGGAAGCCCCAGAGTTCAGCACAGATGCGAGTGACACTCCTAGGGTGCGGGCGAGGGTAATGCAGCAGCCTTGACCAGCCATGGCGGCGCCTCCGGCGCCATATCTATGATTAGGCCTGACCTGCACACATATCTGCAACAAATTCTGGTGGCACCATGTTTGATACCCTGGACAATGTGTGTCGCGGCTTCGTCACATGAGACACGAGACAATGTGCACGGTGATTTCCTGCCGGTGGGATACCGAGGGTGACGCCCGTCGTCGATTTATGGCTAAGCTACGCCCTTGTCTAAGCTACAGCAGGTGTAGGGACCGTATTAATTCCGTACCCCCCCCCCCCCTTTGCAATCTCCCACCCCTTGCAATCTCCCACCCCCACCCGGGAGACCATCACTTCCATGTTTTTCTAGTTAACATCTAATGCGCTGGTTTGTGGTGCCCATCTGCTTTACACATGGCCTTGCATTGCTTTCCCATTACTTCAAATCAATCACCTGTGTGTATTCTGTGATATTCTCTCTCCAAAGGCGTTGTATGGGTGTGTTGTGTTGCTATTTCAGACCCAAGGTGTTTTCTCCCGGTGACCGTGTACGGTACCACTCACGCACACTTGGTGCACATGTGTTAGCCACTATCGTGGGCCCTTCACTAAATGGGCCACAGTTTTGCCACATTTGGTACATAGGCCCTGGTGGGGTCACTCCGGTGGATCATGAGAGCGCCCGACTCTCAAGGCTAGAGGCTGTGGCGGTTGAATCACCCAAGTCTCCAGAGTCACCGGACGTTACCCAGTTTGCTTTGAAATACCCTTACAATCCCCCCCCCTCCCCCTGGGAGACCGTCACTTGGCGACCATCTCCCCCCCCCCCCCCCGACCCGGGAGACTGTCACGCGCTAATGTGGGAGATTGCAAGGGGGGCGGGGGGTACCTAATTTAATTTGGTATGAAATTTAGTGCAACCGCAAACGACATGGTTGTCTAAGCTACAGCAGGCGTAGGGACCGTATTCATTCCGTACCTAATTTAATTTGGTACGAAATGTAATGCAGCCGCAAACGACATGGTTTTGGTGACAAATCTTCCAATGACACGGAGTCCTGGACACATTTGTTGTGATTGTTTGGCCACCTGAACCCACAGAGCTCTGATTTTGGGGATATTTGTGCATTATCTTCCCCTTTCTTTCATCAGCTCACCATGCCGGTAGTTGTATGTGTCGCGCGCAAGCTACGGCCTTGTCTAAGCTACAGTAGGCGTAGGGTCCGTATTAATTCTGTAGTTTTGCGCAGCTTAGACAGAGGGGGAGGGAGTACGACAAGAACGACAAGATCTCAAAAAATGGAGGCTGCCCCTTCCCTTTGTTTCTCCCCTTTCCCCTAGGAGAGCCCCCCCAAGCACCTACTGTGCTGCCCTGTGGTGAAGGCCCCTGCGCTTTCATGATAGAAGCTTCATGATCAAGGTTAACACGGGAGGGATTCCGCCGTGCATGGGGATGGCAGTTGCCTGCATATCCCTTGCCTTCAAAAGAGGTGCCTTGTGATGGTGCCTTTCTTGTTCAAGGCCAGGTTCAATTCCTCCGTCTAGCCTTTGCTGCAAATGGACCTTCATCATTCACTGTCTCATTTCCCTCTTCTTTTCATAACGTGGTGCAGACCCCACAGACTAGGAACTGCCCAATGACGACGCATCGGATCACGAACAGGGGGCAGGGAACGTTGCTGCCCACTTCCCATTACCAAGCTTTGCCTTTCCTGTGCCTGTTGCATGTGTGCAGACCACCAGCATATCGGTGGCACCAACACACATCCGCACTTCAGGCGTGGCTCGTGCAGTGACAGGCCCTTTGCAGCGACTTACCCTGATCATCTCTCTAGTATCTATTTTTTCCCCCTCCTTTTGTTATGTTGAGGGTAAGCCGCTTTGTAGCAGCCTCCCGAGCACCACTGCTGCTACAGCGACCCGCAGTGGACAAGCAGGGGCGGGTGTTTGTCGGGAACTTGGCCTTTTGCGTCGACCAAGGGATGCTCACGGAGGCCTTTGAGAAGTTTGGGCCGGTTCGCAATACAAAAGTGGTGGTGGACAACGACACCGGCCGGTCCCGTGGGTTCGGATTCGTGAGTTTCGACGACGTCGGTGCCGCCACTGTTGCGGTGCAGGAGATGAACGGGATGTTGTTCGAGGGACGCACGATTCGCGTCCAGCACGCGCAAGGCCGCCCCTGGGATTCGTCCTGAGGCTGTTTCCTGTCGCCTGCTGACATGGGCAGCTCGGGGGGTGCCTGCAGGGCCCAAACAGTCGCTGCCAACAGTGTCCTGCATGGCCCCTTACCTCACCCTGCAACTCAAGATCGCACGGACCGACAAGTACTGGGCGACTGACGACGATGTTACAGACCATCCTCTTGCTTAATTCATGGTAATAGATGTACAAACACACACACACACACACACACACACACACACGCAGAAGGGAGGGGACCAACGTCCCACAGAGGCATCAGCAGACCTGAGCCAAATGGGGCGTCCAGCCCAACGCTGCACAAGGATCCACCTCTAAAAGTACAGATCACACACACACACACACACGGTGTAAGACGTGGGTGTGCGAAGCCCATGGGCACCCACCGTGTAGAGCGTGCGCGATAGCACACAGGGGAGTGTGATACTGCTGTGCCCGAGGGCACCGGGGGCACCTGCGAGTGCCTGTGGTGTGCCCCCCTGACGCAGGGCGAGCCCCCACCCCACTGCGCCGCCTGGGGGTGCGCAGAGCCAGTCAGAGGACTCCAGGTCGGGGGGGGGAGGGACGAACCCCAGCCCCCAAAAGGCGAGTGACGCAAACACCGCTCAGGATGGGGGGGCATACCCCGGGGGCGTCCGGCGCCCAGAGCCAGTCCCACCCCTGGCGCGCGGGGACGAAGCGACGGAGGGGAGAGACACCTCCCCAGGACGGCCCGCCGGGCAAACGAGCACGCCGGCCGGAGCGGCATGGGCGTGCAGGCACTGAGGTCTCATAAACCACAGCCACCAGAGGCTCTGGCCTAGGCGAGGGTGACGACTCTCAAGGGGGTGCAGTGCAGTCATGATGACATTCATCGGACATCCTTCTGGCACAGGCCCCCCTCCGTTGAGCGCCCACCCCTGGACCCATGCAGGCCTTCCTCTATAATATGGCATCCCCCCCCCCCCCACACACACACGCAGAAGGGAGGGGACCAACGTCCCACAGAGGCATCAGCAGACCTGAGCCAAATGGGGCGTCCAGCCCAACGCTGCACAAGGATCCACCTCTAAAAGTACAGATCACACACACACACACACACACTGACGCAGCAACCTGGATCCCAGTCACGTGCTTATATTTTCGCTCATGAATTTTCGATCTGGCTGCCAGGCCAACACTGCACATGGGGATCCCTCAATGTTCCTCGCGACGGGGCACAGGGGCGCAGGCATTGGGGCTATAGGGCTAGGGTAACAACCCTAGCCCCGGACCCTCAGCCACCTTTGGGCCCAAGAGCGTCCAGGATGTTAAAAGACGCCTCCCCTCGATGACAGTCGGGCCTTCTGTCGCGCTGCGATACTCTGGGGGGTGGGGGGGGGGGTTAGGGGTGGGGGGCTAGGGCAGGCATCATGCAGGCTCTAACCCGCTAACCCTCTTCCTTCCCCTTCGCAAGAGCGTCCAGGACCTTAAAAGCCGCCTGTCCTCGGAGACAGAACAGAGCAAGCCCCGGTGTGCGACCTAGCACCAGCACGCGCACCAGCACATACGATCGCCAGACGCCAGGCCTAATGCCTGCAGCCTAAGGCCAGGACATTGTGCAGGCCACATAGTGCCCAAGTCACCCACCCAACAGCTTCTTCACCTCCTGAGCCATTGCTGTGCACCCGAAGGCCATGATCTGATGCAGGCCGCTGAATGCTGGGAACTGTAGTGAGCAGGGGGCGCAGAACAATGGGTCAGGTCTGGGGACAGGGCAGGAAGCTGTGTATCATTGTGCCAGTCAGCCTGCCAGCAGGGCATTCAGCCTCCGAAGTAATGGTTCAGCTGCTCAGTAAGAGCTTAAGTTGTTGAACCTCGCAGGTTGAGCATGATTTGAATTTGTCTTGGTTGTCACACACACACACACACACACACACATCGATACATCTGCGTAGGAGCTTTGGTCAGGGGAGCACACCTCCTGTGGAGCTGTTTGATGCGTCTCAGTGGCTGCTTCTGCTACTGTTGTCCAAAGAAACGGCGAAATACATTGAACAAGAGACTCCTGCTTTTCTCAAATGGATGTATCCATGCAAGTTCAGTCAGATTGAATGCAAAGGTCACGTTGCAGTGCATCCCATGGGGCCATTCCATCACTGTGCCCCAGCAGCAGCAAATGCAGCTGACTGGGCAAACTGTGGGTGTGCACAATATAGGGGCCAGGCTAAGCAGCCAGCAGGGAAGGGAGGAGGTGATCTATCTTGTCCTCCTGAGTGCTTCTCTTTGTGGGTTGATTTCCAGAGGCCTCTGGTTACTGATGAACCACATTTGGCTAATGTCCGTCAGCCTAAAACGGTTTCAGCTTCTGTAAGGTGATCCCAGTGGCTGGAGGCAGTAGGGATTGGGGGGGATGAGATTGATGGGATATTTGCAGGAGGCAAAAGCCCACCACGCCTCCTGTTCATGTGTGTGCGTTGGTCATGCAACATTGTGTTGCATTCTGAAAGCATTGATTTTTTTTTTTTAGCACTGTCATTTTCCCCCTTTAACATTTCCTATCTGCCTCTCTGTCTCACCCCCCGCCCTCTGTGTGTGTGCACGTGCGTGTGTGCCATAATAGTGTTCTGCTGAAATTACACCAAAACCATAGGTACCGTGCTTGCTAAGCTTGTCATTGAAGAGAATACGCTTACAAACAGTGGTTTAATTCTCCCCGGGACAGTTTTAGGACCAAGGTTGCGAGGCTGAAGTGGATCTGTGATAATCAGCACAGTCTTTTTTCAAGCACATTCAATATTATTTTCAGTTTTCAGAAGGAATTGCAAGTGACCAAATTGCGTTCCAGGTGCAGCTCTTCCCCCCATTTCGTCACAGTGCACAGAGAATGAACTGCTGGCCCATAATCGTTAGTAGTCTTGGCACTGCATATCATCACTTTGAATGTGCAGGTGTAGGTGATTTGTCAACGTGCATTGTACATTTGATAACAGAGTTCAGTGTTTTACAAGGAAGGTTTGGCTGTTGTTAACAAGAACAATGCTTTCCAAACGTTTCCCAAAAAAGGAGGGTCTCAAAACAAAACAGCATGAATGTTTTCAACCAGTTATTGCAAAAAAGGAATGTTTTGTTGTGAGGTGGGCCGGTTTTTGTTTTCTTGAGAAGCTCTTGCCCAACGGGCTGGGAACCAGTTGAAGGTTGCATATGCTGCCCTCACCGAGGGGGTGGGTGGGTGGGAAGTGAGGTAGGGTGAGGTTGGAAATGCAGAAATGAGATGAGGTAAAGAAAGCGTTGAAGAGTGATCATGTGCCCATGTGGAATGGGATGTGATTTTTGCTATTGCAACAGATCATTTGTATGATATTTAGTGTTGCTTTGTTCGACAGCAAGTTGTAGAAACCCTTCTTGTCAACTAATCCGAAAATGTTTTTTGGAGCAAATTGAAAATATGTGCTGAACCGAAGGACATCACAGAGATTAACGATCATAGAGCCCAAAGACAATCATTGCAAAATAAAGATCAAACGCGATATCAAATTTGTTGCGTGCACAATGCAGCCCGAAAAGCAACACTCTGAACTCTTAGAATATGCGAAATAATTTGACAATTGTGTACTGCAAGCATGAACCCCAAATTGCGGATCTTCGAATCTCCGCGCCCATGGACCCACAGCCCCGATGGGGCGCTTCCGCAATGTTCCTGCAGGCAACAATCTCTATGATGGTACACGAGGTCCTGGAGGTGACCCTTCTGTTTGCCTGGATTCATGAGTTTCCGAGGCTGTCCGTACGCCATGTCTGCACATCAGCTGATGTTCCGTCCTCTTTGCCGCAAGCAACAGTGTACCGCCAAGCCTCGTTCCTGCAATTCCGAGGCTTTGTAGATGACCGGTGCCCAGCGACAGAGGCCTGTGGTTTTGAAGATGACCGTTGTCCGGCCACAAAGTCCTCTGACATGGCGTTAACGGAATCTCTGCAGGTCGCCGCCTCGCCGTGCTCACCGCCGCTGTAAGAGCGATCGTCACACCCAACTGGCCACCCCGGTTGCTGCTACAGAAGACTTTGCTCCGCGAAGCGAACCGCTGCTTCTTCGCGAACACATCAAGCACCAACGCAGGTGGAATTGCAACCATATTATGGGAGAATCTGACCGCCGATGTTCTTCTCGACCACTCCTCGGCCAGTGCACCGCTAAAGACAAAGGATCACCAAGACGAGCCCTTGACCTGCGCCCTCTTCCAGAAGTCCCGGCGGCGATAGCGCCGCATGGCCCAAGTTTGACGGGGCTATTTTTTTCCAATCAAACAACGGGGCTTGCTGTTTAATGGTTCTTAGTTCTAAAAATAACCAATTTTCCCGCTCATTTGCGCCAAACTGATTGATTTTTTTGCCATCCGTCGAAAAAAGTCCATAAAAACAGGGATAAAAGGGCCAAAAGTATTTACAAGATTGCTCGTCCTCATCAACCATTGGTTATCGCTGCTCTTATCTTATTTGTATTGCAAAAAAGGGACCAAATATATTAGGGTGCAACCATTGTGATTGATTGGTGCAAAGGAATTTTCAAAATACCCGAATTTGTCCCCCCCACCGCTCTCTTCTCCATTTTGCCTACTATCTTTTATGCTTTGTGAAATGGCGACCGGAATATTGCAATTGCTTTGTTACGTGTTTAGGCAATGCCCGCACCCGTGCCGATTTTGCAGAAACTGTCGGGTAGTTCGTTGACACTCTCACACCACATCAGTTACACATGTGACAAAATTTTCCTTGGCTAATCTATGCTGGTTCCTAGGAATAAAGTGTAATGGTAAGTGACATGATATATACAATGCAAAACACCGGATAGCATACATTGCCAATACTACCAAAGTAGAATGTGTAGCGATAGCATGACATCTACCATCACAACACACCCAACGCCGTAACCAAAGACCATAATTCGGATATCGGATATTGGGATATTTTGCATATGACCATTGCATGATACAAGAATACACGCGGACATGTCCAGGCGGGGGCCTAAGCCGCCACAGAATGAATGAATGAATGCATAATTTGGATATTGAGCAAGATCAGTAACTGCGGAGGGATAGCGGCATCACATTTTGACCCACCTACTAGTGAGCTAGCCCAACGACGACAGAGACAAATGCAACCATCGAAGCCCAAACTTTACTTGTAAATTGATTTTATAGCAAGCAAGAGTCACCCGCGTTGAATAACAACAGTAAAAAGTGGACAATGAAAAAACGACCTTCCTTGTTGATCTGCAAGGGACTACTGCTTTCATCGTCGTGGGACTTGGCAGTACTGACACCGCCTGTTGTCTTTAAGATACCGTCCATCTCTTCAAGCAGAGTTGTTTGCCGGTTATCACGACCCGTCACACAAACATTTAGCTCTGCTCGACCGAACCGTTTTGCCCAACACTGATCAAGATAGAGACAAGCAAGCTAAACGAATACAAATGCATCAAGACATGCTTCTAAGGGATCATACGGCGTGCAGGAGTACAGAAGCCGAAGACAAGTTCAATGCAACCGAAACTACTATAGAAGACCAAGCAGGTCAAATGCCGGAACTCGGAACGTTTAGTTTGAACTTCGAAGAGGTACCCCAAGCAAGTGAATGTGCAACCGTCAGCAAACACAGCAACCATACAAGAAAGCAACGAAAAGAAAAGCAACAACGAATTCAGCAAGTAGCGATGCCGTAAGAGCACACACTATTGGACAAACAAATTGAACGCAACAAGCGGTTACCTCACCATGCTCAAATCAAACATGCTCCGTAGAACTGCAAACAACTACACCATCAATCTATGAAAATGCAAAGATTTCCAATCTATTACCTCCGTTTTTCCAATGTGTCAACACCATTTTTCGAATGTGCCACCAATATTTTCCCAATGTGTAACCACGGTCTTCGCAATGTGTCAACACCGTGTCTAAAATGTGTCACCACTACTTCACCAACGTTTGTCCATTGTTTAACCACTATTTTGCAAATATGTCACCGCCATTTTTCCAATGTGGCACCAATATTGTGTCACCGTGTCACTAGAGAGCCCGCCGCACCTTGAGAAATCCTTTGTTTCTTTGTTTCAAGTTTTTTGACTTTCTTATATTTGTGAACGTTGTTGTTGTTTTCCTCTACATGTTGTGCCCTCTTCACTTCAAGTTTCCATACTTGCTGTGTGGACTTCTGCAGAAAGTCCAAGCTAACCGACGAGTAAAGTGGTTTTTCATGTTTTACAACTTTCTTAACAGATAGTTTTACCATTTCTATGCTTTATTTTCTTCGGAAAAGTTTTTCTTTGCACAGTTTTGGTGTTTTTGATCCATTCTCTAACCACATGTAACTACTAAGTCGTAATCAGTGCTGCCAAGCTGCACCATGAGTGCTGGCATTCCTTTAGATAAACCACAGCAAGTTTACAACATGTTTTGTATCTTACACTTTCAGGCTTGTACATTCTCAGAACATCAATGATTATTTGAAAAGTCCTGCTTTGTTGCTATGTTACATTTTTTTAGAAAAAAAACTTGACCAATGTTGTGTCAGTGTGTCACCACCCTTTTTCCAATTTGTCACCACCACTCAATTGCAACAGGAAATGGATATTTGTGATTGGTTGTGAAGTGCAAATGACCTAACTCAAGCCAGCTCGGAATGCACTCGCAAAAGTGGTAAAAAAAATCCCATGTGGTAACCAAAACCCCAAAATGTCAGCTTACCGGCAGAGGTCTGAAAAGACTCCCTGCTCGACACCGAGCCACTAGCACTTGACTGTTTGCATGGCATGCACCCCTCCTTTGCGAATGCCACTACATTTACTCATTCGATCTGTACCACACAACAGCCCACACATGCCACTAGAAATCATTCAATAAAACCAACAAACACGCTCCCCCACCTCGCCCCTCCCCACACCCCCAGTTTGCTTTCCCTTTGTGTCGGAGCCAAACACTCTCATGGCACTGACCACAGCCTCCTCCCAGTGACTTTTTCCAGTCCTGGTTTTTGTCAATCCTTTTTCATGAAAAAAGGCAGAAAGAGGCTTTGAAATTCCATGTATGTAGCACATATCAACTGTGTCTGACCGCCGGTTTTGATTCTGAGGTCTACTTGCATTGTTTTACCATTTTTCTGGGCCTGGGTTGCATGATTTGTTTTTTTTTGGGGGGGGGGGGTGCAGACCACGATGAGCTGACATAACGTGCTCACTGTTTCGTACTCAAGATAACTTCTGGGGATCAAGGTTCAGAGCAGTTCAGTTCTACAATGATCCCACAAATGACTGTGGTAGCGGATCTGACACGGAGTGAGAGGATGAGCTGAATTTCATACCAGATCAGGCAGTGGGAAAGTGCCAGCCCTGCAGGCTTCCCAGTGTGCACGGATAGCATTGATAGCATTCCTTCTGGGTCTACCTGCATTGTTGGGGCACCAGTTTCTGGGCCCGGTTGGTTGTATGATCTGCGTTGTGGCAACGGTCACTTCTGGCAGAGCATGGGGGTGTGCAAACGACTGGAACTGCAGTGCACGGCTGCTGGGTAACACTTGGTGATCCGGAACCCTCTGGCCCTGTGTTACAACCTAACATGAGATATGGTGGACTGCACCCTCCAAACTTCACGGTCAGGGGATGGCTGAAAGTGAAGTTTGTCCAGACTTGCAGGGATGGCCCCACAGTTTCAGAATGCTGCATTTTTTAGCAGTGGCTGACCCGCAGTTCCGTGAATTCTTCATCCCCCTGCCCCATCCCTCCATCTCCCCGTGGGGTCTTATGGTGTGCACCTCATGTGGGATGGGTGCCCAGCTTGACACTGCCCAATGTTGGCAAACCAGAGTGTGTTTTACTTTTTCAAAAGATAGACAACAAGCAAAGGGAACGAAAAAAAAAAGAATTGAAGCAGCACCGAAACGCAACGTGAATATCTCCCAGGGTGCCAAGAGAGGAGCGACAAGGAGCGGAAAGGAGAGGGGATGCAAATTCGTGTCCACAGCAATCTGCAGTCATGTCCAGATACGGTCATCATGGAGTCCGGTGCTGGCAGTCACAATGCTGAAGCCTGGAAATGCCAATGTCAATCAGAGCTGAGGCTCAAGGCTAGCAAGCACACCCCAAATGATTGCAGAGGTAATTAGGGTCAGAGGGTGCATCCAAATTGAGCAACAACGCTATGGCCAGCAACTAAATTCCGGTTCCCTTCATTTAGTGCAGGCCTCCAGACGAAAACCAGGTGGCTGCCTACCCATTTTTTTACGAGCCTCCCTGTCTCTCTCCCCCTCCCTCCCTCCCTTTCTCCCCCTCACACACACACAAACACACACACACTATCTCTGTCAGGGCAATAGCCAGATGCCAATGTGGAGCCGCCCTGGAGGCCCCCTGCTTCACCCATGACGAACGGGAATGGTCAAGCCGTGACTGTCAGAGGGTGGCAAGAGAGTTTCAACGAACTGCCACACATGCCCAGCCACAAGGCAGTGCCCCTAGCACCAGACTCACCAGTGTTCTCATCCTGCATTGGGGCAGTAGAAATACAGCCAGGTCAGAGTGCAGCCCCAGTGAGGGAACGTCAAAGGGCTCGCCAGCACAGGGTCAGGGGAGGGGTTGGTGGTGCAGTGTGCAGGGAGGACTTGGTGGTGCAACGGATAAAGCCACATACAACTGCTTCTCCATTGTCACACAGGGCCATGTTCTTGTCGCAAAGATTTGAGGCATAGCACACTTGGATTCCTCCAGTCAGATTGGACGACGCGTATTCACATGACACAACCATATATAAGCACTTCACATACTTCACATGGCTGAAGAAGTCACCGCAGCGAAACCGATGTGTCACGCCGTCCACAGCGCCACAGGGTGACTGGACTACGTCATGCTTCCCACGGACACACAACACTCAGGGACACACAGAGACCCAGGGACACAAAGAGACCCAGAGAATCAGACTCCAAAACCAGTGCCCCGCCGATCAGGACGGTACCAGTCTCTGTGCATTCAACCCCGAAATGGCCAGCGTGACACGGGTGGGTGCTGGTGGCAGTCCTGTGCTCACATGTGCATGCGCCGTGCGGAATGGTTAGAGATGGTGCAGGGCTCACGTTACGCACAGGGCGGTCGGGTCAGGGTCAGAGTCATGGTCCATAGCATCCCGTGCCGTGCTGTGCTGCACACATCAAGAGGGCTGCACGGCTCAGCCCGCCGTTTTCCTCCCATCCCCAAAGGGTCTCAGCGCTGTGCCTCTGGACCACTGCCTCTCGGTGTTCACGAGGTTTTCGTGGTTCCCAGAGACACAATAGGACGGGCGCCTCCTATGCGTGTGTGGAAATCCCCCCAAAATCCCATGATGCCCGCGTGCCCTGGCATATGTTCCGTACACCTCCTGAACGGACTGTGAACGGACTGTGACAGGATTGCAACCGTAATTCACCATTCCGATCCCGTTACATTCCCGCTGCATGCCCGTTACACTCCGTTGCATTCCCATTACATTTGCGTTACACGCCGCATTCCCGTCACATTCCAGTGTGGCGTTCGGTGCACTGTCACTTGAACCCCCTCTTTTCAACCACATCTGTGAGTCCCCCTGTACTATCGACGCGTCACTCCTCATGAACGGCACCAGGCCTCAGGCAAAGCCAACGCCTGCACCAAAGCAGCGGGACATATCTGCATTCCCCATTGCACAACTGCACGATGCATTTGTCCAACAATCACGTTCCTCTGAGGGCCACGCCTGCAGGAGGCACTTCGAAGGGCATGCACTCCAGGAAGTGATGGGCCAGTCGTCTCTGGCCCGGGGTCGCAGCTGCACGGTGTCCCCTCAATCTGCGTGCCATTGCCACCCCCCACCACCACCGCAACTGCCAGCGGCGCTCAAGTGCCGGCCTGCGTCCTGGCAGACGTCCAGATCTTCTTGTCCAGCTGGTAGATCTTGTGCTTGCCCTCCATCTTCAGGGGCACCACCAGCAGCTGTGCCTGCTCGCAGATGAACACGTAGTCGGCCTCACTTTCCTGGTCTGCCAGTGGCATTTGAACCTGTGCGGACCGGGCGGCTGTGGAGGGGATTGCAGACGATTGGGGAAGCGGTTGTGAACAGGTTGTTGCTTGGCCACCCCTGCCAAAGGGGGGAGGGGGGGGGGCAGGGGTTGGCATGACATCTGGTTGCGTTGCTGTCTGCAGCTGGCGGCGCCTATTGGTGTCTCGCCACATACCGCTGCCCTTCGCTTGAACCCTTTCCCTCCGTAGCCTGCCCTCCCTCTCCCAACCTGGCCTACCCTTACCTCCCTACTGCCCCTTCCTTTCCCTTGGTAGGTAGGTGAGTGGGGGGGGGGGGGGGGACAGGACAGGACACAACACTGGAAAAGCGCCCCCAGAGAAAATGTTCTTAGGGTCTACTGGGATCGACATGGAGACGCAGAGTGCGGAGGGGGCTTCGGTCCACCACAAGCTTCTAGAACAAGTTCACTGGGAGGTACTCATGTGCCACCGACTCGCCCGTGGGGTGGCTCCATCGAGAAGCGGAGGGCATCCTAGAAGAAGGCGCCTACCAATGGGCTCAAAACTTGGATTTGGCAAGGCCACCACCTAGGCTCTAGGATGGCTAAAGTAGAGTAGAGCCCGCAGCGATGAGGCAAAGCAATGGCCAAAACGGAAAGGAGAAGTACTTGTTGTTGCTTGTTGTTCCTTTTTAGCTAGATTTAAGGGGAGAGGGGTGTAGTAATATATATATTCTCCTTTCCGTTTTGGCCATTGCTCGGCCTCATCGCTCCGGGCTCTACTCTACTCTAGCCATCCTAGAGCCTAGGTGGTGCCCTTGCCATGCGCAGTTTTGGGAGGGCACCTCCCGACTTGGCGCCCCCAGCCCGGGGCGCCACCGATGAGTTTTTGGCTCAAAACTTGGATTTGGCAAGGGCACCACCTAGGCTCTGGGATGGAGAGTAGAGAAGAGCCCGATGCGGTGGAACGGAGTAAGAGCCAAAACGGAAAGGAGAGGTGTTGCTTGCTTGTTGCTTGTTGCTTGTTGCTTGTTGCTTGTTGCTCGTTGCTTGTTAGCTAGATTTAAGGGGAGAGGGGTGTAGTAAT
The DNA here is from genome assembly GCA_964036045.1 of Eutreptiella sp. 'Long Island Sound 2002'. NCBI lineage: Eukaryota > Euglenozoa > Euglenophyceae > Eutreptiales > Eutreptiaceae > Eutreptiella > Eutreptiella sp. 'Long Island Sound 2002'. The sequence continues at coordinate 69,454,191 of OZ038387.1, read as the reverse complement.
ATATGGCATTGTGATCGAAGACGCCCCCCCCCCTCAAGTGTCAAACATGCACCCACTTTTTTTTCTCTTGTTGAAGTTGCAAGTAGGTACATGTACCCTCTCTAACATGGATTTAGCCCCTCAATCTCAGTATTGACAAAGACACTACCCTCAAACAGCGCGTCACATATTGGCAATACTGGAACTTCCAAATCTCGCCAGCGAGACTGGTCTAAAACAGCCTCTCTTATACAGGCATGGCTCCAAATTCCGGTCTCTCCGTCTAGACTCGGCGACAGTGGCCTCAAACAACCACTCCTATATAGACAAGTCCCCGAAATCCCAGTCTCGCCAGCGAGACTGGCCTGAATAGCCTCTCCTATATAAGCAAGGCCCCAAAATCTCAGTCTCGCCGACGAGACTGGCTTCAAGCAACCTCTCCTATATAGGCAAGACCCCAAAATCCCAGTCTCGTCGGCGAGGCTGGCCTCAAATAGCCTCTCCTAAAAAGGCAAGACCCCAAAATCCCAGTCTCGCCTGCGAGACTAGCCTCAAGCAGCCTCTCCTTTATCGCCAAGGCCCCAAAATCCCACTATTGCCGGCGAGACTGGCCTCAAGCAGCCTCTCCTATGTAGCCAAGGCCCCAAAATCCCAGTCTCGCCGGCAAGACTGGCCTCAAGCAACCTCTCTTGTATAGGCAAGGCACTAAAATCCCAATCTCGCCGCCGAGACTGGCCTCAAGCAGCCTCTCCTGTATAGGCAAGGCACTAAAATCTCAGTCTCGCCCGCGACTGGCCTCAGGGGGAATGTTTGCCCGGCGCGCTACTTTTCTATTAACTATCCCGACTTCAGCCCCAGATTTACCCTCTCATGGAGAAGCCCCCCAAGTAGACCAAGTTGCACTGCACACCTTCCCTACAAAGCACGTTGCATAATAAATCAATATCTGTGAATTCAGCAACTCCAACTGTCATCTGTATTGTACTTAACAAACAACATTGGTCCCACAAGTGTGGGTGTCAATACATTCGATACAATAGTGCTCCTTACACTCATCACAAACTGCGACGGTGCGCTTGTGGCAACACAACACAAACACTTCTGCCTCATCCTCTGCCTCATCTTGCGTGGCGGCCGAGTTGCTTTGGTCAGTCCAAACATGAGGCGGGACATGCTCCCATGGTCCGTAGGGGGGGTGTCGGACTTGCCTCCGGATGCAAAACTGTGTAAAATGCAATAAAATATGGACTGACTGGTGCAACTCATTGGGGCCGCCACGCCAGATGTTACTAACCAAACCAATGCCACAACCGAGCAAAAGCTGCTCAATGTGTGCCCTATACCGCCCGTGCACGTTATAGTAACATTGTTGGCGGGCTGTCAAACTGCCATTCTTTCTTCCAATGAATGGCACAATGACATGAATCCGGCCTTCATAAGCACCATCATGGCCCCCAACTTCGAAATCAAAGAATCACCTCGGGTACGAGAAGGTCCATACCCATCCCAAATCTAAACATCTGCTGATGTCCCGGGGGCCAAAGGGCAAATCCATACAATGTTGCCAAACATATCAACGGCAACAGTCCACTGGTGGGGCACGGGTCACAAAAGACGCCCGGCGCGCGCCCTGCGCGCTCCCGGCGCGCTAGGCGCGCTAACGTTCCCCCTCAAGCAGCCTCTCCTGTATAGGCAAGGCACTAAAATCCCAGTCTCGCCGCCAAGACTGGCCTCAAGCAGCCTCTCCTATACAAGCAAGGCACTAAAATCCTAGTCTCGCCGCCGAGATTGGCCTCAACCAGCCTCTCCTATGTAGCCAAGGCCCCAAAATCCCAGTCTCGCCGGCAAGACTGGCCTCAAGCAGCCTCTCTTGTATAGGCAAGGCACTAAAATCCCAGTCTCGCCGCCGAGACTGGCCTCAAGCAGCCTCTCCTGTATAGGCAAGGCACTAAAATCCCAGTCTAGCCGCCGAGACTGGCCTCAAGCAGCCTCTCCTGTATAGGCAAGGCACAGAATCCTAGTCTAGCCGCCGAGACTGGCCTCAAACGGTCTCTCCTATATAGGCAAGGCCCCAAAATCCAATCTCGCCATCGAGACTCGTCTCAAACAGCCTCTCCTATATAGCCAAGCCCCAAAATCCCAGTCTCGCCGCCGAGACTGGCCTCAAACAGTCTCTTCTGTATAGGCAAGGCCCCGAAAACCCAGTCTCGCTGGCGACACTAGCCTCAAGCAGCCTCTCCTATATAGCAAAGGACCGAAAATCGTAGTTTTTTGCATCAAGACTGGGATTTCGCGGCCCTCCTTACATACGAGACGTCATTCGAGGGGACTTTATTTTGCGATACTGAGATTGAGGGGCTAACTTCATGTTACAGAGGGTACATGTGCTTACTTGCACCATAAACAAGAGAAATAAAAAAGTGGGTGCATGCATGATACTTGGGGGGGGGGGTGTCTTCAATCACAATGCCATATATATATATATATATATATATATATATATGTCCGAAAACCTGGGGGGGGGGGGTCATTGGCCTGTTTCGGTGGTTTTGATGGTTTCGGGTCCGGGGCGCAAAAATATCGTTCGATAGGGGGGGGTATGTGTATACTTTTCCGAAAGCCCTTGGAAATGGCTTTAATTTGCCGATGGTTTTAGGTTCCAACTCACCGGTATGTCAAAGAAATTGGTCCGAGACCGTGTTTACTTCGTGTTTTGAGCCTCTCGTACCTGCGCTGCGCTGCACTGTTTTGTCGTGCACCCTGCCCCATGTTGCCTTCTTGCCCCTACCCATTTCCTTTGCACATTTTGTTTTCAAGTGACCACCACAATGTCAAAACGCACAGCCACAGCCCCCTCCACCCTCCCCAAACGCGAACGGGTGGCAATGGGGGTCAAGCTTCGGACCATCAGCGAGTCCATGTCAGTGGCGGACATTGCCAACGATTTCAACTCCCTCAAGACGGGTATTTCTGCCCTGTCCTCTCCCGGCATCCCCAATTTGGATTCCAGGCATTTGAGGGCCCTAGAGGTTGTTTTTCTGAAAGTGGCAAGGAGCAACCCGGAGCTGGCACTGGGGTATTTTACAGCCCTGGGGGCAAAACTTGGCCGGCGCAACGACTCCCTGGACAGTGAGCTCTGCAGCAGAATGTCCCAATTTCTGGGTGACCTCAAAAAGGATCGACACCCTGATGCGGCCACCCTGAGACTGAGCCTTCTTGCGGCGGTGTTGGACACGGATGCGACGCGGAAAGACAGCAACCGGGCAGGAAATCGAGCTGGGGGACAGAAGGCAATCACATTGGCAGCCATCGGGAACCATCTGGGGGTCTCAGAAAAATCCGTGTATGCAGGTATTTTTTTTTGCATACCGTGGACAGTCGTTTTGTTTTCTGATTTCGTTTTTCCCGTCGCATCCGTGTCCACTGCATCCTGTCCATCCCCCCTTTTTTTTGTTAGCGAAACGGCGCCGTCTGAATTGGGAGAGTGGAATGTCGTGGCTTTGCAGCGTCCAACCAGCTCCCACCAATGCAAAGGCGATCAGCCCGGACATGCAGCAGGCATGCAAGCCTTGACGACGCCGTTTCACATCCGTCAGCCTGTGCAAAGTTTGCCAGCCAAAAGAAAAACAAAAGGACGCCGCACCAGTTTCTTAATGGCAGTTTGGAAGAGGCCTGCGATGTTATTCGGAATATCACAGGCTTCCACAACATGCCTGATCGCAGTATTAAAAAATATATGCACCCTCTGGTTAAGGAGGATGACAGGCTGTTTACAGGCCTCTGTATTGTGCATCACAGTTGGCGCCTCCAATGGAATTCCCTGGGTGAATATTTGGCAGATTTTGAGCCTGTGGAGGACTGCCCCTGTGACATGTGCAATGGGCAGTACGAGCATCCGACCCTGAGGAAGATGTTGCAGGCCTCAGTCTGCAGTATTTACAGCCTGCGGCCTACTGCAACCCCAGATCTGTTGAGCCAACACTGGCCCAACATGAATTGTGTCCTCGGAGATTGTTACATTTGTGGGTGGAACAACATTTCCCCACCGTGTCCTCACTGTCCACTGCCAGATGACAGTCTGGAGTATGAGGAATACACCAGAACTGACCTGCCCACCAAAAATGGAAACACGTATCGCAAAACAGAGTTGGTTGTGGTGACAAATAAGGTTTCGAACCTCCTGATCAACATGCAGGAGGGTCTGAACGAGTTTAAGCGACACCACTTTTTTGATATCTGGATCGAAAAAATGATGTCTGCACTGACGAAAGATCCTCCTGTGGGTTGGCTGGTGGTCCGCTGGGATTTTCCCCAGAAATTTCAGTTGGAACGCAAAGGTGAGGTCTCCGAGGACTTTTATAGTCATGAAACAATTCTGGTGCTGGTGGCAGCCATGAGCTGGAAAACAGTGGACGGCAAGGTTGAGAACCATGCCCATTTCTTTGTTACCCAAGGGTACATGAAGAAAAACCCTGCATATATTTTCCACTGCATGGCAATTGTCATGAAATGGGCAGCCAGACGTGATGGTGTCACCAAAGTTGTCCATAGTTCTGATCGTTGCCGGGCTGAATTCAGCAACGGCACATTTCTGTTGATGCTTGCAAAGCACTTTGATGAACATCAATTGGATGCAGAGCATGTATACTCCATGGAGCATGAGGGAAAAGGGCCCAACAATGCTCTGGGTGGTGTCATTCGAACACTGTTGAAGACAGCCCAAAAAGCAGGATTGGTGCTGCGCACCCCGTTTGATGTATGTCAGGCTCTGCAGTCCAGGACTCAAGGTCGCCCTATCAAGGGAAAATATTCCGTGTTCACACAATATGTATTCCACTGTGTGAATCCCGGCGATGTTGATCTGGTGCCCTCGGGTAAAACAGTGCCCGGGATAACCAAGTCCTATTCATGGAGGTGTTGCCGCGACAAAGACCGAATCATGCGTCGCCGGTTGCCCTGCTTTTGCAGCAAGTGTGTCGCGGGAGATTGGGATGCATGCAAAAATGCCCAAGTTTCTGGGCCTTGGGACTCTTGTAAAGTTCGCGAAAAGCCATCCAATGCATCCCAAGACTCCGAATGTGCTTCCCAAGCATCCGATTTGTTGGACATGTCGGACGATTCGTGTTTCGCATAAAACTGCCACCACCGTCCACCTGCCATGTCTGCTCGTACTGCCCACCGGAGCGAAATTTCTGATGGTTCCGGCCATTTTTCTCAAAAATATGGTCACCTACCCCCCCCCCCCCAACCCATACATCTCCGAAAAGCCCTTTTCAAGGCCATTTCAAAAAGGTATAACATACCCCCCCCTACGAGACACGTAGCAACGGGAAAAAGGCCAACACTGGCAAAAATCCATCAAAACCATCAATGACCCCCCCCCCCAGGTTTTCGGACATATATATATATATATATATATAGGATTGGTGCCCATGCAGCGTCGGGCGCCTTTGGCGCCCATTTGCTCCTCAGGGCGGCACCTTTGGCAACTAACTGTTGGCCGGAGGGGGGGGGGGGGGTAGTTGGTGTCCTAGGACCCGCGGAGCCGCACACCCCGTGTTGCATATGGAAGGAGTTCCACTGCCCACTGCCCACTACTGTGAGGCACTGGGGCAGTGAGCACTGAGTGGGCACTGAGGCACTGGGGCAGTGTAGAGCAGGAGTTTAGCTGCCCACTGCCCCAATGCAATGAGGCACTATAGAGCAACAGTTTCACTGCCCACTGCACCAATCAGTGAGGCGGTGCGTAGAAGGAGTTCCACTGCCCACTGCGTTAGAGCGGACACTGGGAGTGGGCAGACAGAGTTCTACTTACCACTGCCCCCCCCCCCCCCGGGCGGTGAGGTTATGCAACGAAGGAGCTCCACTGCCCCGTGCCCCCAAGCAGTCGGGCAGTGAGGCAGTGTATAGAAGGAGTTCCGCTGCCCACTGCCCCGAAGCTGTCAGGCCGTGCACAGAAGGAGCTCCACTGCCCATTGCCCCGGGCGGTGAGGCAGTGTAAAGCACGAGTTCTACTGCCCACTACCCCAAGGCAATGAGGCTGTATAGAGCAACAGTTTCACTACCCACTGCCCCCATGCAGTGAGGCGGTGCGCAGAAGGAGTTCCACTGCCCACTACTCCCAAGCAGTGGGGCAGTGGACAGACGGAGCTCTAGTGCCCAGGTAATGCACCGAAGGAGCTCCACTGCCAACTGTCCCCAGGCAGTGAGGCAGTGCACAGAAGGAGTTCCACTGCCCACTCCCCAGGGCAGTTCAGCAGTGCACAGAAAAAGTTCCACTGTCCACTGCCCCCGGGCGCTGAGGCAGTGGGCAGACGGAGTTCCACTGCCCACTACCAACAGGCAGTGAGGCATTGTACAGGAGGAGTTCCACTGCCCGCTGCCCCCAGGCAGTGCGGCAGTGCACAGAAGGAATTCCACTGGCCACTGCCCCAGGGCAGTGCAGCAGTGCACCGAAGGAGTTCCACTGCCCACTGCAAACAGGCAGTGAGGCAGTGCACAGAAGGAGTTCCAGTGCCCACAGCCCCAAGGCAGTGGGGCAGTGTAGAGGAGGAGCCCCGCTGCCCACTGCCCACTGTAGTGTGGCAGTGAACTACAGGATCCCTGCTGCCCACTGCTCGCTGCAGGGTGGCAGTATACTGAAGGATCCCCACTGCCCACTGCCTGACACGGTGTGGCAGTGTACTGAAGGATCTCAGCTGCTCAAATGCCGGCCTCATCACAGCTCGACCAGGGCCCAGAGGCACCAAGGCCTGGGCCCGGCTAGAACTTCGGTAGCACCATCAGGCAGAGCGACAGGGCGTCCCCAGGGCAGCCCTGGACAGCAGCCACCGAGCACCAAACAGGGTAACGGCGCACAACACACTACACACAGCGCGCGTTTAGACACACAGCCCTCCCGTTTTACATTTACCGTATGCAAGGCATTCCGGCTGCAGGGGGGGGAATTGTATGCACGCAGGGGCCTTGGATTATGCAATGCACAATTATGCACAATTATGCACAATTATGCACAATTATGCACAATTATGCACAATTATGCACAATTATGCACAATTATGCACAATTATGCGGGCTGCATTGCAACGAAGACACACAGGGATTGCAAACAAGAGGGAACCTGGGATTGCGATCCCCCACAAACAGACAACACAGTGAAATCTGCAGCAGCCATTCATGCCTATTTTGGTCAGAAAATCACCTTGCTCTCCCTCATTTTCAGACGGTGGAAGAATTTCATCGTCCAGCAAAACATCTTCAGCAATGGAAGCATGTGCAGGTGCATTTTGCTGGACAAAATTTTCCATGATAAACACAACAACAAACTGCATTGGACAAAAGTGGAGCAGACCATTATGCACAATTATGCACAATTATGCACAATTATGCAATTTGGCCCAATTGTGAATTATGCAAAATTATGCACAATTATGCACGTGCATAATTTCCCCCCCCCTGCCGGCTGTTGCCATTTGATAACAGCGCCTTCAGCACACCACACCACACACCACACACCGCATACCACACACCGCATACCACACATACCATCACATCACAACACACCATGCACCACAATGCGGTTCAGGGCAGACCTTGTAATCATCGGTATGCAGGCAGTCGACGACGTTCACGCTGCCCAAGAGAACAGACGTGGGGTAGTGCGTCGGAAACCGTGTGGCCCCACGTCCGCGGTAGAAATTCTCGACAGTGCGGATGTCGTGCTGCGAGGCCTCGTGGGCGGCGGCGTGGATCCAGAGGCGACCCCGCTGCTCTGTGGGCCACGTGCGGCCCTCGTGGCGCTTGATGCCATAGACGAGCAGCGAGGCCCAGGGCTGGTGCATGGACATGCACATGCCCCGGTCTGGGGGGGCCGGCCACGTCTTAACTATGGGCGAGTTCACGTAGACCCACGGCGATGCCTTGGGCCCCGACGGCTTCGTGGCCTTGTACACCTGCTCATCCTCCTCCCAATAGTCGTTCTGGGTCTTGAGGGTCTTGAGCTGAAGAGCACAGTCGCGCACCATGGGCACAGGCGTCCGCAGGCCGTCCCATGAGCCGGTGGGGGTCCGGCCAATTGAGTCCCTCGTGATGGCGGGAGGTGGGGGGGAGGGGTCCCACAACGCGAATCAACTGACCCCCCCCCACCACCAGTGCCGCAGTCGTAAACCGCGTTCTTCAGGTGCATAATGACTGGTGGGTGGGTGAAAGGGTGCAGTGTGTGTGTGTGTGTGTGTGTGTGTGTGTGTGTGTGTGTGTGTGTGTGTGTGTGTGTGTGTGTGTGTGTGTGTGTGTGGGTGTGTGTGTGTGTGTGTGTGTGTGTGTGTGTGTGTGTGTGTGTGTGTGTGTGTGTGTGTGTGTGTGTGTGTGTGTGTGTGCGTGTGCGTGTGCGTGTGCGTGCGCGTGCGTGTGCGTGTGCGTGTGCGTGCGCGTGCGCGTGCGTGTGCGTGTGCGTGTGCGTGTGTGTGTGTGTGTGTGTGTGTGTGTGTGTGTGTGTGTGTGCCAAAGAAACAATTCGAATCATGCTCAAACTGCGAGGTTCAACATTCCTACATCCTACCACTACTGCAAACCATCAGTTCTGTGTCCGGCCTTGCAGGGAGGCAGATCACTTAGGCGCTCTATCTCCATATGTACAGGGCGCTGCCAACGCACCGCAGCTCCTGGCCCTGTATCCCAACCACATGGCACCAAGACACACATTGAATGCGCGTGTGCCCTACCCCTCCCCACAGACCATCCCCATGGCGTCCCTGCAGGCACAAAGGGTGTTGGGAGGGGGGGGGGGGGGCACAACATAACTCGTGATGTGTGTATGTGTGTGTGTGTGTGTGTGTGTGCCAAGGTATCAATTCCAATCATGCTCAAACTGCAAGGTTCAACAGGCCTATTTCCTTCCACTACTGCAAACCGTGAGTTCATTGTCCGGCCGGGCGGGAGGGCTGCCCTGACGGGCTGTCAATCTCCGTACAGTTGGCGCTAACACAGTGCAGTGTGTGTGTGTGTGCGCGCGCTGTGTGCGCGCCGCGCAAGTGCGTGCATGCGTGCGTGTGTGTGTGTGTGTGTGTGTGCGTCACTTACACAAATCATGGTGATTGCAGGTGCAGAAGGACAATACAGCAAGGGGTTCGAATCTCGCAGTTTGAGCAAGATTCGAATCCTTCCCCTGGCACACACACACACACACACACACACACACGCACAGACAAACAGACACACAGACCAGCACGCGTGATTGCCAAACAACACGAGCACAACACGGGTGCTGAGTGTCAGACTCCTGATCAGTTGGATCGTCAAACAACAAGCATGTCCAACGCCAAGAGGCGCTTTTCTGTGAGGACAGGTGCACAGCAAATCTCAAATGTTCTCAGCAGGCGATGCCTGAGAGGTACAAGTATGAGCCACACTGCGTCATGGGCAGCACAGGCCAACAGAGACATCGTGCGACATGCGGGCTCATGTGGGAAGCAGAGGCAACCAGCACTGCCATGTGTCCTTGGGAAGGAGAGAATGCAGAAACTGGACTAAATCAGTTCTTCCACAGAGCAATCGGTGTGACTCTCGTACCGTTGGCCCGTATCTCCCTCCCGGCAAATGTATTTTCATTTCATCGAGTGTAACACTCGTGTGTCTGCGCGCACGTGTGTGTGCCAGGCAGGTACCAGGCCCCAGAACACCAGACGTGGGGCGGCGGGGGCCGCAAAAACATTCAACAGCATAGAGCGGGTCTACAGCAGGGCAATAGCGTTCTCGAACCGTAGATGCTCAGTCCCGTTAGAGTCCATGCTCCCGACATCGAAATTATGTACAGTGAGCTCTTCTAAACGTACAGCATTCACCTGAACGATCGGTCATTGACTCCTCCCTCTCCTGAGGTTCATTGTGTCGCTCCGTATTTCTGTCTGTTCTCCGCCCTCAGGCGTGCATCTACATACGTGGGGTGGGGGCGGCGGGGGGGGGGGGGTTGAAGGCCAAGAGGATGGCAAACAGGGGCATACCTTGCGGTGCACTACTTCCTTTGAGATCTCAGGCGCCTGCTTCTTCTTTGACATCTGCCCCTGGACAGCAAAGGAACTTGCACTTGCCTCTGCCTTATCGATTGGCATGACAGGGTGTTATTAGCGTGTAAAATCCCACCTTTTGCCAGCAGCGGGCGGCTTACAGACAGCTATCGGCTTTCAATGTTGCATTTTAGCACCACAACATGGACAACCCTCCCACCCGCCTTTGCAACATTGGAACCTTCACGCCATTCTTTGTGGAGTCATTCGTTTCAAAGGCCCCTGTACCCCTCCATGGGGCTTGACAGTGCCCCCCCCCCCCCCTGTGAGGCGTCTCCTGACAAGCCCCTGCCCCTCCATCCGATACCTGGGCGTCCTCTGGGGTGTATGGGATGGCCTGGTGCAGCTGAGGGTGCGGCAGGATCCGCGGGTTCTTCACGCGGTCGCGGTAGTCCTTCAAGTCCTCGTCCTCCTCCTCGTCCTCCTCGGGCCCGGGGGACACATCCCCCACGAGATTCGCGCGGTACATGTCACTGACGTACACGTTCTTGAGCTCGTCCACCGGAGGCTCGCACTCCTCGGCCCCGTCCTCCTCATCGCCGTCCTCGAGCATCGCCTTCGCAGCCGCCTCCTGCTTCTCGGGGTCCCACTCGGCCTCCTCCTTCTTCCGCTCCTCCTCCCGCATCGCCTGCGCTTCTGCGGGGCTGATGCCCTGCGGCTTCTCCTGCATCGTGGCCAGCCCGCGCCCGATGTCGATGTCCACAGTGTAGGCGCCCCCGCGCTGGCGCGCCTTCTCCTTCGCCTCCAGCATCTCCTCCTCCTTCTGGGCGGCGGCGAGACGCTCCTCCGCCGTCAGCCACTGATTACTTGTGCTCTCAAAGTAATCCACTTGGTCATCGATGACAGTCGTCCGCTTGGCCTTAGTCTGGGAGGCGGAGGCAGGGCTTCTTTTGAGCAGGGGGGGGAGGGGGGGAGGGGGTTTTGGACCCAAAACTTGGTGTGCCAAAAATGGCCTGACCTTTTCCCTATTGTAAATTTCGTTTTTTCACTTCGGTCTGGGGAGGGGGGGAGGGGGTTTTGGGGGAGGGGTCCCCCCCCCTTGGTTTTTAATTATTCTAAAGAAGCCCTGGGCGGAGGAGGCGTGAGGGGACGCAACGTTTGGGGCGTGATTTGTGGCCCGTGGCCCGTGGCGTCTGGTGCGCGGTGCGTGGCGTGGAAAATGTGGTGTTTAACGCGTGGTATGTGCGATGTGATGTGGGCTGGGACCAGGGCATGCATGCGATGCTGCGCGTGCGGGGGAACATGATACGGCATACACCACACCACACCACACCGGACCTATGAGGCGGAGCACCACGCCTGAAGGGGAGGGGGCCAGTGGACCCACCACCGACACTGCCCCCCACCTACTGCGCACCCTGCAGATGGTCGTGGACCAGGTGGGTATGCCCATGTGGCTCCCAGGCCGCGGTGGCGGCACCACGCCCATCCTCGTGCAAGGCCCGGGGGGCACCCCCTGCCACAATGACAATTAGCAAAGCCCTCCCCTTCCCCCTCCACACACACACACTTTCTTTTGGCGACCTCGTATGCTCTTTCTCAGAGCGGATGTTCAAACTCCTGCACACCCGTCACTCCCGTCTCCGAACCTGCAGCCCCTATCCAGACCCCCTACCCCCCTCCGCCCGCGACCTGCTCATAATGCAGCAGACGGTCGCGCTGCGCCAGCGCCCTCTGGAGGTCCTGCATGCGCTTCTTCTCGAATTCCTCTGCGTCTTTGCTGTCGAGCTTGGCCTTGAGCTCCTTGGCGCACAGGGGCTGCGTCCCCAGGGGGATCCCGCAGAACATGCACGGGCCCCGGCCCTCCTGCTCGCAGATGATCTTGCCGCAATTCAGGCAGTTCTGGATGAGCTTGTGCCGCCGGGCCTCACAGTCGCACTTCATACTGACGCCCGGGATCAGGACGTCCATGCGCTGAATGTCATTGATCCCCCCGATCTTCTTGAAATGCTTCTTACTGGACACGAAACGCGCACACGCAGCACACACTCATCGGGGGAGGCGGGCTCCCCCCCTCTCCGGCGCCTGCCAACATTGCTTTGCGGATCTTTGCGAGTGGCGGTTGGCGCTGCCAATTGCCCGGAAAGCATCACTGTTTGAGGGCTTTGCCCCCCCCCCCCCGTCCCCCCCCCCGTGTGACATTCCGTCTGGTTGTTGCTCCTTTACGGGGCCTGGACGGTCACCCGTTCTTCCCTTCGCATGTTGCTTCGGGTCGCTACTTTCTGTCGGCCGCTGCGGCCGGTGCTCTTGCTGGTGTCGTTTCCGCGTTCGCGGAGCCCAGTAGTTGGCGTGTTGGGACTGTGCTGAATGCGGCATGGTGTGCCGTTTGCGTGTCAGCGGCGCCCAATAATTGGCGTATTGAGGATGTGCTGGTTGTTGCCGGGGTCGTTTGACTGTTTTTGCTGTCCACACACCTCTGTCCACAGGCCGTCCATAGCCTGCCTCGCTGTGTTTCTGTGCGGCCCAGGTGCCCTGTTCCTCCACGCGCTGTCCGGGCCGTCCACCATATGTCCTTTTCCCCCTCACGGTTGGTCTGCCCCTGATGGGCTCCCGCTCCTGTTGCCCCCCCCCCCCCCCCGGGCAAAGAAGAGGGCCCCTTCACCTTCCATAGCTGCCCCTGGACCAGGAGGGTATGTCTGCCCGGCGCGCGCCCATTGTGCGCCCGGCATCCAAATCAATGGTCCGGCCATCCATCCCAATGCTTTACCCCCAAACATCACTCCCTCCTCCAGCCCAGGCTACCCGACCCCTGCCGTCTCAGGGCCCAGGTGTGGAGGGAATGGCTACATCACCACTGCCTTCTCGGGGGTCCCCAACATGGGGACAAAAAAATGGGGGGAAAGGGGGGTCAACTGGGAAAATTGGAGAAAAGTTTGCCGAGCGCGCGCGGCGCGCTAAAGTACTCTCCAGGCATGCACTTGAAGGAGGGGTAGAAAGGCTGAGTAAATGTGCTGGTTGGGGGAGATGGGCGGGGTGGAGGGGGCAGTTGCATTGATGAGCAGAGATGTACGTCCTTCATATGTAAGGCTTTGGATGGCGCCTATGCGGTTTCAGAGGGGGGGGGCTGGGGACGAATGCATGCGTCTTGCACGGCCCCGGAGCCTGTGCCCGTTGTCCATGGCACCCCCCCCACACACCAAGCACCAACAACGTCGCGCGTACACAGGGCGCGGGCGGCACTCTCCAAGGCCTTCGCCTCATACGATGCAAACGCGGGCCGTGGGGCGTGGACCTCGCAACACACACCTGGAGGTCATGCTGGCGGTGGTGGAGGCCACGGAATGGGTCGGTGAAACGCCTCGTGTGGAGTGCGTGTCCGACTCCATCGCCCGGGAGCTGCGCACCGACTGTGTGTCCGTGTCTTGGTCCATGAACCCGTAGATCGCATCGCGCTGCTGCTGCTGCTTCTTCTCCTTCTTCTCGGCCTGCGAAAAGCGAGGGGCCGGTGAAAGGGCTCAAAGCGTGGCGGCTCTGTGCCATGAACGCAGGAGGGGGGGGGGGATTGTGGTCAGGGAGCGTCAAATCCAATTGTGAAGAATTGCGGGACATTTGCGGGACAATGGCGGGAAAATGGCGGTGCCGTGACCAGACCTCCCGAAGCCTCAAGGAGCAACAATTCTGCACCGATGGTTCAGAATGTTTGTGTGTTTCTTCGGACATGGTCCGCAGGTATCACAATTACGGGAGGCGACCCTCAGTATCACCAAGGAATTGGAGTATGAACCCAAGGCAGGTGGACATTGTCATCTGATTTGTGCTGCTGCTTGGCAATAATGCCACAGTGTGAGAAAAAGCGCTACACATCACCACAAAAAGTTGGCTGTGTAATCAGGCACGCAAAGTGGACAAGGCAAAGGCAATTGCGCAAAAATTGCGGAAAATTACGGCAAATCGCGAAAAATTGCGGATCTCAATCCAGACCCCCCCCTCTGCCTGAAGAAGCTGAGCCGGAGTGGCGAGCGGACCGCACACTGATCGGGATCGCAGGGGGCCACAAACGACCGGAGACCTTCGCAGCCGCGTCCCGGCGCTTGTCCCCCTCGTCCTTCTCCTTCTTCGTGGGGGCCAAGGGCTGGAGCTTCAGCTGCTCGCGCTGCTGAATGTACTCCTCGGCGAACCCGACGCCCCCCCCGAAGAAGTTGACTTCCCATTGGTGCAGCTCCGCGTCCGTCCGCGTCAGGAGGTACTGCGCCGTCTCCTTCGCGTTGAGGTCGTCCAGCTCCAGCAGCCCCTTGAGGCGGTCCGTGGCCCAGGCCTTCAGGGTGTCCAGCCGCACGCGGTTGGCCTCCAGGGCAGACATCTGCTGCTCGGCACGCTCCTGCATCCGCAGGGCCTCCCGCTCAGCCTTGGTCATTTGGGGCTGGGGACTCCCCTTGGGACTCCCCTTGCCCTTCCCCTTGGGTGCCATGGCTAACAGAAGGAAGGGGGGTAAGTGTCCCTGGCACGAGCAATGCACAGAAGACCCAGGGGGGATGTTTGCCTGGCACATGCCCGGCGCGCTACCTTTGTATTAAGTATCCTATCTCTAGCCCCAAGTTTATCCTCATCTGGGGAAGTCCCCCAATTAGACCGCACCAGACCGCAAACCTTCCCTACAAGGCACCTTGCATAACCCGAAATATGACATTTCAACAACACAAAATGTCACTCCCACCACTTCCAACCACCACCCTTGCCATATGTTATGCACAACAGCACCACGTCATGTGCACAACAGAAGCATGTCATGCGCAACAGCACCATGTCATGCACCATGTTATGCATGACAGAATAAACACTGCGCACAAGGATGGCGAAAAATTAAATGTCGGGGGGAGGGGCCCAAGGAGGCACACCCCGCCCCTGGTTGGGGCTCTTTGGGTCGGTGCCCAAATAGCCCTTTTTTCATCGGCCCAAAAGCTTCCAAAAAAAATTGCTCAACAAACAGATTTGTTACTCTTGCCGTTCATAGTACAGTTGGCGGGTATTGCTACACTTTGGGGTGTTTTCCTGTACTGTTCCAGGCGGGGGAGGCATTCCAATAATGGAAGGGGCAAACCTGTAGTGTGGCAAGGTATTCCTGCACTCTGTTACACTCAGGTACTGCTACACTCTGGGGTGTGACTCTGCACTGCAGGGGGGACTCCAGGCGGCATTCCTGCACTCATGCAGGGGAGGGTACTTTCCCCTTGGGGGAAGCCCTTCCCGTGTGTCTGTGTGATGCAGTCGGACAAAAAAGGAGTGTTACACAGGGCCGGCCCAAGGAGCCCCTTTCTGGAACCCCTCCCAAGATTTTGGGGGGCTCTTTGGCCCCCCCTCCCAGACAAAAAATTTTTCTACTGTCCCAACATCGCAATGCAACAGCACAAAAAGGCACAAACCCACAATGCCCTGCATAACAGCAAAATCATGTGCACAACAGCATAATGCCAGGCGCTGCAGAACAGTGCTGTGCAAAGCAAAGCAAAGCAGAATAGTGCACACGGCAACACGACGTCACACAGTCTATTGACACGTGAACGTGAGGTCTAATGATGGGCGTTTTCAGCAATGCACTGCTGAGCGAGCTGAGGTGCAGGCATCCTGTGATGTCATGACTGCCTTCGACGTGGGTTCATCTGCAAGGTTGCACCTGTTATGGGGTGCGAATGGGCCTACTTGGGGGCTTTGCCCACATCTGCGAATTTGCTGGCTTGATTGGGATACTTGAGGAACTTGCACTTGTCCCTCAGACTCAGTAATTGCGCCCTTTGTTTCTCAGCAACAGAAGTGGGGGTGGGAGGGGGGCACGGAAGCGGATGGCATTCCTCATTCATAGCCCATCGCCATCACTATAAGGGAGTCGAGTCCCACACCGAAGCCCAAGCCCCCCAGGCATCGCACCCAAGGCAAAACACCCAGCAACATGAAGGCCCTTGTACAAGACTTCGATCGAGTTGGGGAGTGCTGCAACAAGCAATGCGAGTGTGGCCAAAAGCCTTACCACCCCCAACCACGAGTAGCGGTACGATGCAGCTGAATTGTACCCACTTTGCCATGGAGGTCTATGCCATGGAAGTCCTTGCTGGCCCTTGCGGATACCCAAGTTTGCCTATGATAAAGTGCATATCATAAACCTTGCGGATGAGTAAACGACCTCCAAGAGCAACCACACATTTCCAGTTCTTGTCCATTTCATCGGCTCCGACCCCCCAGGGTAGGAAAACCGGAAACTGATTGAGCTACAAGCCAATCAGATGGGGCAACGCAAGAGCACCGGGAGACGATTTTGCGCACCATGTGCTTGAAGGGTGCTTGCCCCATGAGTTGCTGCGCAAACGCCAGCGGAACCATGTGGCTGCAAAGCGCATGCTGATCCGGTAGATTCAATTGACACAGTGGTACGAGCTGCGGCCCCCCACTTGGCACTGCACCAAATTTGATTCGAATCAAAATCAACCAAACCGAATCAATCAGGCCAAACCTAACCAGAGCAGACCATCACTTCCAAAAAGTATAAACACCCCATGAGCCCCTCACTCTGCACCAAGCAGAACCCTTTGGCCACACCGCACGACAAACAGAAAACAAATCGAATTGGTCAAAGCTTACACAGCGGTCCAATGTGTATGTACATTGATGTGCAGTGATTTGCCATGCAAACTTGAACACAGACGTGATTTCACAGGGGACAACTGTGCACCGCGCGCGCACTGTGTACACTCTTCTTGCTGGAACCCATACTGCCTTGCCCATGAACACCATGGCCTCCAAGGGGCGCACCACAAAAAAAAACAAAGCACCAAAACACAATTTATCATTCCCGTCATCTTCTCCGGAGTCATCCTCCTCTGCCCATGACCCATGCTATTGGTGTTTACCCAGAGCACAGTGAGGCTTGGAATAGGGTCCCAGTACGTCTGGTAGTACAAAAACGCTGCACTGCGCGCGCACTGCGTCTCGACACCAGTCTTGATGCGACGTTGACATACAGGCATGTGGGTAAAGACAGGGCTCGCTGCAAGGCACGCGGTAAAACAAGTGTAAGGGTAACTGCCGGGTAACGCTAGGAGTCAGGAACGCTGAACACGACCACCCCTCAGCAGCAGAGCTCGCACACAGCAACCCAGGACAACCCATGGTACGCCGGCACATGTTGTCGGCACACCCCATCGCACTGTTGATTGTAGAGCACAAGGACGGGCCCCGGTGCCTGCAACTGACGACAGTGGCCAGGTCCGGTACAGACGGAGCATGCGCCTGTGCCAGTCTGCCCTTTGGGCACGCAAACCGCCTGCGCACAAAAGCCCAGTTCAAGCCTTTCGCACTGGGGGACTTGGATCAGGGCAGAGGGACAGGGTGCGCCATGAAGGCCAGGCCCTGCTCGGGGCATTCACTGTCACATTTTCTGGATATCCGAGTCCCTGGCACGGCTTCCTGCTTTATGGCGCGCTGGCTCCCTGACGTCGGGGAAGCGGGTGCTGCGTGCTCTCCAATGCTACTCCCAAGACCCTATCTGGGGCCGAGAGAGCTCGACACAACACCACAATTCGTCTCTGAACATCCACGCGTATGCCGCGCTGAGCAGTGTAGGCACGCCATTGGTCATTGAAGGGGAACAGAAATTGATTGGGGAAGCAGGGACTGACTGCTTTCCGGTGATAGTCATACATACCACCCCCCCCAACCTCCCTCTCTCCGACGGCTGTGGCCCGTTGGTGCCCAGCCGGGCGCCCTGGGGTGTGCACACCGGGTGGTACCCACCACAGGACGTTGTCATCGAGAGTTCTCCACAGCAGACCCTTGAAAAGGGGGAACCAACTTTGACATGTGTTGTAGGACAAGACATGCACAAAGAACGCAAATGGAGGCCCATGGGACGGAATTTGAGGCCCGTGCAAGCACCAAGCACACATTTACGTCTCCGCCGCTTGCACCATCCTTCTTTCCGTACCATAGACATTCCCCCCTCTCCCCCTTGAGAAATAGCCGCCTGGAGGGGGGTCACGACTACTACAAGAACAAGTATCGGGCCCATTTTTTTAAGGGTCAAAGCCGCCGCCCGGCCCCTGGGCTGCCCAGTGGGCCCCCGGGGCACCGCAGGGCCGTGGACGAAACGGTGTCGAGGTCATGTTATCTACGCACTGCCCTCCACGCGGGCGTTGTGCACGGGACAGGGCGGTGGAGAGGCCGGGGGGGGGGGGGGGCTGTAGACGGTGCCCTGCGGTGCAGACGCCGGTGCCGTTACCCCCCAAACAGACGGTTGCTCGGGTTGAAGTGTAGGTACGACGGCGATCCCACGACAGGCAACGCGGGCACATGGTGCACAAACACCCCCGGCGTGGCGTCGAGGGAACGCCTCTAGGGTTACGTCCGTCGGCCAAGTCAGGCGTGATCAGGATGAGGCCAGGTCTTACTGGGTCAGACAGGGGGGGCAACCTGTTCCTACTCAGCTTTGGGGTGCAGCATGGGCGCATATTACCGAAATGGCACGCGGTACGAGGGCGATTCCTCACGAAACCCAGTCGCCCCTGCCGAAGCGTAGCGGCATATCTGGTTATGGCCGTGACGATGGCAATGCAGTGGATTCCCGAAACGAGTACGGGAGGGCACACACACACACACACACACGACGAGAACCGCAAACAAGAACAGAGCAAGAAAAGCGGTGAAAGAAAACTCCTCAGGAGCTGCAGAGCAGCCCTAGACGTCTTTCGGTCTGGAAGCAAGGGCGGCAAAACACACATACACACACACACACACACACACGACGCGAGGGGAACCAATGAAACAACGACCAAGAAACCCAGTGGGGATGGTGCAGAGCAGGGCAGGCGGTCACAGGGCACTGGTCTCCAAACATCTCATCAGACCGTAAGAAGAATGCAAGTCATGAGACGCGGCGCGTTTCGGAAAAAATAGACACTCAGAAACACACACACACACACACACACACACACACACACACACACACACACGGTCTACACACGCACCGCATACCCCTGCCTTAGAACGCATGCCCCCCCGCACGGCATCACACACCCGCCCCGCACCGTCGTCGCCGCACAATGCCACGGCATTGCTTTGCCTTATGTCTTATTATGGACGGCTTCGGCGGGGGACTGCCCGGCCCGAACGGGGCCACGGACTGCAAAGGGGCTCCGGATGGCCCCGGGCGGGGGCAGGGCACGGCCAGGCTGGGGTAGGACTCGGGAACTCGAGCGCACGGCAATGAACAGACGCGTTCATCACGATGTGGAAAGAACGGTACAGAGCGCTTCCCTCGGCCTCCGTCCACCAAATGTGATGTGGTGGAGACCGATTCACAGCGATGACGAGCAGTGCCCATGTTGAGGTAAGTACCAGCAGCACCAATGTCCCGACAAGCAATGGGACTGCCCCAGAGGCCGGCACCGCAGCGTACGGCTCCGACCCTGCCCCATTTCATTTCCCATCCACCAATACCCGAGTGCACATCATGTCAGGGGTGACCTCCCGGAACACCACCACACGTCATGTGTGACCACACGTCATGTGTGACTCACCGAGACACCACTACAGGACCCGCCAAGACATCGTTACACACCTCACGTGAGACGGACCAGACACGTCATGTGCAAGTCACCACGACCCCTTTGCACGTCACGCGCGTCTCACCCAGATCCTCACTCCACTTGATATGCAGCGGAGGCAGGCCCCAGGCTAATATTAGAAGAGAGGGGGGGAAGAGGTCTGGGACCCAAAAGTTTGTGTACCAAAAATGGCCCGACAAGATGTTCCCTTTTGTAAATTTCGTTTTTTCCCCCACTGTGGTCACTATGGTCTGGAGGTTTGGTTTGGTTTGGTATGCCCGGGCGTAGGGGCGGCCGATCGGGGGCGTTGTGCACTCTCCCCCTTCTACGTGTTGCTCCCTGCCCCCGACCCTGCACAAGACACGAGCAGTGGAACCAGTCAATAACCCGCTAACGGCGCCGTGGAATATCTCGAGTCGGCGAACACTGTCCATCCGACCCCCGCCTGCACCACGTTCCATTGTTCTGGAGCCTACTATGGTCTGGAGGGGGGGGGGGGGGGGATCCAGGGGGGAGTGGGGGGTGGACCCTCCTCCTATGGTTGTCGGCCGTGCTAATGTAAGGCTGGCAGGCCCCCACCACACGTCCTGTGAGACCCACGTCACACACCCATGACCCACCGCGGCGGACCCGCACGTCGCATCCCACTGCCCTCCACAATGCCCGGGTCCTCCGGAGGACCCGAAGGGCGCCCTCCACGGGCCCCGCCTCACAACAAATGCGAGTAGTCCTCGAACTCGTCGTCGTCGTTGCCCTCGCTGACGCCGACGGTCGGTGGCGCGTCGTCATCGAAGTCGCGCACGCGATAATCCGCGTCGATGTCCACGCAGTTGTGGATGGCGTACAGCAGCTTCTGCCGCATGACGGCCACGGAGCTGTACTGCGGCAGCGAGATCCAGAAGAAGCACGTGGAGGCGCCTGGGAGGTAGTTGTCTGGGTCGTCCTTCGTGTGCAGGGGCATCACCTTCAGCCGCACCGGGAGGCGCTCACGGCCGCTGATGAACCGCACGAACAGAGCCTTTTCCTGCGGTGTGAACTCGGCCAAGACCTGCGAGGGGGTAGCGCCGAGAGAGCGTCCTGGCGGGGCTGGGGGGTGGGGGGGGGGTCAGGCGGTGGGGGTGGGGCCGGGGGGGCATCAAGGCTGAAGGAGTTTGCCGGTTGGTACTTCCGGGTGCACGTACGTGTTCGTCTTTTGAGGAGGGAATCCTCCGCGCGTGGATGGGGGGGTTGTGTGTCCACCCGTTGGGTCGGGGGTGAAGGGGGCGGGTTCGAAAATTGCGAGACGTGGGGGGCCTGCCCGTGATGCCGGGGGGAGGGGAGGTTGACACACACATACCCCCCTCCCTCCGGAGGGTAGGCCAAGCCTTCAGCAAGCCCCTGACCCCCGCCCCGCTCCCGTTCCGTGCGGGTGGCGGTTCCGCCCCCTCGCGATGGGCTGGTTCTTTCAAGGGTTTCGAGGAGGATACTCGGGCACCACACCCTGTTGGTGGCACGGGGAAGTTCCTTCTTCTAGTGCCAGCCATGGCTCGTTCCTTGTCAGCGAATGATTCTGAGTCCCGTCTCTGCGGACTGGGACAACTTTCGGGACATTTGAACACTACCCCCCCCCCTCCCCTGGGGGCGCCGTGAGGGGGGCAGGACAGAGATGCATTGGAAGGGGAGGAGCTACCCCCCTGTGTGCCCCCCCCTCGAGGGCGGGCAGCCTGTGCCCAGCCACTGTCTCCCTGACGGCAAGTGCGGGCTTCAAAGGCGTCTGTAACCGACAGTAACCGCTCCCAACTGCCTTGGCAACCTCCTCCAACAGCCTATCTGACCGCCTCCGGCGGCGGCCTCTGAGGTCCCTTCTCCTCTAATGCATCCCTGCCCGCGCACACCTGCCACAAGTATTGGACCCGGATGTCGCTCGGGCTGATGCCCTCGTACCGCACGGTGGCGCGCAGGTCGTCCAGGTCGAAGTCGGGCTTGCCGCAGACCAGCACCTCCAGCTGCTGCCACGTCAGGACCGACAGGACGTGGTGCGGGATGACGGAGTGGAAGCCCTTGGCCAGCGCGTCGAGCTGCGCCGCGCTCTCGTGCAGCCGCGCCTTCAGGACCAGGTCGACGTACGCGTGGCGGTTGTGGAACGTCACGGGCACCTGGCGGCCGTCGGGGATGAGCTCGACCTCGGAGCCGTCGCTGAGGACCGTCGTGAAGGTGGCGTCCAGGCAGTCCGCGAACACCTCCTCCGTGACGCCCTGTTTGTCCAGCGACGCGAAGAAGGCCATGCTCTGGACCAGGGCCTTGTCGAAGTCCCCCAAGTCCGCCTGCAATGAGCGAACGGGGGGGAGGGGGCGGTGGCGGTAGGCGTGGAGGTGAGGATTGCTGTGAAAGACTGTGTGGCCGATGGGGTCGCGGTTTCGCTGCTGGTAGGGGTGAGGCTGCCCGTATATGTCCCAGAAGTTGTCGGCGTTGCCGAGGCTGTGAGTGTGTAACTGTGCGTGGCTGTCGGACTGAGGCTCGGTGTGGAGGTGTCAGGGGGGCAATACGACCCGGTAATCGTCGGAGGTCAAGGCCCGTCGCGTGCGGGTCCGGACAGCTCCGGCTGCCACCGCAGGTGCTGCTGCAGGTGAGGCCACGGGAGAGAGCAGTGGTTATGCCTGCGCCGCGTTGCTGTCTCCGTGTCTGTGTCCGTGTCTTGTGTCAGGGCCGTCCTGAAGACTTTGAAGCAACAACCGCTGGCCTCCGGAACACTCGACCCTCCGCAAAGCGCCAGCCGGCGGGTGACTGCGGTTGATCATCGGCCAACCAGCGTCGGTTCAGCACCGACTGCCGTCGGTTGGGTGTAACCGCCGTCGGGTAATCGAATCTTGCCACCGATACCCTCCGGCAAAAGGGAGCATAAACGCCATGGGGAAATAATGATAAAAGGTAAAACAAAAAAAAAAGAAAAGAAAAGCAATTGGGGGGGGGGGATCAGGGTCACACAGAATGGCATTTAAAATTAAATAAAAAAATAAGACGATGACAAAGAGATCCTAACTGACAGCCCTGTGTGTGCCCGTGTGGGTCGCTGTGCCTGGGGCCGTTGGGGAGGCCCAATGCCCCGCCCCCCCCCCGAATGGTGACGTGTGAGCTGTCACGTGTGGGTTGTTGTTTGAGACGACGTCAGCAACAAATCAGCACATGCAGATCACAAGAAGGAGGCAAAAGCATATCAAGGGCCGAAAACGACCCTAGGCGCCTTTCGCAAAAGGTCTGTGGGAAAGTTGGGAAGTTGGGAAGTTGGGAAAGCCCCCCCCCCCTCCCGGCCGCCGCCCCTTTCCCTCCCCCCGGGCACACGGACCTGCCCAATGGGGTCGCCCACGAGGCGCTTCCAGACGAGGGATGAGATGTACAGCGGCAGGGGCTCGCCCCCGCGCACGCAGCCCCCCATGAGGCGGCCGAGGAACTGGTACATGCTCATGTGCAGGGGCCGGCGGGCCGCGGGGTTCAGGATGAACTTGTCGCGCTGGTCCCCGATGTTGTGCCGCTGGTTCGGCGACGGCAGGAACAGCGGCGTGGCCGCGGACATCAGCTCCGCGCACAGGCCCGCCAGCGACTCCCGGTACGGCCCCCCGACGTCGTCGGCGCCCTCGCCGGCGAACACGACGGACCAGAGGCGCTTGGACGTGCGGAAGAAGGCGGGGGGTTTGGGGGCGAGGAGCGAGTGGATCTGCCCGAAGAGGGAGTTCTTGGCGGAGGGGTCTTTGCTGGGGTCGAGGCGGTGCTGCGTGGCCTTGCGGCGGTTGATGGTGATCTTGACGTGGTCGCCGGTGCGGTTGCTGAGGGGAGGGCGCGTGAGGGGGTGGGGGGGGGGGGGGCGCAAACACATTCAACAACATAGAGCGGGTCTACAGCAGGGCAGTAGCGTTCTCGGACCGTAGATGCTCAGTCCCGATAGAGTCCATGCTCCCAACATCACAATTATGTACAGTGAGCTCTTCTAAACGTACAGCATTCACCTGAACGATCGGTCATTGACTCCTCCCTCTCCTGAGGTTCGTTGTGCCGCACCGTGTTTTTCCGTGTTCCGCCAGGTGGCGTGCATCTACATACGTGGGGTGTGGGCACCTGGACATTTCATGTGGTCGTGCGAGAATTGCTGGCACCCAATTGGCCAAACCTCAATCTCATGCCCCAGTGTGCTGGCATGTACTAACCCTAGTCTACTGGGGGGGGGGGGGGGGGATGGGCCGTGAGGGCGACACGAGTAAAGCCGATGTGCGCGGCACGAGGCATGAGGCGGATCGTTGTGTCGAAGAAGTCGCCCCCGGGGCCCCTTCTGCCCCTCGTTTGACAGAGCGGGAGCTTCTGGGACCGGGTCACACGTGAGTGGAATCGCGTGCGGCAAGCGTTGTGTCAGAAAAGGGGGGGGGAGGGGGGCATCTCAGAGCCCGAGCGGGCGTACGTGCGGGCTCACCTTTTGGGGAGGCCAACCCCAACAGCCGGGGAACAGGGGGTAGGGTGCATTTGCCTTGCAGTTTAAGCTGTGATTGACTTGATTCATGCCCTCTGCCCCGACTGCGCCGTTTGCGCCGTATCATTCTTGTTCCTCTGCAGCAATGCACAAGTAGTTGCAGATGCAGGCAACAGAGGCCACCGCCAAAGGCGCCCCAATTTTAGAGCTGCAGCCCAAAGCAGCTACACTCTCTGAACACCATGTTTATGAGGCAACAGCGGGACTGCTCACAAAGGCTGCTTCTGCCCCTTGGCGAATGTTTGAAGGGGGGGTTGCCATAACGGTTGAGGAAGTATGTCGGTTGGCACCTCCGGGTACGCACATGTTCGCCTTGTTGAGGGGGGGAATCCACCACGCGCGGATATGTCGACCCGCACAAAAGTCGTGCTCGTAGGAAGCAATCATTGGTTGCTCTCAAACACACACAGGCGGTCGCTCGCCCAGATATGAGGAGCCATCATTCATCATCCGTGCACCATTTTACATGGTGCTGCTGCCCTCCAGCACGATGGGCCTGTGGTTTCTGCAGCTGAGTAGGCAGTAGGTGTTGGGCTTTGCAGTTGGTGCATGGCTCGCGCGTGCACACAGCACAGCACAGCTGTCGTTGGTCCAGCTGAACAGGTCGGTGCGTGGGGTGTCCACCCGTTGGGTTGGGGGTGAAGGGGGCGGGATCAGAGGGAGAGGGGGGGGGGGGGGCGATGTCTGGGACCCGAAAGTCTGTGTACCAAGGCCCCACTCCCATTTTCCTTCAGTACACTTCACTTCTTCCCACGATAACACTTCGGGCCCTGGTGACAACGCCTGCTCAGACCGCAGGGACCTCCGCAACACGCAGCAAACCACAGACCGCATGGGCCGCGTCCGGCGGCCGCGCTGATACGAACGAAACTCCATGTGCTCCACTGACTCCCCCCAGGTCAGGCTCGGATCAGGCGTGCCCAAACTGAGGTCTGGGTCCCGGGGGAGGGGGGTGTGACGTAATTAAAAAACAGACAAATGCAAACCAGGGGCAATGCACTCCACAGTCAGGCATCAGTGCATCTTTATTCTCTATCCCAGGGGAGGGGGGGGGGGGGGCTGCCTTGACCTTCAGCGGTCAGCTGCTCTACTACGTAAGACCTTCTGGAGTGCGGTCTTGCCACTTTGGTGACTGAAAAGCAGTCCAATGCCTTGTGGGACGGGGGCCTGGAGTGGTCACAGGTGCACCCCAGGCCTCTCCAAGGGTGGCAAGTGGACAGGGCACTACCCGGGGGGCCATACTTCAAACGACCATTGCAGGGCCCGGGTCTGCGTGTGCGGTCCGTTGCGTTGGGGGGGGGGGGGGGGGCATGGGCACACAAGGCCCACGGTTCCCGCGGATGAGGGTCCGGGAGGGGGGCGGGGGGGGGGGGGGGGCAGTGTGGAACCGATTTGAGGTGGGGCCTACCTACGATTTGAGGAGGACCGCTCACCGAAGGGCCTGCGGTCAAAGGGCTGCAAGCGCTGGATACGCCCCCCCCCCCCGCGCGCTGGCGGCTGCAGGCGTTGTTGCGGACCCTGACGCTGCAAGGCACAAGGCTGCAGGGCAGCACAAGTCACCCCAGAACGAAAAGTGACATTGGGGGGGGGGGGTTTGGTGCCCCGGTCCACAGAGGCCAAAGCAATTCTCGGGTGGCCATTGAAAGCAATGGACTCCTCATGCCATTGAGCTGTGCTGACACACGGTGCATCTCTGGAGGGGGGGGGGGGGGGTGGCATGACACCCAAGTGGATTGCTGTCTGAAGCGGGCGGCGCCTGTTGGCCTCCCGCCACTTACCCCTGTCCTTTCCTTGAACCCTCTCCTTCCGTAGGCAGCGGTGCCCAGTGGCCTCTCACCAATTCGTGCCCTTAATGTACCCATCGGGCCGGTCCTTCCTTCCTTTCCCGTGGTGGATTGTGCCGACGAAGCCCCCAGACTCGCCCTGGTTCACTGCTTCGTGTCGGGTCCACACGGAGGAGGGCAATGGCCCTCACCATTGGCCACGTGAGTCCAGGCGGACACCGCATGCCGGCGGTGGGGGGGCCCTTGCCAACGGCGGCTGTTGGGCCCCCATGGCGTCCACTGGCGGGATCACTTCCCCAACGGGGGGACATAAACCAGCTTCAATTTGCCCGGTATTGCGCTCAGTCACACCACGGCTCATCTTTACCGGGGGGAGTGGGGGGTGGGGGGGGGGGGGGGGCGGAATGGCAGCCTGGGCTCCTCCGCCTGACCCGCCTCACCCGCCTCACCCGCCCGCCGACCCAATTCAGAAAATTTTTCCTCGGCAAAAAAACCACATTATCAAAGGGCCCTGAAATTGGAGGTCGATTTTAGGTGCACGAACTTGCTTTTTTGGCTTCTGACCCCCGTATAGGTCACGGTCGCCACTAAGTCGTAGCCTGCGCTCAGTCCTCCTTGTGGCGAGTGCATCATGCTTTCCCCCCACCCCCCACCCCATCTTCGTTGGCCCTTAGTGCGGGTGCCGCGGGCTCAGTGCCCCTCTGTGAGGCGGCCGCGGGGCACCTGAGCTGCACGTTCGCTCGGAGGATGTCGAGCACCACCGACGGGAAGATCAGGGGCTTGACTTGGCTGAGCATGTCGGCGAGAGGCCCCGTGCGGGGGCTGTCCGTGGGGTTGATGAACCCGTGCATCATGCGGAACACGGTGTTGAACTGCCGCAGCTGCACGAACCGCCACGTGATCTGTGGGAGTACAGGAGGCAACTGCATGAGCGCAGGGATCGGCGGGGCAGCAACGATCAGCGCCAGGTCTGCAGGGACCCCGACCGGCATCAGCTCCGTGCCCTGCCCCGTCGCTACCCGTGTTCCTGCACCATCCGCAGCGGGGGACGCATCATCCCACTGGGAATGCTGACCCGCGCCCTCACACCAAAGGGGGGGGGGGGCTCGGGCCATCAGGGCAGGGGCAGAGGAAGGGGAAAAGGCAGATGCATTGCCCCCTGCCCCTGCCCCTGCCCCTGCCCCTGCCCCTGCCCCTGCCCCTGCCACTGCCCCTGCCCCGGCCACTGCCCCTGCCCTTGCCCCTGCCCCTGCCCCTGCCACTGCCCCTGCCCCTGCCCCGGCCACTGCCCCTGCCCTTGCCCCTGCCCCTGCCACTGCCCCTGCCACTGCCCCTGCCCCTGCCCCTACCCGTTGTTGCAGGTGCCCAAGCCTCAAACGCACCTCATCGCTCGTCAGGTGTTCAAGGTTGAGCTCGCCCGCGAGCTTTGGGTTGACGGTGATGGCGACGCTGTACACGTTCTTGTGCTGGAGCTCGCACAGGCGCGCGGCATAATGCACGATGCGGCAGTCCTGGTCGAAGGTCGCGGAGGGCCGCCACGCCTGAGACGACCCGGAGGTGGCAGAGGCGTCCGGTGCGTCGCCGGTGGGCGTGGCGGGGGCGTTGAGGTAGTAGTTCTCGATGGACTGGAACAGCGGTGACGGAATGCCGATGCTGTCGTAACTGTGCGGCTTGAAGAGCAGCTCCGAGGCCCCGAAGTTGAACAGGCACGTGTTCTCCTGATCGAACGAGGCGGCCGGGTACAGCCCGTCCCCAACCTGGTCCTGGAAGTCCCGGAACGCCACCGGGTCCCCGTTGTTGTCCTGGAACGCGGGGATGGAAAGGGGGACGTCGGGAGACGCAGTCAAACAGAAGCGGGGGCAACTGGGGCCCCAGGGCGAAGGGCGCGTGCCAGAACTCTGCGTCATCTGCTGCTGCCGGCGGAATGCCTCTGTCTCCGTCTCGTGTGCTGCTGTGCTTCCGCTCTACCTTGGCCGTTACTCACTGACCTCCCATTGAGAATGACGGGTCGTCGGCAGTTACTAGCCGTAGCCGTCGGTCAGTTACAAACCGCTGACGTCTCACAGCCAAAGAAACACTGTCAACCCCCCGCCCAACCCTTTTTCAGTCGCAGACCCTGAGTCGTCTCCGGTCGAGGGGCAAAGGGGCGGGAGGGGGGGGGGGGGGGCATAAGAGCTGAGCCGGTTGGTGCTTCCGGGTGTACGCGCTGGTTTGAGTTTTCAGGAGGAAATTGTTTACACTGCTAGTCCCAAGCCACTGGCTAAACAGTATTGTGGTACGTGGTAAGGCATCCACCGTGCATCGACACCCCAGGCCAGCCTTCACGTCCATCCAGGAGGACCAGAGGAGGCGGGGTTCGAACCCGCCCCTTCAGAGCGTACGATGCAACGCACTTGAGGTGCCCGGCCCAGCCGGTTTGTGGTTGCTGACACGTGTCGCTTCAGCAGGTTCCTCAGGGGACAGACCCTTTGTTTTGTCAGGTAAGTCTCGATATGCGGTGTGGGCAGGCGCCGGCGGTTGCCGGGTAAAGACAGTCAGCGTGCAGTCAACAGCAAGCGGCAGAGTTGCGTAGGTGCATGCGTGTGACCGCGCCCAGCATCGGTCTTTACCACCGTCCTCACCCAGTGGCTGTGCACGGCGCCCTGGGATGTGTGGGGATTGGCCTCCTCCCATCCGATCGGAGGAGGCCAAAACCCCCTCCCCCCCCCGGATGGTGCCGTGTGGACTGTCTTGTGTGTGGTGTTGTTGGAGACATTGTCTGCACAACAGGTAGCACATGCAGACCACAAAAGAGAAAGAAAAGCTCGGCAACAGCCGTAAACGGCCCCTAGGCGCCGGTCGCAATCTGGTGGAACAAGAAAGAGATGGAGTCGTGATTGCGGAACACCATCCAAAAGCTGCAGTGGAACAGAAACAAAGCCGTACAATGGCCAGAAACGCTGGCAAAAAAGGCAGCCTGCACCGCGGTTTAGACACGCCGTAGGAGCCTCTCCCCCGGCCCCAAGATGGCCATTGGTGCGCAGCTGCAACAAACACGTGCAAACTGCAGTGCTGAACACAATTCCCATTCAGCGTCCACGTTGGTTGTAATGGAAGCAGCAGGTCAGGGGAGGCGGCGCCCTCGGGCTGCCCAGAAGGGGGCCAGGGTCATCTCCCATGTGGCCAAAGCCAAGGGCTCGGGCTGCAACAAAGTGCTGGGACCGGGGCTGGGGAGGGGGGTGAGACCCAGGCCGGGGCCGAAAGGCGGACGCTGTGGATGGGGTGAGAGCTGGGACTGAGACTGAGGCCTCCGCACCCGCCAACGCCAAAGAAACCCCCCGCCAACCCCGTGGAAAAACGCCCCTATGCTGATGGAAACACGCGGAAAAACGCAAAGAAACACACGGGAAACCGGGGGAAAACGGGGCAAAACGTGGAAAACCGTGGAAAGCGTGGGAAAACGAGGGAATGGCCTTTTCAGACCACCGACATCCCAAATGAGAGGGGACAGAGGGTGTAATGCGCAAATTTGCGGAACAAATCAGCACAACAAAACATGGGGGAAATGGCGGAAATGCCCCGAGTCGGAAACCGGGGAAAACGCGCGGAAAGAGGGTCTGCAACCCCCGCTTTGAGATGTCTCAAATGAAAAAACCCTATTGCCCATATTCTGTCCTGCTTTAACCACGTTGTACCCGTACTCCCCTCCGTTTGGTGCCGTGTCATTCATTTTGCCTCACATTTAGTCACCCGCCACTGCCTGCCAAGAGTTTGGCAGGCGTGGAGGTCTGGAGACCGGAGCCAGGGCCGAGGCTGAGGCTGGGGCTCAGGATAGAGCCAAGGGGGTCCGCGCTGTGGATTCGGCTAGGGGGCTGCTGCTGGGGCTGAGAACGGGGGAGCAGGGGCAGAGGTAAGGTTCGGGGTTTGGGACCTTCAGGAGTTTCCCGTTGATAGAAAACTGCATCTCGGACTCATCCAGGTTCAGCAGGCACCCCACGACATCCGCCTCCTTCCATGGCTTTTTGCCCCAAGGCTTGTGGTTCTTGTTCCAACGGAGCAGCAGGCGGCAGCCGTCAAACGCCCAGGAGCTCTCGTCGTCGCCCACCCCTTTGTTCCGCGCTGCGTCGGGCGCAAACCCGTCGGAGCACCACCCGATCTGCATCAGCGTATCGGAGCGCAGCAGCACCTCGTAATACCACTTGCCACGCTTGACCTTGGCGTTGCCACGGACGGAAGCGCAGTTGGTAGCACTGACCTCAAGACCCTCAATACGCGGTCGGCCATCAAGTGCGACCAGCTCCACAACCTGCAGACACAATCGGAGCGATGGCACATCACAGAGGCTGTGGCTGTGGTGAGGTCACGGTCGGCTCCAGGGCTGGTGCTGGTGCTGGTGCTGTGCTCTTGCTGGGTCGGGGCTGGGGCTCAGACTGGAATCAGCGGTCGGGCCATGGAGGGTGTTGGTGCTGAGGCTGGGGCTTTGTTGCTGGTGCTGGAGGTGTTTTGAAGGCTGGGAGTACGTCTCTGGCGCTGTGCTGTCTTCGGGACTGGTGCAGGTGCTGGTGCTGGTGCTGGTGCGGGTGCGGGTGCGAGTGCGAGTGCGGCTTGGGATTAGCGTTGATGCAGGTGCAGGTGCAGGTTCTGGTGCTGCGCCAGCACACGCACCAGCACCAGCCTCGGTGCCTGTCCCAGCACCTGCACCAACATCAGCACCAGCACCGGCACCAGCACCAGCACCTGCACCGCAGACCAGCCCCAGCACCATCTTCAGCACCAGCAGCAGTGCCAGAGCACCAGTGCGGGCACCAGCACCAGCACCAGCACCAGCACCAGCATAAGCACCAGCACCTGCCAGGCTGGGGCCAATTCTTGTGCTGGTGCTGGTGCTGGTGCGGGGGCTGGGGCTGGGGCTGGGGCTGGGGCTGGGGCTGGGGCTCTGGTGTTAGTGCTGATGCCCAGGCTGGGGCTCTGGTGCTGGTTCTGGAAATGGTGCTGGGGCTGTCGCTGGGTCTCTGGTACTGCAGGGGCGACAGCTGGTGCTGATGAAGATGCTGGTGCCGGTGCTGCTGATGTTGCTGCGCCTGGGGCTCACGCTGGGGATAGGACGAGGACGGTCAAGGTGAGGAACCAGGCGAAGCAAAGGCGAGGCAGTGGGGGGAGGCAAGGGCGAGCCATCCTGACCTGCGGGCCCTCGCGGAGGGTCTTGTCTGTAAAGACTTCGGCAGTCTCGGAGCAGAACGGAGGCAATGCGGCAGAGGTCAACAGGGCTTGACAACAGTCCATAAAGGCGAACAGCCGCGGGAACGGGAACACCGGCGGCAGATTGATGTGCGCCGGGTCCAGCGCCAAGAACCCCTTCGGTGGCTCGTGCACGAATTGAGCTGCCCCGAAGTTGAACTCGCAGCCGCCGCCCTCCTTGGCAGAGCCGAAGGAGGCGGCTGGGTACAGCCACTGGGACGTGTCCAGCTCGGCAAAGGCGACGCCCTGGGCATGCAGTGAGGTGGGCTGGGGACAGGGGCAGGGGACAGGTTTGTCTTTGAGCCAGGGGGAGGGGGGGGGTGACCTAATTAAAAAACAGACAAATGCAAACCAGAGGTAATGCACTCCACAGTCAGGCATAAGTGCATCTTTATTCTCTATGCCAAACCTGGTTGAACCTCAAGACACACACTGTGTCTGAAACAGAAAACAGAACATCATGTCTGACTACATTAGTCAGACAATCACAGTCAGTAGCTGTCAGTCAGACATCAGCAATCAGTGTCGGATAAAGACACCATGCATTACCGGCATGGCCGAAAAGAGCAACCCGCCGCTTGCCGGCTGGAGAAGACTCCTGGGGAGGGGGGGGGGGGGTGAGGAGGGAGGTGGACACGTGGTGAGGAGTGAGAACCTGGGGCACGCCGTTGTGCATGAAGGCCATGACCCCCGCATCGAGGTCCAGCATACACCCCACCACGTCCTTGCTCTTCCACTTGCTCTGCCCTCCGTACTCTTGGCGTTGGCCCCGGTGCCACTTGCCCATGCGGCTTCCGTCATACGCCCACGAGTACGCGCAGTCGCCAACCCCCGTGCGCTCGTTGTGCCGGAACTTCTTCGTACACCACCCGATGTGGACGATGCTGTTGCCATGCACGCGCGCCTCGTAGTACCATTTGCCACGCCGCACGCACACGTTCGCGCGGATGCTCTGCCACGAGCGGTCGGACCAAGCGAGGAACTTGCCCTTGCCGCGCACACTGCCCCGGTCTTTGACGATGATGCCGTCGGACTCGTACAACTTCTCCAGTCGCACCTGCGCCGAGAGGGAGACATTTCCACGTCGCACGGTTCAGACGACGCGCCGTACCACGGAGATGCCTCTTGCACGTGCCGTAGGCCTGCCCATTCAGATCGCACACTGGGTCTTGGGGGTCCGTACGAAAACGCCAACGCTGGTTTTGTGTTGGAGGAAAGTTGTGTCGGGGAAACGGTCTAGCGAATGACTGCCAACCGACGGCGGTTGGCGGTTAACGGACCGCAGTCTGAATATTCCCGAAACATTCCGAAATATTCCCACAAACCTGTGCGGGAGTATGAGCCTGTCCCTGAAGCTGTGTTGTGTGCTTGGTCGGGGTAGTTTCGGGGTTGATTGTGCCTCTCTCAATGATGGTAAATGTGGGACTAAAGTCTCTTGCTTCCAGGCCAGGGCTTTTCTTAGCAACGGGGGGGATGGGGGGGGGGGTTAAATGAGAAGGGCAGGCCGCCACTTTTGGCAAGTACCCACAGCTTTGACCTACCCTCACCGGGGGGGAGGGGGCTCAGCTCAAGAAGCACCTACCCACTCACCAACTGACCAACACCAGGGAAAACATCAGGGGAAAAAGTTGCGGCGCCTTTGGCGCCAGGAATATAGCCCTTCCCCTCAAAACCGCCAACCCACTGTTGGCCCAACCCCGAGAAGGGGGGTCCCATCAGAAGGAGGCACCCACCATTTTAAAAAAGGCAGGGACCCCCTCCCCTGGGGGGTAGGGTAGGCGAGGCACTAAGGACAGGCCTGTGGCAGGCGGAGCCCGGGCTGATGGGCTGGAGGCCTTTCGGCCTCGATCTGGGTGTGTGTGAGGGGGGCGGGGGGACTCCCACTGCTCACAATCGCATCACTGGGGTGCGCGGGGGGGGGGGGGGGCACCTGTCCATCCTCAGCCTCAACGCGCCGGTGCGTGGCTTGCCCGTACAGGGCCCAATTGGCTTCACGCCGCTCCGGGAGGCGCCCCACACCCCACGCCTGCTGCGCATAGTGCACGCTCACGAAGAGCTCCGCCAGCGCCTGCAGGAACTTGGAGTAGTACTTGGACTCGAGGCTGGGCGCGCCGCTCTGGCTCTGCTCCTTCAAGTACTGCTGCACCATCACCTGCCACAGGGCGTTGTGGGTGCGGGTGCAGCAACGGAAAGGGGGGGGGGCAGGCCTTTGCTTAGTGATACTGGGGGGGGGTTCAAATTGGCCCCCCGGGATTTTGGCTGACCCACCCACCCACCCACATCAGAAAATTTTTCCTCAGGAAAAAAATGAAATTTATCAAAGGGACCCGAACTTGGAGGTCGATTTTAGGTACACAAACTTTTTTTTGGCCTCTGACCCCCCCACCCCCCCCCCCCGGTATAGTATCAACCAGCCACTAAGCAAAGGCCTGGGGGGGGGGGGGGTCGAGGGTGGCACAGACAAAAGCGGCGATCGGCTGAGGCGCGGTTGCGGTGGTGAGAGGAAAGGAAGTAGTCCGCAGTCCACACGGATTCACGAAGGATACACGTCTGTGCAAGCGAATCTCCACTCGGTGTCGCGCAACGCACAGTGCCCAAGGCGGACTGCATTCGGCAGCCGTGTCCCGGGGGGGGAGCAGTTGGGACCGTCGCCCGATGGCTCCTCGAACCGGCGAAGGGTTGCCGTTTCTTACGGCAGGCGATGCTCGTCCGTGGGCTACTCCATCCCACGACTCCCCTCGGCTGCTCCAGCGCAAGTGCGGCGGGATTCCTGGGATCGTCCCTGCGATGGCGTTGCGTGGGCTGTCATTGGTGTTGCACTTGTTGATGCAGTGTGCAGGCCGTGTGCAGGCCGGTTGGGCCATCCCCTTGCTTCCAGGCCGTCCCGGGAAAAGCGCCTGCACCAAGTCTGGTGACAACCTCCCCACCATCCGGGCCGCAGCGGCCCGAAAGCCCATCCCCCACGGATGGGTCACAGAGAGACTCGCCGGTGGACTGCATTGGAGCACTGCACACATTGCTTTCGTTTTGCACTGAGTAATCCGGAGGGTGTTGGGGTAGACACGACGCGGCCCCATGTCCCTGAAGGTGGGGGATGGGGCGGTTGGCATGGCGCCTGTCTGAAGCGGGCGGCGCCTATTGGCCTCTCGCCACTCACCCTTGTCCTTTCCTTGAACCCTCGTCCTGCGTAGGTAGCGGTGCCCATCGGCCTCTGACCCCCCAGTCCCCTTGATCTACCGGGCTGGCCCCTACACATCCTTCCGTGCCCTTAGTGGGCTGTGCCAGCGGAGCCCCCGGACTGTCGGGTCCACACGGAGGAGGGCAACGGCCCTCGCCATTGGCCACGTGCGTCCAGGCGGACGCCCCATGCCCGCGGGAAAGGGGGGGGCCCCCAACGGCGGCTGTTGGGCCCCGGGATGTCCACTTCTGGGGTCACTGCCCCGGCGGGGGCACATAACAAGCCCCCATCCCCCGGGGGGCTCAGCCCGGAGATGTTGCTGCCTTTACGGGAGTTGGCGCCGTCAATTGAATTCTCGGGTGGTGGTGGGGGGGGGAGGGGGCGTTTATCCCCCTCCTTACACCGCGCGCACCCACCTGTCGGAGGGCGTTGAGGCTGCTGAGGGTCGGGCGATGGAAGCGGCCGTACTGCAGGCACGAGCGGCGCGACAGCATGGCCGTCAGAATGCCCAGGATCTTGCGCCGCTTGACCCCGGTCTCCCGGTGCGCGGCCGACACGAGCGAAGTGAAGACGTTGTTGTCGATCACGGAGGAGGCGAGGGCCGGCGCCGAGCAGATCACCGCCTGCAGCAGCTCCAGCGCCACTTCGCACGCCACCGACCGGACCGAGACCGTGAAGCGGTAGCCCCAATACGACGGGCTGGCGTTCTCGGAGTGGAAGCGGATGTAGAAGGAGTTGCGCTTGATGGTGAAGGGGTGCCACTGGCCCTTGGAGTCCGGGCGCTTGTTGATGGGGACCTGAGGACAAGAGGCTGCAGTCTGCCGCAAACCCTCCGGGACGTGCGCCTTCACGTGACAATCGCAGTGGCGACTGGTGGTCTGCCCCAGGGATCGGTGGCCACGTGTATCGCCGCCGGGCCTCACGCGCACTACCGAGGCCACTGAGATATTGGGTTCGTTACCGCACTACTTTGGCATTGACTGCGTGGATGAGTCCGGCGGAAAGAGGAAACGAAATGCGAGCTGGGAGCTGCGAGGCCGGATTTTGTGTTCTTTTTGGATTCCCTCGTCATTGCACTGTTCCCCGACCAGGACGTCCCTTCACAGGAGAAGAAGGAAAAAAGTTACGGGCGTCCGGACTTTGCGGCCTTAAAACGTGGCCGAATTGGCGGCCAACCAACGAAATGCCGCCCCAACCGCCAGCGGTTGGCGGTTGGCCAGTAACCGCCGACAATCGGCGTGTCTCCGGCAGCGCGGGGCGTCGGTATTCCTTAGCGAAAAGAAGAAAAGAAACTGCGGGCGTCCTTAAGGGACGTCCTGTCCCTCACAGAATGGCACCCGATGATTCTCTTCCGCGCAGGCCTGCTCCATGGACCACACATTCGTGCATCAGAGGCTT
This sequence comes from Eutreptiella sp. 'Long Island Sound 2002', assembly GCA_964036045.1. Lineage (NCBI taxonomy): Eukaryota > Euglenozoa > Euglenophyceae > Eutreptiales > Eutreptiaceae > Eutreptiella > Eutreptiella sp. 'Long Island Sound 2002'. The sequence goes on along the minus strand of OZ038387.1, from coordinate 69,418,549 downwards.
TGCCACGTAAAAATCAGCAATGCGCCCGCGTCCTCTGCCAGTCAAGTGTAGCAGGACGGCTGCCATAGATGCGCGGAAAGGAGTCGTTCCTTTTCGATTTCCACAGTTTTGCATAAGTTTTCGGGATCATGGTATTGACGGTTCCTTTTTTCTTGTTCAGGTGTTGCACACGGTCAGTGGCTATCGTGCTGCGGTTCTGCGCGTAATCTGCGGCCTATCCGAACCACACGGTGCCCTTTCCGTAACTTTCTTTCGGTGCTTGTACCACCGTTTGCACATGGACGGGGGCGGGGAGGGGTAGTGCGCGACTCCATGACCAGGTTTGCTCATGGGCTGGGGCAGGAGCCGAAGCGGGGGGGGGGGGGGTGGCTACGGTTACCGCTGGTTGGACTGGGGCGCGGGCGGTTGGGGTTGGGGTTGGGGTTGGGGCTGAGGTTCGGGCCGGGACTGGGGCTCGGGTTGGGGCGGTGGGCCGGGGTCGAGGTGGGGGGCGGGGGCGGGGGCTCCAGCGGACGACCTTCTGACTCTTGTCCGTGTAGAAGTGCAGGTAATCCAGCGTCTTGCAGCGCGGGTCGAACGACACGTGGTACGTGCTGGCGCCGGGGATGTTGATCTGCTGCACCAGCGGGGGCGCCGGGTGGTACGGGTGGTGCGGCGTTTCGTACACGTGATCGTCCAGGGGCTCCCGCAGCAGCCGCAGACAGTCGTGCACGAAGGGCCGGGCAACGGTCCCCACGTCGTCCGCGCTTCGGAAGAGGGCCAGCATGTACTCTTGGCAGACCTGCGGGGGGGTGCGAGGGGAGCAGGGGTTTCGGAGGCGAAACTGGGGTATGGAACGAGGATGAGGCACGGATGACCGATGAGCGCACGGGGGAGAGCCAAGAAGCAATCGGCATTGCAATGGGATCTCCATGCGTGCTGATCGGAGCTACCTACTCAAATAGGGTACTCAAATCGGGTACTTAAATGGGGTACTCCAATAGGGTACTCATATAGGCTACTCAATTGGGGTTTTCAAATGGGGTACTCAAATAGGGTACTCAAATGGGGTAGTCAAATGGGGTAGTCAAATGGGTGCCGTGGGAGCTGGGCATGTGGTGAGGAGGGAGGTGGGCATGTGGTGACGAGGGATGTGGGCATGGGGTGAGGAGGGAGGTGGGCATGGGGTGAGGAGGGAGGTGGACATGGGGTGAGGAGGGAGCTGGGCATGTGGTGACGAGGGATGTGGGCATGGGGTGAGGAGGGAGGTGGGCATGGGGTGAGGAGGGAGGTGGACATGGGGTGAGGAGGGAGCTGGGCATGTGGTGACGAGGGATGTGGGCATGTGGTGACGAGGGATGTGGGCATGGGGTGAGGAGGGGGATGGACATGGGGTGAGGAGGGAGCTGGGCATGTGGTGACGAGGGATGTGGGCATGTGGTGACGAGGGATGTGGGCATGGGGTGAGGAGGGGGATGGACATGGGGTGAGGAGGGAGGTCGAGGAGGAGGAGGCGGAGGAGCACCAGCATGGGCCCAGTGTACGATGGGCCTCAGCCTCGTCCCTCCCAGGCCCATATGGACACAAGGAAGGGGTCCTCCCTTACCTCCACCCAGAGTAAGACAGTCTGGCGGCGCGCCTGGGAATGCCCCTCCTGGCAGACCATCCAGGTCCGAGGGCATGCCCAAGGTCCAGCAACCACCAGCCAGGGATGCGGCATGCAGGACGTGCGATGGGACACGTGGGATGTGGGGTCAGGAATCGGCAATCTGGGATGGAGATGTCGGAGGCGGGTGATGACATCAAGGAGGTGGGAGGTGTGCCAGGTGTGCAGAACACAGACGTGCGGAAGCAACCTCGATGTCCTCTGGCGCAATCACGTTTGAACGCGTCTGCGCGACGTGGATCAGCGCCTGTGCAAGCCCGCAACCACCCTGTGCCAGGTCCGGCAGCGCAAGCGCCGGGGCGCCCGCGGCACCCGCCGGGGACGCAAGGGTCCGGGTCGTGGTGCGGATGAGGGCCAGCACGCCCAGGCGCGCCCCGATGATGGTCGCGGCCGCCGACACCTCGATGCACGCGTGCCGCAGCTGCACGTAGTCCAGGCCCTTCCAGTCCGCGTGCCAGTCCGCGCGCGTCATGCCCTCCTCCGTCTCTTCCTCCTTCTCCTCCTCCGAGTCCGCCAGCGTCTTGAAGTCGTCCTCGGCGGAGAGGGGCCCGAGGTCGGGGCACACCCACTCGATGTCTCCGTGCAGCTTCACCTCGGCCCCGCCGGGGGTCGCGCCGGGCACACCGGCGGGCGGAGCGGCGTTGTGCAGCATCTGGCCACTGCCCTCCTGCAGCAGCAGGTGCAGCACCAGGCGCTGGGGCAGCAGCCGGATGGCCGTCCCGGCCGCGTGGTCCGTCAGAGCCAGGTCCTCCGCCGCCGTGTCCGCCATCAAAGCGCCGGGGCTCAGAGGCGACTCGACATCCGGCGATGGCAGCGGTGGCGCCCCCGGGGCCGCACCGCTGCCTTCGTTCTGGCAGTCCAAGTACAACTGCGTGGCCTGTGTCGGGGTCGCGACGTCGCCCCAGGCGCGCACGTACGACACCAGGACGCCGTCCAGGAAGTGCTGGTGCTCGCCGCCCCCTGCGGGGCGTGCGCCGAGCACCCACGCGGCGGCGTCCGGCGCCGGGAGCGCGCGCGACGCGAACAGGGTGTGCAGCGGCCGGCGCTCGCCGCAGCGGCCGTTGCAGTAGAGCGACAGCAGCTTCTGGTCGACGCTGGCGACGACGTGTTGCCAGCCGCCGGCGTGGTCCTTCAGGAGGGAGTGCCCGCATTCCACCGTCTGCCCATCCACAGAGCAGGTGAGCAGCACCTGTCCAGCAACGGACGTACGGGGCACAATGCAAAAACACAAGTACAAATGAGACTGTGAATGGCGGCAGCAACACTGGGACTGTAGCCCCAAGAGACACGACACCACAGCGGCCGTAACACTGTCAACAGTGGCGGTAACACAAATGACACTGTCAATAACGCAAATGACACCTGTGATCGCGGCCGTAACACAACTGACCTGACGCAGAGGCCCGGACAATGATCAATACAAAGCACCTCATATCAACGGACTCTGCAACTCGGCGAGAACACAGCAGCAGCAGCAGCAGCAGCAGCAGCAGCAGCAGCAACAATAACACCAGAACAGAACCGTCGATCGATCACCAAGAGCCGTCAGCTACCCACCCGCCACAGAGAGACTTCGGTTGGTCGAGAGCTTCGAGTACATCCGATGGCTTGCTAGCATCCGATGGCTTGCTAGCTCACAAACAGCCAATCTTCGCAGGTGTGGCTGTGCGGTGCGGGCGGCCCCTTTCCGCCCCAGGACGTGTCATTTTGCTGCGGATCTACTGGGCCTGAGCGCAGCACCACCGTATGTGGCAAGCTGTCTCGAGGGTGTCTCCACACAGAAGACATGCAATGTTTTGCCATGTGTCGCCATGTGGGGTCCAGGGTCCGGGCCCAAGCCCCAGCTACCGTCTCAGGGGTACAGCCTCCCGCCCCACACTTTCGGCAAGCAGCACTTTCAACCCCTGCGTCTACTCTCTCTCTCTCTCTCTCCCTCTCTCTCTCTCTCTCTCGCTCGCTCGCTCGCTCTCTCGCTCTCTCGCTCTCTCTCTCTCACTTCCCCCCTGTCTTGCTTTCGCGCGCGCTCTCTCTCTCTGTCTCCCTCCCTCTCGCTGTCTCTCTCTCCCCCCCGCTCTCTTGCTTTGGCGCGCGCGCTTTCTCTCTCTCTATCTCTCTCGCTCTCTCGCTCTCTCGCTCTCTCTCTCAGACTCTATTTCTCAGACTCTATTTCTCAGACTCTCTCTCTCTCTCTCTCTCTCTCTCTCTCTCTCTCTCTCTCTCTCTCAATCGACGTGATTCATGGATCATATGCAGGTCCGGTCCCGAATGTACCCCGGCAGCAACACTACCACTTTCGAAGGCCCCGGGAAGAGGGGGGTTGGGGTCGCATACAAGGGCCAGGTCTCCTGCGCCACATGTAAGCGTGTGCCCCCGCCCTCCCCCCGGATCACGGGATGAAGACCTTCCCGACAGTCAAAAGTATGAATTGCTACAGCCGTGTGATCCACAGAGGGGCTCAGTGCTGTGAGACATAAAGGGAATCGAGGGGGGAGGGGGAGGTTGCACTGCCAGTTCCACACAAAAGGCATCGGAACAGTAACTTCGAAGCACAGGAGCACAGCCCGACCTGTTTGAGCCCCCTGCCCCACCTCCTTGGCGCTCTCTCTGCGTACCTGCCCCGCCTGCAACTGCAGCTGCACTGCCACGTTGTCGCCGCCGTACCAGAACAATGTCCCGCCACCGCAGGACAAGTGCACGGCCATGCGGAACACGATCTCGACCGTGAGGGCCTGATGCGTGGCGATGGCCTCGAAGGCCTGCGGCACATGCACCGTCACACGGCCCGAGCCGCCGTTGAACTGTAGGCCATACGGGAGGTCGGGCACGGCCTGGCCCACGCCCCCCTTCAGACGGCGCTTGCGGGCGCTCTCTCGCTGCTGCTTGTCCTGAGCAACAGCACAGCGGATTACTGAGCCGGCAAAAGGCCCAACTGGGGCACAGCAGAGGGAAGGCGCGGGGGGGGGGGGGGGAGTATGTTGTGTTGCATGACCAATGTAAGGTAAGGTAAGGTAAGGTAAGGTAAGGTAAGGTAAGGTAAGGTAAGGTAAGGTAAGGTAAGGTAAGGTAAGCTAAGGTAAGGTAAGGTAAGGTAAGGTAAGGTAAGGTAAGGTAAGGTAAGGTAAGGTAAGGTAAGGTAAGGTAAGGTAAGGTAAGGTAAGGTAAGGTAAGGTAAGGTAAGGTAAGGTAAGGTAAGGTAAGGTAAGGTAAGGTAAGGTAAGGAAAGGTAAGGTAAGGAAAGGTAAAGGTAAAGGTAAAGGTAAAGGTAAAGGTAAAGGTAAAGGTAAAGGTAAAGGTAAAGGTAAAGGTAAAGGTAAAGGTAAAGGTAAAGGTAAAGGTAAAGGTAAAGGTAAAGGTAAAGGTAAAGGTAAAGGTAAAGCTAAAGGTAAAGGTAAAGGTAAGGTAAGGTAAGGTAAGGTAAGGTAAGGTAAGGTAAGGTAAGGTAAGGTAAAGGTAAAGGTAAAGGTAAGGTAAAGGTAAAGGTAAAGGTAAAGGTAAAGGTAAGGTAAGGTAAGGTAAGGTAAGGTAAGGTAAGGTAAGGTAAGGTAAGGTAAGGTAAGGTAAGGTAAGGTAAGGTAAGGTAAGGTAAGGTAAGGTAAGGTAAGGTAAGGTAAGGTAAGTTAAGGTAAGGTAAGGTAAGGTAAGGTAAGGTAAGGTAAGGTAAGGTAAGGTAAGGTAAGGTAAGGTAAGGTAAGGTAAGGTAAGGTAAGGTAAGGTAAGGTAAGGTAAGGTAAGGTACAATGGTGGTTTACGTAAGGTAAGGTAAGGTACAATGGTGGTTTCCCGCTCTTCGGGCAGGCGGTGTTGCGTCCACTCCTCACGCTCACGCCTGTCTTGGGTCTTGTCCCGCCGTTGAGAAGAGTGTCCACCACTGGTAATCGAACCCATGTCCACTCAGCCCGCTGTCTGATGTTCTGCCGCTGAGCTACCAACCTCTGTTGGGGGACGGGGGTTCTGGGGGGAGGGGGGAGGGGTCTGAAAGGAGGGAGGGGGGGGAGCGGGGGGCTCCTCCTTGCGAACCCAACGTCTTGACCAATGTAGATTTTCTGGTGGATCCTGGGTGCTCGACACACTGCTGGTGAATGCACGTGATTCAGCAACGGATAAAAAGATGGAGCACTCCAAACAACCGACACTTGCCACACAAAAAGGTAAGGTAAGGAGGAGGAGGAGGAGGAGGAGCGCCTGCCGTGGTCCCACGTACGGTGAGCCGTGGCGTCGTCCCTCGGGGGCCCCACGCAGGCTCTGCCGAGGGAGTCCTCCGTCTTACCTCCGCTAGAGTAAGACGAATCTCGTCGCACACCTGAGAACGCTCCTCCCAGCAGGCCGTCTGGGTCACAGCGTCGGCGTACGACAACGCTACGGTCCGATCTGCTCTCCGGTCCCGGCCACCAACCGCTCCGAACTGTCCTGGATCCACCCGAGTCAGCGTTCCAAGATCAACGGGCACGGAAGATGTGGGTCTCCCGGGGCATCACCCCCGACTTAGAACGTCGCCAGACAAGGAGCGCGGTCTGGCACGACTGCGCGCGGCACCGGAACGGTCCGGGCGCGTGAGATCGAGGACGGGTCACGGGCGGGGACAAGGCCACGGGGCGGGCCGTCCCAGGGCCACCTGCATGTCCTTGAAGACCGTGCGGGGTCCCTCGGAAGCCGCTATGAGGATGGCCGAGAACGCGGAGTGTAGGGCGGCACACCACGAGGGGATCACATCTCCACAGAAGCCGGCCTCCAGGATCCGTCCATTGCCACCGTAATGGATGGCCCAGAGGCGGCGTCGATCCGGGAGATGGGGGGCAAGCCCGTGCCGTCCGAGACTGTCCAAGATGACCACGACATGGGCTTCTAGTTCTATCTCTTGTCGCACGGCCGGCGGCATCTGGTTCTTCTCGATGTACACATACAGGACGCGGTACGGACTGCGCTTGTTCCGGGTGGAGATGGCGGACTTCACCTTAGGGGCCAGGAGGAGGTCCCCTGTTAGCCAGAGTCCTAGGAGGACGTCCCAGGCTGGCCACCTGCCCGAACCGGGCGTTGGGGCCCAGTTGGCAACGTGATACCACTCTGGCGGCGGGTCGTTGGCGAGGGACTGGTTCACGGGGGCCCGCGGCAGGGGGGAGAGGTGGTCGGCAAGAGGCAGGACGGGCACCGCGTGCCGCTTGTGTAGGAGGACGGTGGTAAGAACGACGTCGCAGAGAAGGCGACGGAGATGTGTAGGACGCAGACCTCTGTGCAGCAGGGCATCCTTGTGCGGTGTGGAGATGGCTCCGAGACGACCGATAGTGTAGGCGGCGATGGTGTGGTGGGCTGGAGAGCCTTCCACAGCCAGCATGAACGGCTCGTCGCCCCAAAGGATGAGGGTGCCCCAAGCAGTGGGCACACAGTGGCGCCAGGCACGGCACCGCTGGGAGAGTCGGGCCGCAAGCCACCGATGGTAGTGGGCGCGGATGAGCGGGTCAAGCGGGCACGAGAGGATGTGGTCCCCGGAGGCGGGCATGGTGCAGAGGGGACAGGGCGCGTCCCTCGGGGGGAACAGGGAGAGGCGGATGCCGGTGACCGTGAGGTGGTCTCCCCATGTGATGAGGCCGTGACTGACGGCGGTGGCGTACTCGTTGAGGGCGGGGTGGCGCTGGGGTAGGGGGGTCGCAGAGTAGGCGTGGTGGGAGGCGAGCAGGGCGCGGCGTGCGTGGGGTAGGGCGTCGTGGACCTGGAGGCCCGCGTGGGAGAAGCAGACGCGGGGTTCCTGTAGGGGGCTGAGCCATCCCACAGTGTTTGGACAGGTGTCCGCAGCGCGCCCTGCCGCCTCGTCTACCTGGTCCAGCAGGGCATCGAGCCAAGTGCCGGCGATATGGGAATAGAGGTGACGGGGGGGGGGGGTGACCTTGGGCCATGTCGCGACACGCTCTTATGAGATCCCCTTGCAGCGAGTCCTCCGGCTCGCGGCGCCCCTCCTGGGCTGTGATGTACCCTTTGCAGTCCGCAAAGTGCCACGCACCGGATCGGAAGCTAAAGGCAGGGTCGGCTGAAGGCCCCCTGGCGGTGAGGGCCACCCACGCCGTGTACAGCTCCGCCGTGTAGGCGTTGTCTAGCCTCAAGGGGATGGGGACGGGGTACACCTGGTACCGGAGGGTGACGGGGCAGAACACCGCCACGGCCACGCCGCAGCGCCGGGTCTTCGGGCACCACGACGCGTCGTGGAGGATCCCATAGTTCTCAGGGAGCCAGGAGAACGTGGGGACTGTCGCAGTCACCGCATGGCAACGCCCAATCGGGGGGGCTGTGCCGACCGGCGGAGTGGGGCGGGGCGACGCCCGGGGCCACCCCTTTCGTCGCGCGTCCTCCGTACTGCGATGGCCCGCAAGCATCCACGCATGGGTGTCCTGGACCTCGAGACCGGGGGACGACAGGGCCATCACATGGGGGGTATGGTGTGGCAGATGGCTGTCAGGGGGCAAGTGGATGGAGATGTCGCACTGGTGGCATAGGGCGACAAACAGATCGTGATCTGTGGGGTGTGCAGTGCACCGGAGCCCGAGCTCTGAGGTGAGGCAGGGCTGGGAAGGATGGAACCGCCAGAGGGCAGTCAGGAGCCCGTGGCGCGTGGACCGGCAGACCAGGGGGTTGGGGTGGTTCAGGTGCCGGATGTAGACGCCGAGGAAGTTAGCAAACCCAATGACCAGTGCCGGGGAGATACCGACCCCCCCTTCGGGGATCTCGTGGAGGAAGTGGGCAGAGGCGGAGAGGGTCCACCCAGCGGTGGCGCGCATGGCCGAGGCGGTCATGGCGTCCAGCACGCGCAGGGCCCCGTAGGAGGGGGGGCGGACACTGGTAAACCAGTTGACTGTCCCATGGCACTTGGCGACGAACATGGCGAGGGGGTAGTGGGCGGGCAGTCGCGGGGCGCGGAGCGCTCGGCACGCGTCGCGGGTGCCCGAGAACAGGCGCCTGGAGTCGACGGGATGGAAGAGATGGGGAAGGGCATGGCGGCCAAGGACGCGGACGTAGTCCCGGCTGGTGGCACAGCGCACGGGGTGACCATTGAGGTATACCGTGTCGCTGAGGAAATGGACCCAGCCATCGCGCATGTCCGTGCCGACCAAGACTGTTTTGGTCGGGTCAGAGTGGAGGTTGGTGAGGCGGCCTGCCCGCTCAATGCCGCTGGCGAGGGCGGGCAAGTGGCAACGGTCGCCGGGCAGCCACTGGGTATCATCCATCAGGAGAACCCGGTTCAGCGGGCCCGCGGGGGTGTCGGCGGGGGGGACGGAACGGCAGGCTTCGTGTCCCCGAACTTCGCCATAACGACACGGGGCATCCTTGCCCCGTGCCGGCCCCCAGCCGGGTGGAGGACGGATAGCGCCCGTCAGCCCCTCCCATGTGCACCTCAAGGGCGCGGTCATGGTGCTGAAGGGTCGCGGCGTCGGCTGGGGAGATCCCTGCGGCAGTTAGGACGGCGTACTCGGTGGTGTGGTTGATGGAGCCATACGCGTGGCGGACATCGTCCGATAGGACCCACGCTTCGAGGTGCCGGCGCCAGCGGTCCCACCATACATTGTGTAGGACGCGGAGGAGCTCCACGGAGGAGCAGTGCGGGGACATCCCGAACTGGTAGGGTGGCAGGATGCCGCCCTGAACCAGGCGGGGCTGGTAGTGATCTTTGATGAGGGCGGCCGTGAGCTTCCATATCGTGGCCAGATTGGTGAGCGGCCTGCCGTTTGCAATGGGGCCGTGCGGCGTCTTTTTTGGAAGGTTGATGAAATCCGCAGAGTGTGCCTGGGGCACGGGCACCCCACTGAGAATACTGTTGATCAGGTCCACAATCGCCGTAAATTGGGCATCCTCCAATTGTCCGAACAGCCGGTACTCCAGTAAATCGTGGTACGGCACAGTGGCCGCCGCCCGGTGGATGATGGCTCGCAAGTTTGCGATGGTAGCGTTGGGTGGTGGGCCGAGCGGCCTGCCCTCCCATCCCGTGATGGCCTGGACGCGCGCGAGTGAGAGTGCCTCAAGAGGGGCAAGGTGCCTTTGGCGTAGCTGGTCCAACGCAACGGCGGCTTGTTGATGGAGAGGCACCGGGACGCCTACCACGTAGACAGGATCCGCCGGGGGCACATAGCGCGCCCCTAACGTGCGGCGGTAGTCCACTTTGGTGGGCTGGCCAGGGGCAGCGGGTAGGGGCACCAGCCCTACATCCTTCTCCAGAAGGAGAACGTCCCAGGCCGCTCGGATTTGTTCTTTGAGGCCCACGAGGTGCGACGATTGGGATGCCCAATCTGGGTAGGCGAGGGTGTGGCGTTGAAGGTTGGTGACGTGGACACGTATCGCCGATGGTACCGGCTGGCTGGGGACGGGGGGCCCGTAGGCAGCCGTAGCTGCGGCGTATAGCGCCGAGGTCACCTCGGTATAGCGTGGCTGCGCGTTGGGCGCGCCTGGGGGCGGCGTAGTGAGCTCGGCCCGAAAAGTGTCGTTGAGGGTGCGGAGCTGGCTGGCGAGGGGCTCCCGCGGGATGGGGAAGCGGCCCTTTTTCGAAGGGCACACCAATTGGGGCGCTGGTGGGAGGTCATGGAGGGTGGCAGTCACGGGTAGGTGGTCAGATGGGAAACTGGAGTCGGAGCGCACCTCCGTGGTGTTGGCCGCTTCCGAAGGGGCGCGGAGGAAGATGTGGTCAAGGGCACCTGCGAAACCTTGCGGGCTCACCCACGTGGGGGCCTCAGCAAGGGGGCGCAAACGGCGCATCCCGAGGCGCGCGAGCGTGGGGAGGACGAGGTCACAGAGGGAGGCAGGGGAGACAGGGAGGTGCGAGACCCAGCGGCAATTGGCGTTCAGGTCCCCTGTCAGGACAACCACTCTAGCCGGGGTGAGGAGGAGGTACGGGTATACCCAATCCAGGATTTCTTGGAGGGTGTCGAGGTTCCCGTCGGCGGGGAAGTACACGTTGGCGTGGCAGTGGGTCACGCCCGCCATGGTGAAGTGTGTGACGAGGGCCCGTCCCGACGGGTGGGCGCTGTGGCTGGTCACGGCCAGGTCCGGGGTCCTGTAGAGGAGGGTGGCACATCCCCCAGCCACCCTCGCTGGTGCCTGGATGGTGTGGTATAGGGGATGCACCCGCTGGATGATCAGGGGCCCGGCCTCTTGAACATGCAGGGTTAGCGGGTACCGGCACTCGCGCACCAGGACGTCCAGGGCGCGAAGCTTGGGTCGCAGGGACATCTGCACGTTGAGGGTCATCACGTCCGGGCGGGGTGACACGTGGCCGGAGAGGGGGGGACCAAGGCAGGAACCTGCGGCGGTGGAGTGCTGGGTTAGCTTGCGGTCCACGGCTGCGGGGAGGGCGCGAGGCAGGCCTCGCACCCACTTGCGGAGGTGCCGGGGATGGTACGTGGCCGCTATCGCCAAGACACTGGCCCGGGTGAGGCTTGTGGCCGTGACTGAGACACGGCTGTGCAGGGACTGTGGGAGGACCACGTGGTGGTGCTCGGGCAAGATGAAGGAGGTGGGGGGCAGGCCCTTGCGGCAGAGCTGCAATTGATGGGAACCAGCCACCTGCACGCAGTGCACTGCGCCCACTAACGCCAGAACGTCACGGGGCCAGGGGTCCGCCCCGCTGCACGCCCGGTAATAGTGCACACCCACCGGCAGGTGCAGGCACATTTCGAGGGCGTAGGGGGGCGGGATGAACTGGGCAGTGCCTGGGGTCGGCACCGGTACCAGGCCCCACTCTCTGGGGGGGAGCTGGGAGTGCATGCGCCCAAGCGCAGGTCCCGGACGTGGGGGACGCCGTCGAGGTGGGAGTGGCGGAGCTAAAACACAGCGTCAGGGATGTCTTCGTTGCGCCCCGCCATGTCCCGGGCTACCGGTCCCTCGGATGCCGACCGAAGTACAGCTGGAAGCGGTGGGGGTTGGCTGGGGGGCTCCAGAGCAGGGGAGCGTAGGGGTTGTGGGCCATGGCCACCCGGGGGTCGTGGGGGTCCCCCGAGTACGGGTAGGGCTGGAGGGGGGCTGCTGCATGGTGGTCGTGGCGGCTGGAATGCGCTCGGGGTTCATCGCGGTACGCGCTACGACGCCTCGGCGGCGGGCTGTCGCGGCGATGGCCTGGGCTGCGGCGGCGGGACGGGGACCTGTCCGAACGGCGGGGGCTGTACCTGCGCTGATACTTGGGGTCCGGTTCTCCTTCCGATTCCGACGTCGCCGTAAGGTCCACCTGATCGTCTGGGTCCCGTGGACGGCGCTGTTTCCCGCGGCTTCCCCGATGAGTTTTTCGGGTCGGATGGTCTCGGTCAGGGTCAGGCACCCAGGGCGTGAACGGTTGTTTCTTTAATTCGGCCCAGGTCACTCGCCAGCCGCGAGCCGTGTGCTGCCTGGTCAGTCGCATGCCTCGCTCATACTCTGCTGGTCGGATTCCGACAATCGTGAATTTGGCTTTATGATTTAATTGTTCATCAGTAATGGAGGACAGGCGTGCGCCAAATTTATCCCTAAGGATACCACCGAGGAGTCCTGCATCAACTTCACCGGACGGCGGATCGTCGACTTCTTGCCAGCCGACCCACAGGGCTTTCGAGAAAGTCTGCGGATCAATTTTTTGGGGTATATACCCCTTCTTTTTCGCTGCGCCCTGTGCCTGGTTGGCGGCTGCAGCTTCGGCTGGGGAGGTGGCTGGACTGTCAGCAACCCGTTGGACCGCAGGGGGGTTGGAGAGGAAGGAGCGCAGGACTTCCGCGACGCCGGGCAGGCTGGGCGCATGGCTGCGGACCCACTGTTCCCGAATCGGCGACTGCGGGAGGGTGCTGATGTTCGCGCCGTACTGACGGAAGAGCTGGAGGTGGAGCGCGTGCGCAACCTCGTCCTCACAGCCCTTGGGGATCTCCGGGATCCACTCCAGCAGGGAGGCCAGGGCGGCATCAGTAGGCGACGCCGTAGGTGACGGCGGCTGGGCAGTAGCGCCCGGCGCCCGAAAGGCAGAAACCGCCTTGGGCTTAGGGATCGGGTCCGGGACAGCGAACGACAACCCAGGGGCACGCGCAGGGGTCTCCGGGACCGGCACGGCGCTTGGCGCGGCCATAGCCCTGCGGAGGACGTCGGCTAACTCCTCGAGGTTGGGTGCCTGGGGCGAGGTGAGAACTGCTGCGGCGAGTATGACTGGCATGAGGACCAAGAACTGCTGAGAGCCGGGGGTAGGCAGCTCGAATGAAGCCGGAACGGCACTGCGCACGGCGTTGGCGAACGCCGGCGGCGTGGACTGGAGGCCGCGGAGTCTGGTGGCGATGGACAAGAGGGGGGGAATCGACCTGATGAAGCTGTTGAGCCGAACGGCCTCGGCCTGCCGCTGTGCCGCGGCGTAACGTTGGGCTTGCTGCTGGGCATTATCTCGTTCTGTGCGAACCATGTCCAGATCCCGTGTGAGGGACTCCAGGTCGCTCCGTGCCACGGCCAGCTCCTGCTGCTGGGCCTCGTACTCGTCACGCAATTGAGCGTAGTCGGTGGAGTAGGCCGTGACGTCCAGGTCCGGGACGAAAGGCTCCCCCTCCTGGGAGGGACTGGGGGGGGCTGATCCGACGGTCGGGGCTGGCGACTCCGGAGGCATGGGGTCTGCGGCAGCCGGCGGTACCTGGGAGGCGGGCTCAGGGAGATTAAAAGAAAGCCTTGTCGGCTCGGGTAACAGTGACGAAGGCGATGGCTCGGACCCCGAAGGGGTGGGCTTGTCCTGGGACTTGTACAGGGCTGACGCTGGGGTGAACGCCGCCGTGGCGAACAGAGTGCCGGTGGGGCTGGGCGCTGCTTGTCCTTTGGTGAGGTAAGGTGCGTGGCTGGGTGGTGTGAGCGGGGGCGGGCTGGCGGTGTCGGCGATGCCGGCCTGCGGCAGGGCGAAAGTGGGGGCTGTGGCCCAGGAATGCTCGCCAGCCTGCTCGATCTGATGCAGCAGCTCCACGCTGCGGATCGGCAGGACCGAGCATTCGAGCAGCGGCTGCGGCTGCTCGGGGTTCCACATGCCCTTGTTGGCGAGGGCGGGGGGCGTGGGAACCGGGGCTGGCGTGTACTGCCCTGTGAGGCAGACGGAGGCACACGCCAGAAGTTCGAACTTCAGCGGGACGAGGTCTGCTGTCGGGATATGGGCTGCTTGCAGGACCGCATGCACGTCGTTGGGCAGCGCCCAAAAGGCCGCAACCACCTCGCGGGTGCGGAGGCGGTCCCACAACGGCCTGAGGTGGGGAGCAAGGAACTGGCTGATGGGCTTGTGGATCTTGTGGGAGACCTTCTAGCTTTGGATGTCTGGAGGGGCGGTAGTGTCGATGGGCGGCGGCTGTTCGCGGGCCGTGTACAGGCCTTTGAAGACTTGGCTGCGAAGGCGTGACGCTGAGATCGGAACATGGCTTGGACTCCACCGCGTGACGAGCGCTGCTGTGAGGGCCTCAGGGTCCTTGGAGACATACTCCAGCAGTGGGCCTCCTTGCACCAACGACAGGGGGACGTGTTCGATGACCTTCATCTCAGACGGGCCTGCGGCGACTGTTACGGTGGCTGTGGGCAGGAGTCCCCGCGGCGTGCACACCCCCGTCACGGCTGTAATAGCCTGGATGTCGCCGTCGGCAGCCGTCCATCGCACGGCGTCACACAAGTCAGCCAGGGCGGGGTCGGTGGCCCGGATGGCTGTATCTGCTGCTTCCAGTGCGTCATCCTTCAGCATGTCCAGCTCTCGCAGGAGACGGTCAGCATCTTCGGACTGGGCGATTTCCATCATGGGGAAACATGGGTAACGGCCCCCGACGAATGGTGCCGCCTCGACCGGTGTCGGGGGCGGGAGAGGGGGTGTCCTGGGATGGCGTTGAGCGGTCTGACATGGTAGGCTGTGGCAAGAAAAGAGCGGGTGGCCTGTGGCCGCAATGTGTTGGGGGGAGTAACAAATCGGGGTGTTGGTAAACAGAGGCGCACTGACAACATAGGCAGCCCCAATCGGATGGGGCGCACAGGACAGAAACAAAGGGTACCACGAGCGTGGCCATAGTGTGACGAAACAAAGAGCATGGCGAGATGGCGCGGAGTAGCATGGGGCCGCCTGGCGGACCGGGTCGGCGAGCGGGGGTCCCAGGACACACGAGGACGGGGGTGCGAGGGAAGCACCGCGCTGGCGCGCGGTGCTACAACCCTAGTGGCGCATAGGTGAGAGGGGCCCCACGGTGGGACGACGAATCTGACGACTGATGATACCCCTGCACAAGGCGTCACGCTTGAGCGGCGGATACGTCGAATGCAGTCCCCGTCGCGGCTCCCCACGTAGCGGCCTGGAAGATTGCCACGGCGAGGTCGACGTCTTGCCAGAGCCGAACGTAGAACGCTGTGCCCACTGTGAGCAGGAAATGGCTAGCAAGGGGGAGGGATGCACCCGAGGTGCGGCACTCAGCCCTTGGAGACACGGGATTAAGAGGGAGAGACAGAGTGCACCATACGGGTGGAGCTGAGCGAAGAGGGAGCCACGATGGCAGAGCTGAGTCACGTGGTGGCACGACTATCACAACGATTCACGACTGGCTTCGAGCGTGGCAGTGCGTGTAGGCAATCCGTCCTACGGCTACCATCCTGAGGGTTTTTAGACTGGTGCCAGGTCACCAGGGTAAGGTAACGTAAGGTAAGGTAAGGTAAGGTAAGGTAAGGTAAGGTAAGGTAAGGTAAGGTAAGGTAAGGTAAGGTAAGGTAAGGTAAGGTAAGGTAAGGTAAGGTAAGGTAAGGTAAAGGTAAAGGTAAAGGTAAGGTAAAGGTAAAGGTAAAGGTAAAGGTAAAGGTAAGGTAAGGTAAGGTAAGGTAAGGTAAGGTAAGGTAAGGTAAGGTAAGGTAAGGTAAGGTAAGGTAAGGTAAGGTAAGGTAAGGTAAGGTAAGGTAAGGTAAGGTAAGGTAAGGTAAGGTAAGGTAAGGTAAGGTAAGGTAAGTTAAGGTAAGGTAAGGTAAGGTAAGGTAAGGTAAGGTAAGGTAAGGTAAGGTAAGGTAAGGTAAGGTAAGGTAAGGTAAGGTAAGGTAAGGTAAGGTAAGGTAAGGTAAGGTAAGGTAAGGTAAGGTAAGGTAAGGTAAGGTACAATGGTGGTTTACGTAAGGTAAGGTAAGGTACAATGGTGGTTTCCCGCTCTTCGGGCAGGCGGTGTTGCGTCCACTCCTCACGCTCACGCCTGTCTTGGGTCTTGTCCCGCCGTTGAGAAGAGTGTCCACCACTGGTAATCGAACCCATGTCCACTCAGCCCGCTGTCTGATGTTCTGCCGCTGAGCTACCAACCTCTGTTGGGGGACGGGGGTTCTGGGGGGAGGGGGGAGGGGTCTGAAAGGAGGGAGGGGGGGGAGCGGGGGGCTCCTCCTTGCGAACCCAACGTCTTGACCAATGTAGATTTTCTGGTGGATCCTGGATGCTCGACACACTGCTGGTGAATGCACGTGATTCAGCAACGGATAAAAAGATGGAGCACTCCAAACAACCGACACTTGCCACAAAAAAAAATCCGCCATTGTTGATACTTTTTTTGGCGCCGGAGGTGTCGGAGAAATCTGTTGGGGTCACCACACTCCAACTTTCAGGTGACTTAGAACGGGAGGAAGGGGAATGGGGGGAGGGGGGGGGGGTCTGAGAGAAGGATGGGGGGACCTCCTCCTTCCAATTTTTCGATTCAGGCTCAAGATTGTGCATGACAGAGCGTGTCGGTGAATGGAAGAGTCGGCCACCACAGAAACGGGGGACCCCCCCAGGAGGGGGGGGGGGGGGGCAGCCGCAGGGAACTTGACGGGGGGAGGGGCGCTGGCCGCAGGGTTGACCCACGGGGGGGCAACTACAATCGGTCCGGATGTGACCCACCCCCCAGCTATCTGTCAAAACTTGCGGGGGGGGGGGGGGCTGGGGGGGGGGTCGCATACAAGGACCGGGCCCGGCCGCCCCCCCGTGGGTTGACCATCCCGGGATAAGCGGGGGGAGGGGGTGAGGTTGGAGGTCGGTAGTCTTGTATGCACACACACCCCTGAACCACCGGACATTGTATCATGTCAGCAACATCTGATGGACATGCAATGCGTCAGGGACATGTTGGCGGTAGGCTGCCGTGGACAAAATCCTCCTTGCGGCGCCTTTGGCGCCGATGGTGATGTCAGACCCAAGCCCAGCTGAACTCGGGACCTGTGGCGCCCAACCGTGGCCGCAGGCCCGCTCTCTGCCTCAGGCACCGCCGCACTGTGGCTCTGTGCCTCCATTGCACCCCCCGATGCGCCCCCGATGGCACCCCCGATGCAGCCCCGGTCGTGTGGCGTGGGAGCAGTTTGTCGACAGAAAGACAGGGGCAGAGAGATGGAGACGAGGGATAGGGGCAGAGCGTAGCAGGGGCATGGACGGCACAGGGGGGCAAATTGCGGCTGGCCACCTCCTGCCGCTGGTCCAGCTCCATCGCATGCCAGATCTCGTCGGGACTGTCCATGATGATGGACGCCGCCTTCTCTTTGTCGTCCTTCGCAATCTCCAGCGCCTTGACGCAGCACTGCAGCGAGTACCCCAGGATCTCCATCAGCTGCGCCGCCACCAGTCGCCGCTGCGCCCGGGCCTCCTCCTGCCGCGCCTGCTTTGCCCGATCTTCCTCCTTCAATGCCCCATCGTCGGCATCGCCGGCCGCCGTGCCCTCTGCGTCGTCCGTCACGTCCGCCAAGTCCGGCGGCTCCGGCACGTCCGCAAGGCGCGCGTGCAGCATCACCGACATTTCGTCGAGCTGAACGGCGGACAGAAACGGTCGAGGGCGGTCAGAGGCAGGTCAAGCGAGTGAATGAACTCGGGGTCCAATCACGACTTCGGATCCGAGCAAGAGCCCTGAGCCGGTCCATCCATCGGCTGGCCGTCCTGACCAGTGCCACTGCGACCCCTAACCCCAACTACCGGTCGAAAAGGGGGTGGGGGGGTTGGGACAGGGCCGCACACAGGCGGGGGGGGGATTGCGGGCCTGCGCGTCCGTCCCTGCAAAGCACTGGTCCCTAATCCTGGCCCGCGTGGACCACACCGCAGCGTGAGCGGGAGACGCCATCAGGGTGCCCTTGTGTGTGCGGGCTTGGGCGGGTGGGTCGTCTGTGCCCGGTGCGCCGGGCCCCGATAGGAGAGGCTGGGGGAGCCTGACGCTGAGCCCACCGGGGGAGATAAGGGCCCGGGCAACGCAACCTCCAGGTCACAAGGACAAGCTACCGGGCCGCCCCACGACTGCAGTGACGAGGGGGTGGGCGGGGCTCGACGTCCGACTGGGGAGGCCCCACACTCATGGATTGCCGCGTGCCACGAGTGGTGTCGCCTGTCGGCTGGGGGTCAACGTCCCACAGCTCATGTGAGCCACGGAGGTGGTTGGAGGGGCCCCAGGACATGCAGAGCGCTTCCCTGCCCTGGGGACCTGCCGGGGATGCCCCGGTTGCAACCCTCCAAGGGAGGTTTTGGTTTGGTTTGGTTTGGTTTGCCCTACGGTATTGGAGGCCATCACAGGGCCGTCTCCTCACACTCCCCGTGTTCAGGGCCTGGGGTCGCTAGACCGGAGGCCGCAGCGCGCAGTCCCCCCAGTCCAGCGTCCTGTTGGGGGGGTGGGGGGGCGGGGGGTCGCGGCGCTGTGCCCTCTCCCCGTCGCGGGTGTCCTTTGCCCGTGCTGTGCTGGGGGGTCCACACATGCAGGCCTCGCTGGATGGTGGACAAGGGGGGGGGGGCGGGGGTGGGCAACATGTCATACCTCCAAAATGATCAG